>OX463845.1:31141664-31306768 GCA_949825065.1 Odontocerum albicorne | reverse complement strand
ATATATATATATATATATATATATATATATATATATATATATATATATATATATATATATATATATATATATATATATATATATATATATATATATATATATATATATATATATATATATATATATATATATATATATATATATATATATATATATATATATATATATATATATATATATATATATATCACTGATCAACCACGCTCCGAAACTCTCAAAAGAGAGAAAATTCCTGAGAAGCTTTGGACGCGTCAATAGGAACGCCTTATTTTCCGATGCAAGCGAAGTTGACTGGGCGGCCATAGAACGGATACTATAGATAGTAAAGTTAACCTATTTAACACGTTTTCACTAAAGCTCTGCGACAAACACGCTCCACTTAAACTTACTTACTTAAAGCGCGGACCTGCCCCGTGGCTGACTGACATTAAAAAAAATATGGCAAGACGTGACAAAGTGAAAAAAAACTTCAAGTCTAATCCCAATGATCAACCATGGGACATTTTTCGACGACTTCGCAATAAATGTACACAGTTATGTCGAAATGCAAAAAGAAAACACGATTTTGACACCCTTCAAAACTGTCAGCCTGGAAAAATGTGAAAAATCCTGAACTCGATGGGTGTCAATTCCTCGGACAACTCATGTAACTTCACATTAGATGTTAATAATCTTAACAGAAATTTTGCAACACCATCACTCAATTTAGACACTAACACAAAGGAGAACACTCTCCGAAAAAATCATGTAATGCCTCGACCCAATGTTCCTGAGCTTCACTTTTCGGAGGTTGATGTAGGTGAGGTTCGTCGTATTCTTTTGACTTTATCCTCAAAAGCGATGGGTGACGACAATATTTCGATTGTATTCCTCTCCTTCATTATCGATGCTATTCTTCTTATCATAACCCATATTATAAATTTTTCTTTGTCTACTAGCAGCTTTCCTAGTGTATGGGGGAAGGTTCTAATCATTTCGATCCCGAAAATTGGCTCACCCACGTCATATAAAGATTTTAGGCCCATATCTATTCTGCCCACATTATCTAAAGTTATTGAAAAAATTGGTCATAAACCAATTGACTCCCAGCTTAACCAATTTGAATTGTTTAATCCTTTGCTGATGATGTGAGACGTGGAATGAGCTTTAAGCAGCTGACATTGTTATGTCTATTGGATTTTAGCAATGCATTCAATACTGTAGACTTTGATCTGCTTATGGCTCGAATGCGTTCATTACGATTCTCTGAATCGGTCATTGTCTGTTTTTCGAGCTATTTAAAGGGAAGACAACAATCCTGTAAATACCAGGAGCGTATATCTGAATGGACTGATCTCTCTGCAGGCGTTCCCCAAGGTGGAATTCTCTCTCCACTCCTTTTTTCTATATTCATCAACCCAATAACATCGTCTCTTAAATTTTCTTATCATTTGTATGCGGATGACCTGCAGATATATATTTATTTTGATAAAATTTCTTTTACGCGGCTTTTAATAATTTAAATGCGGACCTTCAATCGATCTCGGAGTGGACTGGAGAGCATGGCCTACTCATAACTGACTTACTTTCTCCAATATTACTTGATGGCTTTATCATACCGTTACATAAAACTGTTAAAACCCTAGGAGTGCTAATAGATAACACTCTCTCATGGCGAGATCAAATAAATGAGGTAAGCAGAAGGATCTTCTTCAGCCTTCATTCCCTTAAAGTGTTGCAAAGATTCCTTCCAACCAAAACCAAAATTTTACTCGTACAATCTCTGCTCTTTCCGATTCTGGACTATGCGGACGTATGTTACTTGGATGTTACAGAGGAACAGCTGGACAAATTACAGCGTCTTCAAAATGTGTACCTAAGATTCATTTTCAACCTACGTAAGTACGATCATCTAACTTCATACCAGAAGGCACTGAACTGGTTGAATGTTAGAAATAGACTCCAAATTCACATATTGTCTCTATTGTATTGTACAATCTCCTTAACTGTCCCGCCGCCCCTCTTATCTCGCCAAAAAATTTCAGCGTCTTTTCAATCATGGATTAGCGCTACGCTCAAACATAAATTGTTTATTGGCCTTTCCAGTTCACCGCTCCTCTTTCTTTACATCGTCCTTTACTGTCCATGCAGTGAGACTCTGGAATCAATTACAAACCAAGACTCCCGCCGTCCTTGGCATGCTTTAAGAAGCGACTGAAAAACCTCTTAATTTCTAGTCAGTAAAATAACGTGTTTCATTCCTGATTTTTCTTTTCCTTTCCTCTCCACCATCCCTTTCCTTTTGATTGATGATACCTCACTTTATATGAAAAATAATGTTCGGGTGATTGTCCGTCTTTGTAAGGTTCGTGGGCATGTGTTCACGTATACTCGTATGTTTATGGATTTCGTGGGGATGGATAGTCATCTGAATAATTTATGCAACCACGTAACTTGCTTCATTTACTTTTGTCTGGTTGGTTGGAAGAGATTGCCGCCTGGAAATAAGCCCGCCAGATTGTATTTGCAATAAAACTGTTAAATAAAATAAATAAATACACCGACTTTTGTAAGTATAAGCTCATAACAATACTACACCGACTTCCGTAAGTAATTAAAACAGTTTCATTTGTAAAATATATGAGTAGGTCTAAGAATGAAATGTTTACCTTGAATTATTATTTCTTTAAAACCAATTTATTTTAATTTTATAATAAGTAAAAATGAATTCAATAAACAGATTAAAAAAAATCACATTGAAAATCAAACTATGTATATTTGATTAAATTTCAACACAAAATTTGTCCTCTTAATAAGAAATACAATATTTAGTTACAAAGCTGTTTAATTGAATCGATATTAGCTTGATTTAAAAAATACAGCTTTGATAAAAAATAATAAGATGAAAATAAGGGTAAAATAAGAGCAAGCACTTAAAAAAAATTAAAAAAAACGAGACTGAGTTTCAGAAACTCTGCACAAAAAAGTTTTAATAATTTTGATAAAAAATATCAAATATCATCGACGAATTAGAAATACAAAGAAAACCTTTAATTTGAATTCGTCCGAAGGTTTAGTTATTTTTTGGTATTAAATATTAGAAATTACAGTTATAAATTAGTTACAATTTCTTCTTCCGTTTCCAATGTTTAATTTGTCTATCCAATAGAAATTACATGTTATAATTTACTTGTTATAAATATTGACTATGCAATAGAAATTATATGTTATACTTTATTCTTTCACTTCCAATGTTTAATTTACAGTAAAAACATTGGAAAAAATGTACGAAAAATACTTTATTTCTATTTAAACTCTTACATTGTACGCCACGAAATAATTAATTCATTTATATGAAATCTACTCACCAATATTTAAAATCTGGTCTAGTGATGCAGATATCTTAAAAACGTGGTATGACAACAATTGAAGACATAATACATCCTAATGCTCTAGCCCCCGTTAATCGAGGGTTCGAGTTTAAATTCACTGGACTAGGCACATTATCTTGAAGACCTTCGAGGCCTAGTTCAAAATAACGCAGACTAGACTTCCCCCCGGGTCTTCGAGTTCGATTTCCGATGGTACCCGAAAATAAATTAAAAAAGGATGCCTTGTTTGGAAAACTAATTTACCTGGTAACAATATTCAAAATATGTTGTGATTTTTTCAAGTGTAGGGTAGTTTTACCAAATCGCGAGTTTCGTGGCTACTACAGTGGTTTTGAAACCGAAGTCTCGATTAATGGAGCCGAGGACAAAGTTGTTTTCTCAATATACCTGAATCACCCATTCGACAATGTTTTAAGGTATCATAAGAGACAATGAAGAATCTTGTATGTTTTATGAATTGATATTAATATTATAGAATTTAATTTTGACTAGCTGATTTTCACCAAACCATCACAAAATTCACACGATAGACTTATATTAAGAAACATGTTTCGATATACCTAAGCATATTCAACCTATTCATTTAAAATTAGAAGCCTTATGAAAGTACTTTCAAAACAAGTTTGTCACTTTTATTCCACATAGCACAAAAATCTTTTAAATTAATTCTAAACAAGATAGATTATTTTTATTTTTTAATGTACTATGAAGAATCGAACCTCGAGCAGTAGATAACTGTTTTACAAAGACGAGTGGAAATGTAAAGAAAGTAAATGCGATGTTTGGATGTAAAGTATGGAGATTCTTTCACTAGTAAGTAAGCCGAACTCTGTAAGACAATTTAATGAAACTTTTATTTGTGATTTACTCTTTATGAGATTAAACAAGAAGTAGAGTTCATTTCAACTAAAAATAATTGAAATTCTACTATGTTTAATTCTAGTGTAGTATAAAATAAAAACCAATGTTTTTTTCGTCATAACTATTCTTTACGCGAACAAATGTACTGATTAATAGTAATGCATTTAAATTTTGTGCCATGCCACTAACCACCTGATGGTATGTATAGCTTTATCGGCTTTGCTTTCAAGTGATAAAATACTCAGCACCTAGATCTTCCTTTTCTTTTTAAAAGTTTAATATAGAAAGGATCCAATATTTTAACGTATTATGGACGTAACATTATGAACTTAAATTTATTAGAGCCATTAAATATTCAAAACCTACTCTTTTTTGTATAATTTATCATCAAGTGCTTTTAAATTTTTGACTTATTGCTACGATTATATTAAGTGGATTATATTGAGGAATGTTTTTTGTTAATGTATTTTTTCATTTTATGCAAAACAATGTTTTTACTTACCAATAAAATGTATCATTATCATCCCCATAAAACGCCTTCATCCAGATCGATCCAGCCTAGCACTTCAGGTCTCCCACGGTAAGCCGAGACTACGAATGATCCGAGACTCTTGCGACCTATAAAAATAGAGCAGTTCTTGGCCCGCACTAGGTGGGATTCTCAAAAAGTGACCTAAATACTTTAATATGGTGGTTATAGGTTGTTGCTCCGTTCGAAAAAGAGCAGTTTCATTCTTAATTCTATCGTACCACCTGACGGCCATCATCGTCTTGAGGCATGTGCTCTGAAAACTAAAAAGTTTTCTCTCTTGGTAACAAGCCAAGATTCAGACCCGAACACCATAATAGGTCGGATGCAGGCATCAAATAGGGTAACTTCTATCTTCAGACTGAATTTTGAGGAGTCCAAAATGTGTTGATTCATTTTAAATATTTAAAATAGATTTCGGCCTTTTTAAAAAATAAATATAAACATAGTGATATTTTTTTTATCTGAATACATATCATTTTGGTTTAGGTTACTAGGTAAATATGAACTCTCTGCCTACCTGGACAGGGAAACAGCGTGGTGGTATGTATGTTAGTAAGTTTCTTTTCTTCGTTTTGAAAATAACGTAGTAGTCTTTCACCCAGTAACTAATCTGCGCAACTTTTGTCAGATTGTTTGGAAAAGATCATCTATGGTAATAACTTCACCATTTGTATATTTCACTATAAAGTTTCTTATTATATAAAATATTTTTCTGATGTTTTTTATTGCACGTACAAGAAGTAAAATATTTACTATAACTATCTTCTAAGCGTAAAAAATATGTTTCGTACAAAAGTAATGTATCGTAACATTAAAGAAAACGGTACTGAATGAAAAAAAAAAATCAAATATTCTTCGATGTTTCAAGAATTTAAAATGAAAATGTGAAAAGTCCGAGTTGAGTACACAAGTAGGTTAAAAGGATATCTTTTAAGTTACAAAGCGCCTTGTTATATTATTTCAGATTTACGAACAGTGATTTAGTTAAGCTTTACGTTTTCATTTCGTTTGATAGCGGCCTCCATTGTCAGTCACCCGACACAGTAGGATTATACACGCCGTGGCCCGTGGCCGGGGAGAGAATTTCGGAAGTAAAGTATATGAAAACAAACAAGTCTCGGCAGAGTACAGATTTTTTTATTTCGGAAATCAATTTTATCGAAGGATTTCTATGTTTAGTGTTTTCCTTTTTTTATATAGGAAACCCACCCACACTGGGATGATTTGTGCTATCATTGTTAAATCCAAAAATGAAATTATAAAAGAGCCAATATAATAAATGAAATTGAAAAAGAAACAATATTTAAACGATTTAAAGCTTCAGCTGCAGAAAATTTAAAAAATTAACAATCGATCTACAAGTAAAAAGTTCATTGAAGATAGAAGAAACGTGACATCCTTTGGACGTGGCAAATATATCGCATTTAGTAAATTAATTCTGTCACCTTAAGGATAGCTGTTCATGGGTTAGTTAATTAAAACACGTAAACTAAATTCATGGGTTACTTAATTAATAAATGTAAACTATAAAACGATACTAACCTACATACATTCATATCATCACACCATTTTCCTGTCGGGGTAGGTAGAGAAGACAGAACGTTGACTTTCCTATTTCGACACACATTCAAATACCTTCTCTTACAACTCATACGATTTTTTTTACTTTTTACGTCACTAACCGAATAAATAACATAATTTTTCTTTTGATTTATCTTCTTCTATTTTGTATTTTTATCTCATCAGAAATATAATATATTCATAAAATAAACTCTTTTGTTGCAGGTCTAATTTATTGATAAAACTCGTTTATCCAAGAATAACGAATCTTAATATTAGGTCGCTAAATAGAAGCAGCGATCTTTGAACTTTGTTTACAGATTTTTTTAACAAAGACATGCAAGATTAATCATCCCATTTTTATTTCTTATTCATCAGGCACTTTAATGTGAAATATACAAATGACGAGTTGATAACTACATGGTAACTGATCCAACCAACCACATTCGTGCTTATTTCTGGGTAAAATATTATAAAGTAATTTAATGAAATTATACTAAATGCATTTAAAAATATATGAAAAAAAACAATTCAAATAGTATATTTTCAAATATGAATATATACTAGGGAAGAGGATGAAGATGGGAAGGGACAAAGAAATATAAGTGTTAGGTAAACACACTGCGTTATTGAAGAGAGATGTAATATTTTTTACGTCGCTGTTTGAGGTAAGGTAACGAGGGTCAGAATCTTGCAACAACTGGTAACTGATTCTTAAGTCTGATGGTATGGACAGTAAAGGACGACGTCTAGAAGGAGGAGTAATTAACTTGAAAAGCCAAAAGGTAAATTCTGCTTGAAGATACTGCAAGTCAATGATCGGAGTGGTGCTGAACATTTTCGGCGAGATATTGAGGGATGGCGGTATAATTTAAGATGTTTAAGTGACTATAGATGAAGTTATGTTTAACCAATTTAATATTTTGTAATATAATGTGACATGATCATATTTTCTAAGGTTGAGCATACATCTCTTACTTGTATACGTTTTGTAATACTTGAAATTTGTTCATATAATTATAACATCGTTATAATCTATATATTGGTTATAATAATAGTCCGCAGATTAGTAAATGTTTTATTCATTACTAGCTGTACCCAGCCACGCGTTGCTGTGGCTCAGTCTGGTTAAATGGAAAATAAAGAAAAGAGAAAGCACACGTTTCTAATACGTTTGATGTCACAATGCTTGTGAGTATACAATATTTTTTATGTCTTTCAGCCACTCTTAGTCTGTCGCGTTCATTCTCTTGAGAACGAAGCAGATCTGAATCTGCAGAACGCGATCGCCGTGATCGTAACCATGCATCATCAAGTCTGGCTGCACGTCGCTCTGCTGCTTCCTCGGCATTTTGATGAACTAAAGCAGATCGATTGCACTGAAAAAGAGAAGAAAGAAAGTTATAACAAAAACATATAAAATTGCAAAACATTAAAAAAGGAACTGAATAATATTGTTAAGTTCGTAGACGTCATTGTTCTTGGCGGCAAGAATAGCTCGTTCACTCAGCCAATCGTGATTCATATAATTGATTTGAATATTGAGAAATACTTTTTCAACCAATTCTTCTTTTCACATCACTAAATTAAATTTGCCCCAATACGTTTAATATTTGTAACAACGTTCAGTAATTTTAATTATTTTATCGACTTTAATATAAGGGTCGATTCTAATAAACAGCAAGTTATTTAGGTAAATACATTACAAAAAACTAACAATAATGACAAATTAATACATCTTGTTACAAATTAGCAAAAATTTGGCAGTTCGTTAAAATTAAATGTGACGTTTATCAAAAATGTACACACCAACATCACGTCGTCTCTCTGAAGCACATGATCGCGTAACTCCAAGAGGTCAATTCACGATATGATTTGAATGCAAATGAAAATCAATCAACACAATTCAATTTTACCGCTAATTGAACTTAAAAATAAGTTAAAAAACTAAGTGAAACATATATTTTTTAGAGTTACGTGTCAACGACGCACATTACGAAATGATGCATAAATTATTTAGTATAGCGAGTGTTTTTACGTCCAAGCAGATCGCTTTTTTTCAATAAACGTATTTGAAAATTCAATATTTAATATTTATTATTAAATATTTAATATTTAATAATTTAATATTGATTATTTAATATTTATTATTTAATATTCAAAATTAAAATGGAACTGTCTAAATTTCAAAGCAATCCGTGAAGAACTTTCGGAGATTGGAGATTTTTAATTAACGAACATTTACATTTTTATTTATATAGATATTTAATATTTAATTATTTAATATTAATTCCGAAACGTCGAAAATGCAATGTGACATAACTGTGAATGAGAATTGTTTAGTATGCGTGTGTCGCTGCAGAAGGCGCTCCCGTTATTTCGTCTGATTTATAAAGTTTTTTATATACAACCGTATATAAAAAAAAATATATACCCGTTCTCGTATACAAATACAACCTTTTGTCAAAATGTCTAAGCAATCGATGAAGAATTTTCGGAGATTAGAGATTTTTAATATACGAACATTTACATTTTTATTTATATAGACTGTCATCCCGGTAATAATATTCTTTCAGCCATCATTCAACCTGCATTTATTTAGTAGTATTTTTCTGTCATTCAAAAATTAAAGAAAAACGCTCTTTTATTATTGTTTGTTGTAAAACACAATAAGCCGAAAAAATATAAATTAAGCAGTTTGTGAAACAATCAAACGACCTCTGTAGCCTAGATAGCTTGTCTTCGAACTAGGAGGTTACGACCTCCGTAGCCTAGATAACTTGTCTTTCAACTAGGAGGTTACGACCTCCGTAGCCTAGATAACTTATCTTCCAACTAGGATGTTACGTCCTCCGTACCCTAGATAACTTGTCTTCCAACTAGGATGTTACGACCTCCGTACCCTAGATAACGTGTCTTCCAACTAGGATGTTACGTTCTCCGTACCCTAGATAACTTGTCTTCCAGCTAGGAGGTTACGACCTCCGTAGCCTAGATAAGTTGTCTTCCAACTAAGAGGTTACGAGTTAAATTCTCGTTGGAACTCAAATTTGTTTGAAAAGTATTCCAATCAGATTCTCACTTTGTTAAAATATTTATGATTGGTTAGAAAGTATTGTCACATACCAAAAAACCTGGCAGGCGGTATTGTACACAAAGAAAGTGTATTACAATACAATATGACTTGTCGGGATTGGTTAGTTTAAAAAATTACAAATAATAAGGATCCACAATGTTCTTTTTTCATATTGCCTATTATCGTAAGATGTTAAATTACAACTGAATTATTTCAAAGATAATAAATAAATAATTTTCCTGTAATTGTTAGGTATTAATCTACAACTTAATCAATTGAAAAATAATTTTAAAATATTTTTTACTGTAATTCTTAGGTGTCAAATTACAACAAAAATAATACATAAATAAAAAGTTCGTAAGTAAAAAAAAGCATTTTTGTTGGAAAACAAAAATATCGGATGGGGATATGTGCTAAAGAATTGTTCGATGAGAGTTTTTGGCAATATGTTCATCTTCAACCTTCTTTTTGTCGCATTTTTGCACAAACATATTTTTAACGAAGATAAATTGCTGTTTCTCCCTTCCTGCGAACAAATGGCACAAGTTAAACTTAGTTTGCTTTCAATGTGTAGAGCATAATTCGTTATAAAACACTAAGCTCATTTTTAAAATGGAAATGGTAACACATGACGTCTTCTTTACACCTGAGTCCCGTATCCCGTATGTGCTAGGAAATTTTCTGACTTTTTGGGGTATTTACAAATTTCATTCGGTTATGTCCAAGTATGTTCTCCAGACTCATTTTCCAGTGGCGTTTACTACGAGTTGTATAATAAATTACCCGTTATAAGAATAACACATTTTAAAATGTTACTGATACTCGTACATAATGTGGAGGTACGTATATATGAATTCTTGTGAATATATGTGGGATAATAAACCCGCTATAATATACACCTTTTCTTCCTGGATAGGAAGAGTTAACAGAAAGCCAGACTTTAATATCTCGACACACATATTTTGTCTCTTCCCCATCCACACATTTTTATAAAGTTCCTAGGATTTATCTTCCTTTTTCAAAATATAATTCACTTGATCAAGCTATAGTATTCCGACTTTCACTGACATTTGCACTTTATATTTGTTTTGTTAATATTTTTTCATTCACTCGTTCTACGTGCCCAAACCATCTCAATGTGTTCCTCTTAACCTTACTTCTTTAATCAGCTTTAAGTTCTGATTAATCTATAATCACTTCTGTGTTATGTCATATATTGTTACCTCATATATTCTTCTCAGCGCACATATTTCTAGAGCATTTATTAGGATCTTTTCAGTGTAATTTTTTTTATCAAACACTGTTCATTCCACTTTTTGTAACGGTATAACCCTACCGGTTTCGAGGTTTTCACCTCATCATCAGGGTAGCACAAACAAGAGATCTTTTCAGTCTTTTTCCACGTTCACGTTTCACTCCCATACATCAAATATGGTCCTTAAACACTGAAGTGGACTATCATCTTAGCAGATTTTGATATTGCCATGTTCGAGTTTAAATGTTTAAGTGCCTTGTTGAATTTGTTTCCTTTCGCTATACGTCGTTGAATATCCCTAGTACCTCTTCCATAATCAGAGGAAATACTACTGTGCAATAAAGTTTTAATTAAATATTTATTCAACCAACGATAGGTGCGTTTTTGAGACATTCGAAGATATATTATGTACATTTATGGGAACTTGTTTGGATTGAAAAACGTTTTTCCATTCCACAAATATTACAATTAAATACACATACACACAGAAAATCACTGCATAAAAAATGCCACCACAATTTAGTCTCGATTTTTTAAACACTGTAAAACAAAAAAATAAAGTACAATTTACTGGCTAGATATATTTCAAATATATAATTATTACTACTTGGAATAATAATACATTTTGTGGTAATATATCCCACAAAATGTATTACTAATCAATAATACATTTTGTGGGATAGATTACCACTAAAATTAATGTTTGCTATATCATGCCGTATTATTGCTAGGAATTTCCCTGCTTTGATAAAAAATATCGCCAAAAAGATACGATGGAGTATGCTTGATAAATTTAAAAGATGTTTATTTAAATTCTTAAATTATGTAACTTTCGTGTATGACAAATAGGTCCAGATAAATGCACCTTTTCTAGAAAAAAACAATACAGACGCATATTATCTTTCTACTACTCGGTAACTATTCAACTGTGAAACGCTCTCAACATTCCGCAATTGCGAAAACAATGTCTGAGTCACATTCTCTTCTCTTCTGCTAGCCTGTTCCAGAAGTTATATGAGAAAATTACCATTATTTAATAGTTCTTCAAATCCCATCTCTAACATGAGGCGCGAGCTTAAATTAACAAGTCAAAACAGTTGCCATCTATGCATCCTCTCGAGTGGTTGGATGATCTGAAGAAGCCAAGTCCAAGGATAAAACAGGTACAACGTTATAAATTCAACCATTAAACTGGATCATCTTGCCGTATATCGCTCATTAAGGGCGGGATTATTTTACCTCGACTTTTAGTTACTTATCAATTGTCTGTGACACGTCCCCTATTTTATCTACTTTAGAAACACTTACGCATCTGGCCGAGATATCGTTCTTCATACTGCTGAGTAATATTAATTTGAGAGCCAAGCTGTTGCCTTGGTAGGTCATATAGCCGCTTTGAAACTTGGACGCATCCAAGCCACATCACCCTAAATTGTCTCACAACTTGACGCGTCTTGAAAATCTAGCTATTTTTCAGAGGTGTTTGCATTCAAATAAAAAAGAAATAAAAAGAAAACAAGCGATTGAACAAAGAAGCTTTTTTTGCAATATCTTAGTTACTTTTAAAATGATGATATTCAATGGAAAATAATATCGATAGATATGTCAGAGAGAATTTTCTACAATGTGAAAATGGATTCGAAGAATACGGGTGTAATAATGCTTTTCTACTTCAGATACGCCCCGTATAAGTACTTTATGTCTTCAATATTTAAGCATATAAAGGAAAAATATTTTATAACTGATTCAAAATTAAAACCACTTCAAACGCATTAGGATTATTTAAAAAGCAAAATATGAATGCCAAACGCGCAAGGCTACGAAGCACCCAGAAGTACATATTCAAAAAATATTTCTGTTTGTCTAATGAAAGAAAATCATATAATCTAAAAAACCAGAAAGAAATACTTAGAATGAAAACATTCTTATAAAAATATAAAATGAATAAAATATGTAAAGAAAAATAATAAAAGGCAGAAAATAAGCACTTATGGAGTATTATTAGGAAATATAAGAACTCCAACTCCCTGGAGATCGTTGAAGAGTTTCAGATGATCTTGTAAATGAATGGCATAAATAATCTGGAGTGTATTTATTGGTTTACTGTTGGAAGAAATTAAGTCTTAATATATCAAATCCGAAGTTCCAATGGCTAGCAAAAAAAATCTATTTGTCGTAAGGAAGAAAATTACAGCAGTAAAAAATATTATTATACGTTTACATATAACATTATTTTTTCTTGATATATTTTACGGTTTCCTATTATTTAACTGAAACTATGGTTTCGGTGTTATTACTAAACTTTGGTTAAGGTGACTTAAGAAGATTTAATATGAAAACTAAAACCAAATTTATAAAATGCTTTGACACATCCATTGGGAGGAGGAGCATGCAGTACCTTGCGTCAAGAATTTAATAAACATTTTTGAAGGCAACAAGTAATTTTTAAATATAACATCTTGTTATTTAAAAAAATGCAATTAAGTGAGGAGTTTTAGGAAATCACCACTTAGGCATGCAAGTGAGTGACTGAAAAGAAAGTAAAGTGTGTGATGAGAAGTTGTTGGACATGATTTTGATGAGGTTGTTGAGTTTATGATTCGGGAGGAACGGTATATTAAATATGTTAACTTAAGATTTATGTATTCGTAAATATATCACTGTTAATGGTTGGTGCCGGTAGTATCGATTCAACTTCGAAACACCTTACTCCTACATCAGACTTATGAAATGGACGTGGGATATTTAATGGATATTTGACTGGGTTTGTTAGGATAAAAAAACATGGGAGTAGAGAGGAAAATATAGAATTTTACATGTATGAATGTTATAAATATACGTTTTAGTTCTGACGACTTCCATGGCCATGTTGGTAAGATGTCTACTAGCCCGGACGTTGCGGGTTCGATACCCGAAGGAAACCAGATTTAAGAAAAAGGATTTCAGTGTAGTTTTTATACACCTATTTAAACTATTTGAAGTGGTTCTCTGTATTCACAAAATTGTGTTTTTTTCCTTGTTATACTCGACAGTTCATCCTTTTATTAAAATTATATAATTTGTGAATGTTTCATCATAGATTATAAAAAAAGATCCAAGTTGTTTTCATTGGATGAACTTAAGATGATAGCAAAACAAATAACATAGCACTATTCAGAATTGTACATATGATTCTTTGAGAAAAATGTGGTTTTCTTAAAGGTATCGTTACTTTTACCTGCATACTCTGATTCCTTCGTTCAGATTTTTGAAGAGGTCCAATGGGAAATATGTTCGAAAAGCAACCTTAGTATCTTTGTGAGAGCATTAGCTTTAGTTTCTAGTAACGATTGCCTTATACTTTCGTAGTTGCGATATTTTATATTATTCTCTTCTCTTTGAGAAACCGTTATTCCACTTTCTTTACGATAATCTAAGTACTCCAAAAATGTATAGTATATGGTAAGTAAATGTTGCTCTTAAAACATACATAAAAAAATATACATGGTGAGTAAATGTTGCTCTTAAAATACTGTAATAATAAACTATACATGGTAAATAAATGATGCTCTTAAAACACTGTAATAATAAATTATACATGGTAAGTAAACGTTGCTCTTAAAACACTGTAATAAAAAATAAGTCTTCGTGTTTTCTTGCATATTTAACTATTTAAATAATTTTATGAATTCAGTAATACAAAAAGTCTGATTATGGATGTATTCATATATGATAAATGGAATAATCTAGGTTGAATGATTGTAAGAACACTCTTAGATGGTTGAGGCACGTGGAACAAATGAATGAAGGAAGACTGATAACACAAATATACAGTGCAAATGAGAATGAAAGTCATGGTAGAGGAAGATCAAGGAAAGAATGGCTGGATCAAGTTATTGATATTTTGAAAGAAAGAAATATAAAAAGTCACAGAAATCGTAGGAGTTGTATGATAAGGTGTATGGATGTAAAAGAGACGAAACATATTTGTCGCGATAGGAAAGTCTGGCGTTATCTTTTTTCTGCCTACTCCGACAGGGAAACGGCGTGATTATGTATGTATGTGAATAATTGTGTGAACATACGAGTATATTTGCAAGTTACTGTTTTAAACATTGTATTTTATAATGGTGAAATGCAATCTCTCGTAATCTAGTGTGATTGTCAGCAATTATTTTGATGGAAAACGTATATGCGTGATTTGACTATAATGCAAAAGCTCTATTAATCCTCTAGTTAGTCAAACTCAAAGTTCCAATGATAAAAACACCAAAGTTCCAAAACAATCGTCAAATTTAGTCTACTGCAGCTTATTTTATATAAAGCGTTTTTATGTTACTTATTATTTTTATGTGATTTGCTTAGCGTGAATTTTAACAGTTATTCTCCAATACAAAAAAAAAATATGGTAGGTTTTGGTGAACAAAGATCCACTTAATTATGAATTTGAGAGGTAAGAAATTGCATCATCAAATTTGAATATGTGTAACATTGCGGATAACGTTTTTCCTTCATTTATCTGAAAAATAGAACATTTATGATTTCATCCAAAATTTGACATTTTACGCCTATAAAATTCATATCACCCATCTACAGCACAACATTTCAAACGAATCTATTTTTTGTTAAATGAAATGTTAAAAGTCAGAAAAACCGAAAGGGCAATAGAAACGATTTATGGATGTCGAAGAGACGAAAGATGTACGTTGGAATAAAAAAAGTGATCCAACACGGAAACTGCATGATGGTGCGTATATAATGCAAACATTCCAAAAGTAAACGAAAATATATTGTAAAAGTACCTAAAAAGCCATTAAAACTATCATGAAACTTCATTTAAATATTATAAATCGATAAATGATAAATTATTTCGTTTTAAACTTTCGGGAATATGCCTCACACTTCAGATATCGTTAATTAATGGAAATAAAATAATAATTTAGAATACAACAGATGTAACTTTTAACTATTCATGGTAATATTTCGCGTAAAAGTTTACGAAATACTATTTTGTTTCATCTGGTTAACTTCTAAGCGTATAATTAACTGGTTAATTGACGATGCTAACTTTATCCAAATGTTCGCTAAGTTGTATATATTATCCTTACATCAAATATTTTATACGCAACACTCTAGATTGTGAAAGAACAATAAAATTCTAAATGAGGCAAAACTTAAGTGTGTTTAAAATTAGAAATTCAAGTGGAATAAAATACTAAAATAAGATTTTCTTTTTATAAAACGATTTATCTCTTGAAAACAAAAACTTAATCTGCCCTACACTCGGCAATAAATAATAAATGTTTTTCTAATTCTAATTTTATGTCTCTTCCATCGTGGTCCAATATTTAGGATGATTGCTTAGCTTGCATGCGTCCTGGAATCGATTCACGGTCGTTTCTGGACTAGGTTAATCTAAATGTATCATTGTCCTGACGCTTGGCATCTGCCTTCGTTAAATATTTTACGTACTCCTAATTACAAGACGTTGAAGAACATATTAATTGGACTCAAAAGGAATGCAGTTTTTTACTTATTACATATTAATTAAAATATATTTTGCTTCCCTATTCCCTTCTTCACTTTTCTGTTAATTTCTTATTATCTCTTTTATAAAAAATCAGAACGCTTCGAATTAAAATATTCAGCAAGTCTCGTATTCTCCTCTAAGTAACATGTACATTTTTTACCATTTATAATATGTTGAATTGACTGGAACATATTTAAATATACTCTTATATATTTGAAATAAAAATTTGTTAAGCAGATAAAAAAAAGTGACTGACAAAACCTGGTGGGATTTTTTAGTAAGTCGGTGGGGAATCAGGTGTGTTCTTGAATCAGACGGTCATCCGCTGCGAGTAGTATTACGCGTATATTGTGCTGTCACAGATATATAAAAGTACCGAGACTTGAGAATGACAAATACCTGTTGTTGCTCAAACATTTCAAAATCCCTATGGGGCCGAACAATATTTCTCTCGGTTGTCTCCCTCATACCGAATGTATCAATATTTCAAATAAACGTTGAGAGCCTGTATGTGGCTAAGAGAGAGATAGAGTACCTCGCAAGCAGTGTGTGTGAGTAGGCATACGAGAAAAATAAGGGGTTTGTTTATTTATTGAGACATGTAGTCACTTAAAATGTGGAACAAAACAGTTTTCGATCCTTTTGAGTCCCATTATGAGCCTCATTTTCGTGCAAACACTAATCTTCTCAATATATTTGTATGGTGTTGAAACTTGGATCTTGGGAGAATCGGAAAGACGACAGATCGATGACTTAGAAATATAGTGTTGGCGCAGAATGCTTCGTATACCATGACAGCCATGAGAACAAATGTGTCCATCTTAGCCTAGCTCGTTTCTAATCATTGTGTATGCGACGTGTTCTGCAGTATTTAAGCCACATCATGAGGACTGCGATGGGATCTTCAATATCGGTTGCTCTCCGATCGGCCCGGGACAGATCCTGATAGAAGAAGACCATTAAAAGTGTCATCGACCGCTGCCGCCATCCTCAAACATGAAGAACAGGACGACTGAGAGATACGGTCTTATTAATGACAATAGCGTGTGGAGACAATGGTATAACGAAAATATCTAGACCCTTTATGGAAAATCAAGTGCAGAAAATTAAAAAAAAAAAAAAGTAAGCTGCGCTTATTTAGGCACTTACACCGCATGTAAGACACAAACCTTCAAGGAAGGCTTTGTTTTTTCTGCATCCTTGAAATTTGAATGTTAGAAGTATCACCCTTTCTAATGTCCGCATTCATTAATTAATTTGTTATTGTACTAAATATACTCGTATAATACGAGTAATATTCGTAATATCTGAATCGGTTAGGGGCCTTTATGTTTTACCACAACGGTTTATGATTCTCGCTCACAGCCACAAAGCGGATTTACTGATACTCAAAATGGTCTTTTCTCTATTTCATTTCAAATGAAAAGATATAAATTAAGTGAGTATTAGACACCAGAGAAACCCCCAAGCTAAGCCACCAAGATAAATTTAACCAGTCACAAAATCTGAATTCAAATACAGTAGTACTGCTTTGTTCACGGTTTCGCTTTCCGCGGTTTACGTTACTCGCGGTTCAAAAATAGAAAATGGAAAGTTTCCAAATATTGTTCGAAGGTCAAAAGAAGCCTAACGCTACGTCACAATGCCTACACCAGGTATGTCATACACGCGGTCCACCAACATTAAGTCTGTGGTTCACCGAGAATTCTTGATATTTTTTAACTAACATATAAGATGGAAAAAATATTAATTAGTTATTTTGAAGCAAAATAAATGAATCTTATTTTGTTTATTTTTTTATATTAAGAACCTGCGGCCTTGGGCCTAAAGCCAAATAGCTTTGGTGGGACGTGGTGCATTTTGATATGCCTGGTCTACACCATTTACCTCACAAAATCTATCACATTATCACTATCATCATCACAAGAAGGGTAAGTACAGATAATAAGATTATTTAAGAGAGAGAAACATATACCATACATCTCATAACTTTAATACAGTATATTATTATAATTGTTCTATATATTCATTGTATTGTATAACACTTTCTTTGTATACAGTATAACTTGGCAGGCTTAATACCGTGTGGCAATTTCTTTCAACAAGCCATAACGATGTTTAATATGCCTTCAAAGTGAAATGTAAACAAGAATCCATTTAAAAAGATTGGTTCCAACGGGAATCGAACCCTCAACCTCGGGGTTGAAAGTCAGGTGTTTGACTAACAAGGCCAAGGAAGTTGTCATAGGTATGTATGTATAAAAAAATAGTATACCATATATAGTATCCCCCGCTAAAAAGGGGAGTTCTGTAGAAGGAATCAAGTTGGCGGTCTACCATAGCTCATAATCATGACAATTTTCTATTTTTTATATGTGAGTTTCAAATCGGAAATAAGTTTTATAAGAGGCTGGTTATAATTAGGTAAAATATAATCGAAAATCACAGGCTAATCATTATGAGGTAAAATATGATCGCAAATCAGAGGCGTATCATCATTAGGTAAAATATGATCGAAAATCAGAGGCGTATCATTATTAGATAAAATATAATCGAAAATCGGAGGCTTATCATTATTAGGTAAAATATGATAGAAAATCGGAGGTTTATCATTATTAGGTAAAATATAATGGAAAATCAGAGACTAATCAGAATTAGGTAAAATATATTCGTAGTGAAACACTGTCAAGACTTATATGTTATGTATAGCAATTAATATTCTCGCCATTTTTATTAACATTTATTGGACTTAATAATACAATATAATTAAAGGACAATTTACATATCGCCGTTTAAAGAACACTCCTCAAGGGCGCTAAAATATAGCCAACTATAAAAAATCTTATATTTTGAACGGCTGATCGAAGCAGTGTGTTTGAACACCATACGAAAAAAGTCATGATTTAAAATGCAGGTATCAGCAAAAAATCAGGAACTACAAAAAAAATTGTTATTCATGCATATTATTGTACATATTTATTATAACACATTTTGAAAAACATATGTCGTCCTCGTGGCAGGTTTGATAGCTTCTCTATTAAATGTTTTTTTTCTTTTCCATTATCTTAACTTATATGTGTAATTTCAGGCTACATATTAATATACTAGTACTATCAGTAAACCTTTTATTTAATCATTTTAATTCAATTATTTATATACAAATATAGAGCAAATAGGCATTTTTGGTTTTATCGGAAATAGTTAATAAATATAGTTCAATCATATATGTGAAAGTATAATATAATATTTAATCAGTAAAATGTGTATTTGACAGTCTAATTTTTCTTCTTTTATATAGTTTCAGTCTCACAGTTGTATGTTCGGTTTTCCATTCATCGTACAGTCTCAGGAGTAGCCGAATGAATCCCTTTCATATCGGATACTCGACCACAGTGTGATTATGAGTTTGGACCATTTCACATGAGCACGACGTGGAGTTAATGAAATCCATACTATGCAAGGCGTGTGCACTACAACTGTGGCCACACCTGAGAGGATTAAGGGTACACCCAATCTTCGTGGCAGGTTAAATCCTTAGAGATGTACGTTAGGATCATTCATAAGGTGATTTCCGACCAAAGAACGATTCCATTGCTGTTATTAGCTAACTGATAAGCTCACATTCCGGTCCGATTAACGTTGCCTCTCGATCCCAATAGGTCGTCGAATTCTAAGACGAGTCAGCATTGATAACGTGTCAGTTTTTTATATCTTTTGGAACTTCCTTATTATAACTTAGTCTTCGCAATCATTCGAAGACGTTTTAACAGGATTTCAAAGTTAAATTATGTGTTAAGAAAATTCATCACATAAAAACCGATATACTTTGTGTCTCAGACAAAATCGATTAGTACATACATATATAGTACACTTATAATGCCTTTCGAGGATTACTGAAATATTCAAGAAAACCCATTAGTTAATTTGACGGACGTGTTTATCAGTTGTCAGAGCCCTACAATGGAATGTATAAACAAGGATGCATCGATTAATATTTTTTTAAATTAAAGTTTGTTGTTAAGGCGAATCGAGTTTTTGGTCAAATTATGTCTTAGAATTTTCTTCACAGATAGAAAATCTCGCAACAGGTAGGTACTAAATTATAAAAATGTTCTTGTTTTCCAGCATTGTAGAGCTTTAAACATACTTACGTGAAAGAACTGAAAAAATATTTTCACTTTTACTGATACATTGTCTTAGATTTTTTAAATATAGTTTCTTTACAAACGTAGTTATTTATTAAATTTATATTTCCTGCCCATAAGGGGTATTCGCGCTGAGAGAAGGAATTTTTTCTTAATGCTTTGTTTTTTCTTTATTTTGATGACAATAACTTATTTGTAACGATTTCAATTGAACACGTGTGAACTAAATGATAGGAAATGTTTGGTGCTTTACACTGTTGGGGGGGGGGGGGGGGGTAATTTGTTAACGAAAATATATGTGAGTGGTTTTTTATTTCAACTCTATTTTGGTCAAATTTAAACTGAATTGATTGATGATATCTGTCAAAATGATCGATAAGCATCAAATCTATAAATATTTAGTATTGAATTGTTGTTAGTTACTCGCAATATAACTCACCATGAAGTTTGTTTTGGCTTCAACAATATTCTTCGCCACAGCTGATATTGACAAGTCTGCATGGATTTTGAAGAAATAAATAAAATAAAAATAATGTTTTGTAAAAAACTAAATAAAACCCATCTTGCATTGTCAAGCATGCACTAAAAGACTGATACGTTTGTATCAGTCTTTTAGTGCATGTACCATCTGACATATGATTTATTATCATTAAAAACTTTTTAGTTTAATTTAGTGCATGTACCATCTGACATATTATTTATTATCATTAAGACCTTTACTCGCGAAAAAAAAAAACAATGCTAGCTTATCCACAAAGCAGCGGAAAGAAAAAGCTAGTAAAAACAGCAGAAAGATGCCGACCGATTCCACTTAAATTCTGATCTGGAAAAATAATTTACACCAAAAATGTGATAATTTCCCTAGCATCGACGGAATTTCGAACCACAGACAACAGCAATGTTTGCAAATATACTTCTAACAACCGACTTCTACGTCGACATGACACCAATAGTACAATGCAGTAGTACAAACATCGTGCGCAGGTCCTTCTTCTTTTACTCAGATAGAAATTGTCATTGATAAAAGAAACTTGGCTGCAAATTTTGATGAGTTTTGAATAAAATGAGAAAAAAAATAATTATTGTTATTGACAAGGCCAACGAGAATAGATCGATGTTTGAAAAGCTTCTTATAGAGATGAACGAATCTAAAAACAATTATAATAAGATACACGAGATTCTACCGTATCACAATGAAAATTCTGATGATATTAATGAAAAAAAAACAACAAATAAACATATTACTTTCGAAATTCACTAATTTTAAAATAATGAGGAAATATTACAACCGCACAAAATTTACTATGAAGGCAACATTAGGGGCTATGAAGAAACACATAATTGTGAGAGCATTTTTAAAGAGATCAATGGAAGGCAACAAAGGGCCTTTAACGTTGTATTTAATGCACAAGAGGACTCCCAACTGGATAAGTTTAAATTATAGATAACATATCCTCGTATATTCATTACCTTAATTTTGCCCTTGAGGAGTGTGGTCTCTAACCGGCGCTATATGTTATAAATTCTATTTTTATAATTAAAGCTATATTATTAGAGGAAAATGTTCTAAACCAAGGTATCTTCAAATATCGTGGTTCAACTAATTTGAAGCTTTCACAATTTAAAATATATGAAAAAAGGCCGGCCTGGATGATAATGTCTATGTTATTACATTCGGAGGGATATGACAACATTACAAAGAAAACTAAGATCATGGGGAAACTTGAAATTTGCAAAAAAGTTGCAGATTTTTTAAGTAAGGTTCCAACCATTATTGCAGAAAACTGAAAAATCAACAATGTAATGATCAATTTACAATTTTTTATCGGAATCTGTTAATTATTTAAAATAAGGTGGATCAAATGAAATTTTCTGCAGCATTTTAAGATTGAACGGCATTTGCGTTAGCAAAAACTTGGCTTAGAGATGATATATTTTCGAGTAAATTAGGATTGGAGGTCTATTTTGTATATCGTTATGCAAGAAATCATACTTATAGTGTTAAGTCGAAAGAAAGTGGTGTTGTAATAGAAATGGGAACATTAGTGATTTTAAAAAATCGAGATGTTAAGCAGAAGTGATAGTAAGAATGTCGAATATTTATTTGTAATGCCCCATGTCTCGGGAGGGAAAATTCTCTATTGGTTGCTGGTAGATACCCAGGCGCAAGCTTGCGAATCTACTTACATAGACAAATACTGAAAAAGAAGAATTTATTGTAACTAATTACCTGCAACCATGACTTGGATTTTATTTTATTTGGCGATTTTAATCTGCCAGAGATATCTGGTTATGGGACATTGTATCGATGGATGATTCTAGTATTTCTCTTGATTTGTAATTCTTACCAAAGGGACTAACTATTTGGTGGACTTGTGTTATCTTTTGAAAGCAAATCAATGTAACAGATTTAAAAAAGATTTTTGAAAATGTTGTAGCAATTTTTTTTCATCAGGGATATACGAGTTGATCTTTCGAGAACTGTTTTTGTGAATAAAGATATCTACCACTCTTGTTTACTGATCACTGCCCCCTTGAGTGAGAAAGTGGAGCATTTGAAATTGAATATCATCGTCGATTATAATTATCAAACAGACATTGAAAGTTTGTGGTCGTTTCTGCATTTATTCAATGGTCTTAACGAAATTGTAAAGCATTTTTACCAAGCACTCTATTCAGGAATTGAAATATTTACTCTAACTAAAATAACAGCAACTATCAAATGTCTAAGGTGGTTTACATGGAATAAATAGAATAAACAATGGAAAAGAAACCAGCCTATCTAGTGTTGAATGTTCTATACATCATACTAACCAGCGCGGTTAACAGTAGTTATGATCGAGGCGTAATAATATTATATATCTAGAATATTGTACATCTGTAGGCAGCTCCTCGCAAAATTCCTTTTCGTTTACTCTGAGGGGACTTACAAGTTCAATCTTGGATTTGAACACCCTCACGCAGTATGGACACATTCTTCTAGGTGGCATTTTTATGGGTTTTACTAAATATAAAATGAATAAGTCGGAGGAGAACTTCGTTTGATTCCGTTTGAATTGATTTCAATAAAACCTTTGACATGGTCAATTATGGATTCTTGTTGCCTAAACTGTTGGCTGTGGGGATTTTAGGGTCAGTTTTAAAATACAATGAAGATTATCAGCGCGATCGAGTTACTGGTGAAGGTGAACGATTTTACGTCGCGGCATTTTAGGGGCATACCCGGAGTGCCAGATGACATCTTGGCCTTGTATTATTTAACATATGTACTAACGATATTGCCTTTAAATTAAAAAAATGGAGCCCGTTCTTAAAAAGTATCTCAAGTTATTCATAGTACTAATGGTTCGATATATAATATTTCCTACCAAATAAATTAATTCGCCATAACTGGTGATCTTAGAATGATATCTCTCTCTCTCTCAATATATGTGTACAACAATATCTTTCACACGCAAAAAGGCACGATATCTCTATACTTAAAGTACTACTCTCTCAATGTCCCACCCAGACATATTGTTTCGTATTAAAAGGGTCTTCAGGTAGAGCGTCATACGATAAAATATGAATTTATCTCCTCCCTTGCGCGATTGCACAATTGGGGAATATATGGGCATTTTCAGTCGCTCCAAGGGCAAATAGAAATTTTGAATTGTGTTATATTTTATATTTCTCAATATTGATTTTTGTACTGTTTTTAAGTGAGAAGCGCAAATCCATTTTTTTATTTTAATGTATTATAGTAGTGCGTATTTTTTTTTTTTTTTTTTGTAAGTAAAAGTTTTTCCATTTTGATTATTTGTTCAATATAAGTTGTTGTTTTTCGATTCGGTTGCTTGATTTTCAAAGTTTATTTGATAAATGAAAATGAAAAATAATAAAGAAATAAGGTGATTGTGCTTGAAAGAAGGAGCACCAACATTGCAATATATTGGAGTTATGTATTACCATGTTTCGTATATATTTAAAAGAATTATATGGTTGTAAGTGTTTTAATAAAGATATTCGAAATTTTGGGAATAACAGTGTTCAAAAGAAAATAATTTTGTAAAAAATGCTGAGTATTGAAAAACCATCACGTGTTAGAAAAATGTCATAAACTGTGGTTAATATGTATAACAGCTACTTGAAAGTGTGAAAAAATAATGGGCACATCAAGGATTCTTCAAAACCCTACATTTAGTCGAGGACCCCTTACGACGACTTGGACGAAGCTTTTTTAAGACAAGAAAATAGTGAATTTCAGAATTAACAACTACAAAACCGAAAGAGATGCTGACCTATGCTGTATACATGTGTAGGTATGTGGGAGCACTCATCAAGCGCATCAAATTCTTAAGACAAGAAGAACTCACAATTAATAATAATAAAAATGACAATTTATATAGCGCCGTTTAGAGAACAGACTCACCTTGGGGGAGGCCTAACTCGGGATTTGAACCCATTATTATTGGTAGATTAAAAAAATACAAAAAACAAACAAACAAGTTGAGTGTACGGATAGGAAGGTGGTAACTGCGAGTATTAGATTAGGAACTTCACCGCATTTGTGTAGAAAAACAATTTGGTAAGAAAACCGCAGAAAACAGAAACCTTCCAACATGTTATAGTAACACATTCGGCTATAGGTGGAGTGTAGTATGTATAGCCAATCAATCAACTTGTAACTCACATATTACATTTTGGCGACGGCGACATTGGGGTGACGTTTCGTATGCTCTTCACTAGGGTGGACGGAAGTATTCCAGATATTTGATCCGACACTAATGCTGCTTTAAAATGTTATATTTGTGGTGATACTTCGCAGGAGATGAATTTGAAAACAGTTACCATAACACCTATTAATACGGACCATTATCGTTTCGATTAGTATACCTCATATTTATGAAAAATATATTTGAGTGTCTACTACATATATATATATCACAACGAATGCTTTTTAAATCCTGAATAAAGAAATATTCGAAACTACTAAAAATATGCCGGTAATACCGAAAGGAAGGTTCTTGAAAACTTCTGAACTTATCTTAGTTCCGAAATAACTGAACATTTCTTCGTAGGTAGTATTAAGAGTACTAGTCAGTGGCTTCAATATTTATAAATAACGATTTCGCGTTGTGTTAAATAATATAAGATATGTTTATTTCAAGCCACAGGTGGTACTGCATGCTCACTGGTGTTCATCACGGCTGTGATGTTCTTAGTTTTTTTTCGGTTTGACTATTGCGCAACGCTTTGCAGAAGTTTTAGAACCCAGATATAAAGAAATTAGAAAAACACTAATAACATCACACACACCCTCGTCAAGGTTGAATACAAAGAATGTTATCAAAGTAAAAAAAATAAAACACCCGCCTGAACAACACGAGTAAAGATTTATTTAAAAAAACTCACTGATATACGAGGCATATCCAGAAAGTAAGTGTACTGAATTTTTGTAGGTTACAATTTTTTTTATTTAAACAAAAAAAGGACGTGGGTACCGTAGTACATATGTAAGCTATTTTTCGACATTGTCGCCATTCCTCTCAATGCAGGTGGTGAAGCGGGGTATCAACTTTTTGATGCCTTCCTCGAAGTAGTTTCCCGCCAACCCCTCCGTCCACTTCTCCACCTCCTCCTTTACCTCCTCGTCGGTTAAAAATCTTTTTCCACCCATGTGCAGCTTCAGGAAGGTAAAGAGATAGTAATCTGAAGGTGCTAGGTCAGGGGAATGCGCGGGATGGTTCAGGACATCCCATTTAAACGAGGCGAGCAGTTCCTTCGTGGCGTTGGCCGTGTGTGGTCAGGCATTGTCGTGCAGCAGGCAGACTCCCTTTGTCAGCATGCCTCTCCTCTTGTTCTGAATCGCCCTTCGCAATTTTTTTAGGGTCTCACAGTATTTTGCAGAGTTGATGGTCTCTCCTTGAGGCATATATTCAATTTAAATTATGCCTTGACAGTCCCAAAACACGGATGCAATGATTTTCTTGGCTGAATTTGTGGTTTTGAACTTTTTGGCAGAGGGTGAAGAGGTATGACGTGACCGTTTTTAAACTCGCGACACCACTTGTACACACTCGTACGATTCATAGCTTTATCACCATATGCAGTTTTCACCTCATTATAAACCTCAACCAGAGGTTTTCCCTTCCAAACGAGATAACGGATGACGCCGCGTATTTCGCACTTGGCGGGAGATTGGATTGACATTTTTCACGAAACGTGTTGTCGCGTCGACACTTCTCAACGTACTGACCTTGAACTGGTCTCGTTGCGGAAGGGAAGGGTCAGGCTACACGGAAGTGTAGCCAACATGTCGAAAATAAAATCCATCCGGTCGTGAGAACCTCAGTACACTTACTTTCTGGATACGCATAGTACACCGAACAACTGGATTGAAGATATTATTATAATATACTCGTACGTTTAGTTCACCATTTTAATGTAAAAATAAAATGCATAGGAATAGAGTTCAGATTTTTGTCATCTATCCTATGCAATATAAAGCACTGTGCGACGCCATGTTTTCTCGGTTATCTCAAAACAAGTTTAATGTGCATTAGGTCCTTTTTATATATATGTACATCCTTATGCCACTGGAATCAGTTTCAAAAGAAGAAACCAACATGTTCACATTTTTATTCGGGAAATTCGACATGAAAACATACTGTCACGAATGGCTTAGATACTTGAAGGCAAAAAATAATAATATGATGATTTTATGCTTGAGAGCAAAACATCGAAACTAAACTGTTGGACCATCTCGTAAAAATACTATTTGACCATTTTCTTTTGAACAAATTTCATCAAAATGACAAGTTTTGTCTAAACACATAATAAATCTAGTTAGGAAAGTCGTATTGCTTTAAACAATAAATAAAATTTACTTACACAATAAATTATATTACAAATATTTCATTATTCTTTTACTAAAGTTTTTTTTACTAATACTACTAGTTGGACCTTCCCAATGCGCTATTTATACCTATACATTTGGAAATATTCCCATAACTTTTGAAAACATTTGGATAATTGCATTTTTTTCAACAGGATTAACATATTTATTGGATAAGGTTTTTCAGTGTCAAGGGTTAACACACTGTTTTTCTACTTACCATTTGAAACTTCTCGTTTTAAGTTTTCTTGAGTATCTTTTGAGAACGTATAAAAAAGTAATAAATTACACACCAATGGATGATATTGTCTCTTTCTGATAATGGTTGATTATTCCAAGTTGGATGTGAAAGCTGCTAAAAAATGTTACATCCATCATAATGTGGGGTTACTGCTAAAAGTGTTATCATTATTACGAGGATCATCTAGAAAGTAAGGTTACAAAATTTATGTAGGATCGAAAAATGCTTGTATTTAATTGAAATTCACAAATACTATATATTCGACTATTTTTCAACGTAATCGCCGTCGAGATCGAGACATTTCTGTAGTCGGGGCACCAGCTTTTGTATGCTAGTGTCATAGACCTCCGCCGCCAGCTCTTTCAGCCACTTCTTCACAGCTTCCTCGACCTCCTGATCGTTGGAAAAACGTTTCACACCCAAAAACTCCTTTAGTTTAGTGAAAAGGTGATAGTCCGAAGGCGCCATGTCGGGTGAATAACAATATCCCATCCAAACGATGTCAGCAGCTCCTGTGAAACTCGCGCGGTGTGGGGCTTGGCGTTGTCATGCAGGAGGCTCCCCGGGTCAGAAATCCCCTTCTGCGGTTCTGAATGGCTCTTCTGAGTTTTTTTAGGGTATTGCAGTAAGCCTCTGTATTAATGGTAGTCCCTTTAGACATAAGATCCACCAAAAGGAGCCCCTTACGGTCTCAAAAAACAGATGCCATGACTTTTCCGGCTGAATGGGTCGCCTTGAACTTTTTGGTGGCTGGGGAAGATGAATGCCGCCACTGAAGTGATTGTCTTTTGGATTCTGGGGTGTAGTGACACACCCACGTCTCATCCCCCGTCACGATAGAGCCCAGAAAAGCTTCTCCCCCTGTGCAAAACGATCCAAAAATTCACGCGCGGCGGTCACGCGATTTTGACGGTGCTCCGGTGTGAGCATTCTGGGCACCCATTTCGCACACAACTTCTTGTAACCAAGTTTTTCCGACACAATATTACCAAGGAGACTTCGAGAAATGTCAGGAAATTTTTCGTAAAGGTCGTCAAGCGTCACACGGCGGTCATTTCGCACTTGTTCTTCAATTTTTTGCACAAGTTCGTCAGAAATCACTGCCTAGCCTCGTCGTATCAGTACGGCCTTCTCTGAACAACCTAACCCACTTCGTGACATGTTGTCGACTCATCACATCCCTACCATAAACTTCCACGAGCTTCCAATGGATATTCGCAGCGGTATTGTTCTGCAAAGTCAAAAAACGGATGACCGCGCGGATCTCGCACGGACGGGAGGTGGCGAGAGCGCGCGACGACCTCTCCATCGGAAGAATTTACTGTGACTGAACAAAATGGCCGACAAACACGCGGGACCAAACAAACTGACCGTTAGGATCCCCCTACACGCCAGGTGCGCCAACTTCGAAACAAAAAATTTCCTCCGGCCTCAGGAGCCCTTGTAACCTTACTTTCTGGATGACCCTCGTACAATTACGCCATGTCTATTGGGGTTGACAGAATGAACAGATCTCAACTTTAATATATCCTGGTACACTTAAATTGCTTTTGCCACATTCGTACACCTCATCGTGCAGCTTCTCCTATAAAAGATTTTTCTCTTTTCGTTCTTTCAGAATATAATTAATTTGGTCTTTCCACGTTTTTCTTGGTCATCCCAAATTTTTAACATCGCTTGTACTACTCGTATAGATTATTTTTGTAAATCAAACAAACATTTGTATTAACTAAATATATCGCGATGTTTTAAAATTTGGCACGTTTGTCTCTTAGCTCTTGTACTCGTATATGACATGGTGTATTTACATTTTTTTACACTTATCGAGTTCAAATTTATCTTGGGTCTATTAGTTTCATTAATAAAAAATAAATAGAATTTCATTAAATCTGCGTGTCTCAAACATTATTTATACTAACCAAATATGGGAGGCGTAGTCTTCAGTCATGTCTCGAACTTGGTGCATCATTTATCTCCATCCTTCCCGGTCCTGACCCACCTTGAATGTAGCGTTCAAAGAGGCTCCGGTTAACTTCTTTATATGGTCCGACCATCTTGTAGGACACCTTATTTGTGCAAATTTTCCCTCAACTGTACCCGTGATCATTCTGGCAATGCATCCAAAGTATGTTATATTTCTCCTGCATATTTATCGTTAATTAATCAATGATAGAAACGAGATGCTGGTACGTCTTGCGGTCCACGGGATACGCAAAATTCACCTCCATCCCCCCATCTCGAAGGCATCCATTATGTTTTCATTCCATATTTGCTACCAACAATACTAGAGATTTCGCTTGATGGATTTCGATTATTCTACGAGTAAGTGTAGACCTCGAAGTTTATGCAGACGGTTACCTTCTGTGTTTCTGTATAGTGAATTTTTTTTCCTCAAATCAAAGGTTTGTGTTTAAAAATTAAACACAACACATATTAACCTTCATTCGTTCCAAGAGATATTGCACAAATATTTCTTTGGAGTTTGGAGTATGATTTTGGGAATTATTTATAACTATAGTTGGTTTTTCTAATCTCTGGAATGTCATTACCTTTATTTTGTATTCTGGTTTAATTTTATTGGTGCATACAAGTATTTCTTAAAAGCTAAGTGATTGCTTTCTTTAATTTAGCAGATAAAACACAACTAAATATTGTAATAACCCCAAAATAAGATTTTTTTGTAACTGAAAGACTTTTTGTAACTGAGATGCTCGCTTTTTTTCAAATAACTTTATATTCTGAGTCAAAAGCAAATAAAGTCGAGTCAAGAAAGTAAGATAGTATACTCAGACTAAAAATACATTTTAGGCATTTCTTTATAATTCATGGGATTTTTTGGGATTAAAAGGAAAGGAAGTAAAAAAACTCAAGGAATAATATTTTTTTCTTATGCAAAAAAATTGCATAAAAACTATATTTCCTCATTCTCTGGTATAGATAACAGTGCACATCGACATATCGGAAACTAATATTACATTTAAAATAAGGTCATAAATATATAAAATAAACATAAGTACACAAGATTACATCGGTCGTAATATTGTATAAAAACATATTTATTTGTATTTCAAATAGAAAAAATATTAAATCAAATTAAACAACTTTTTTTTTTGCGTAAATCAGTTTTTATAAGAAGGAAAAAAGATCTCCGAAAAGATATCTAAGTTAAGGAATTAAAATACGTTTGCAATAACATGTATCTGCTTTTTAAATGTAAAAAAGGTAAAAAAATTATCTATTTAATTATTATTAGACAATATAGTAAATTTTTCGAAATAGATAAAAATAATCTAGAGCTGTTTAGTTCATAGAATTCAAGTGGATGCAATGATACGCCAACCATATTAAAGAGTGATCAAGATGATTGAAAATTTGAATGATATAAAATAAGCCAATAAGAATCTAAGAATTAAATTAAAAATAAAATAATCCATCAACTCATCCCTTGAATAATTTATAAAATATCAATTAATATAGATTTTTTTAAATGCTTTTGAATTGTCTAATGAATCCATAATTTAAATAAAAAATAAGTTTAAAAATAGCAATAATACTCCTACATTTTATCTACAATATTTTAGGAAAATTTTGGTTTAAGTATGTAAATTAATTTAAAAAAATAACACGATTAAAACTTTTTTGTTCTACAATAATTGATAAAAAGTATCTACAGTCATTTTCTAAAATATTAATTTCAATCCGTGATCAGTAAAAATAATAAATATAAAAATCGGTAAACAAAGCACAGTGAAATTTGATCTATATATTGTTCTTTAAAATAAAATATAAAATGATTTATTTTGAATATAAAAAGAAATCATATTTCAAAGAAAAAAATATTTGATTTGAATTGAAATAAAAAATCTAAAATTTGTATTTTATGAAATTTCAATTACCCATATCGAGCACCAATTATTGCTTAAAATAAAAGTTAAGAATAATCACTAAAAACTTAAAACGTCTGCATTTTTTTCTCGAATAATTTTAAATTGGTAGTTTATTAAAATAAAATTTATGCTGCATTGAGCCGAGAAATGAACTATATTAATAAATGTAAAAAAATTTGAAAATAATCTACAGACATCTAATGATAAAGTTTTCAGAAAAAATATTAACTTGTGGTCCTGTGTTTCATTAAATATAATCATTATAATTCGCGTGTCACAATAATTTATTTCAAATAAATACATACTGATACATTATTTAATAAAATTTTAAATAAAAAATATGCCCTGATTATCTTTTGAAAATCATGTTTAAAGCGTAGTCAATATAATTTACGGTAAATAAAATGCCACAAGCCTAAATAATTCTAGTTTGGGTGGATTGCCTATAAATTAAAAAAAAAATGATACAAATTCCAAGGGACAATTTACAATCTGTTATTCTAATATAAAACAATTATCATTTTAAAGTACGTTTAACTGATAACCCGTTTTCTCTCGAATAAATGTCATACATAAAAATTAATAAAATGACATCAAGTAGTAGAAGTGTGTAATTATTTATTTCAATGAAAAACAAGACCAAAACAGAAAATAAGACCTATACGAAAATGTATAATACAAGACGAATACTTAAGATAAAATGAGTATAACTACACATACGAAAAAATAAACAGATCAGCGTAAATTTATAAATGTAAAATTTGAGCATGTTGTGCTTATAAAGTTTTTTATTCTCATATTCTTAATATGATTCTATGAAAAAAAAAATATCTAGCCTGTTAAGAAAAGTAAAGATGTATAAATTGTTATTAGGTTATGTTATATCCAGATAATTAATTGTACACGTCCTTTTCAAGCCAATTATCAATTTTGATTTAAGTTTGGCAAACATCAATTGAAACGTCTCGAAGAATGTCGATGTGAGTGCTTTCACCAAACCATGCCGCACAAAACGGCTAATTTTGACCAAACACCAAAGATTTAAGTAACAAGCGTCAAGTAAATGGTGTCTGTTCATTATCTTATCATATGATCTAAGGTGAACGACGAGAAATCCTTAATGAAACCTTTTTATGAAACTCATTGAAAAAAGTAACGCGAAATATTAAAAAAAATACGTCTAACCGGCATTTATCGCGAAGCATTTGAGATTTTTTTTACGTTATAAGATACAAAATTAAATAATAAATCTCGTGTAGAAAGTAAAGATATTCATTATTGAAGAAAACAATTTAATAATATTACGTAAAATGCACAAACTCGTCATACAATTTGCTAAAATGATGTTCTTTTAACAAAAATATGAAAAAATAAAAAAAGGAATAAGGAAAATTTCAATACTAAAGGCAAAGTATTCCGATAAAACCCATTGTTTTTTTGACTTATGAAAAAAACTAAGCGAATAAAACCATCAAGTATTTAAAAGTGTAAGAAAAAAAACACTAGGTTTACTCTCAAGGAACTCAGAAATGAAAATAAATTACGCATGATTTAGAATGTGTAATACATATTTATATGTATTTAAGAATTTCATGACTTCGTTCACCTTCTCAAATATGAAATTGATCGTTTTCTACTTAAAATTACACACCGTTACACGCGATTAAGGATTTCGCACGTGGCACAATGCTGTTACACTCAATAGCCGAACTAGTGATATTTTACCGATATGAACCATTTCACTCTCTCTATCATCCAACCTTTCTCATAAACAATCACTACGCGATTCGATAAAAAATCAATCATTAATTTTATTTATATAAAATAACGTAAATGTTCCTATAAAATAAAATAAAAAGAATTTATTGAATCCATATACATTATGCTCGTTTACTACCGATCGTTTCGCGTATATATATTTTTTCTATGTTAAAACATCACACGAACAATCAGGAATAATCACAAATATATGTATAATATAATCTTATTATTATTATCTCGCTGTAATAATATAAAGTCAATTATTTTTACATTAAAATACACATAGTCTGTCAAGGGAAATCATATTTTTTATCCACGTAACATTTCTTTTTGTTGTGACGTTTGATAAGATTACTAAAAAAAACCCCGATACTAAATTCCTCAATTTTTTAATGTACATATTTACATACCTTACCTTAGCATCAAATTTATTATTCTCACCGAATATGAACATCAAAATAAAAATACTAATAAAATACCTACACTCGCGGTCTGTCTGAAATTATTAAGAAAAAATGTCACGAATTTATATTTTCATCAAAATGCCGCAATATTAAGTTCTTTTTAGCAATTAATCGTGTCTTCGGGTAATATCCAAATAAAATAAAAATGGCTCAGTAAATAAGGTTTCTTAATTATAAGTTTTTTTCAAATTAAGACAAAAAAAATTTATTTTGAGTTAAGTATAAAACGCAGTCTTAAAAATAATATCATTTCGTGTTTATCAAATGCCTAAGGTATGGTGAAAAAAAAAGAAAAGTTAAGTTTTTTTATCCCACTTAATTATATTATTTTTCGCTTAGTCAGGAAATGTCAAAAACATTCAGCAAACAATAAAAGTATTAGCAAAACTACTACAAAATCGACGAAACTTTTACAAAATAATAGAATAAAATATTCACTTGTTTTGTACAAACCGATCCAAGTTTCATTTATCGAGTATTCTTTAAAAAACGTTTTTGTTTACTTCCATTCCTAAAATATTACAATTAGCAAGGAAAATAAACCAATTTCATGAAAACGAATAATTTTCTATGGATCTAATAGTTTTGTTACATTGACCAATACAATATACTTGCATAGTGACATTGATTTGGTGGCACAAATCGTACTAGTTTGTGTGGATTGTCTATTACATAAAAAATAGAATATATCTGCAGAAACATCTGGCAGAGATTTTTACCACTCATAACTCACGTCGCTAAAAAATCTGATTTTTGAATTACCATGATGATATTTTAGGAAAAATCGTATACATTTTATAGAGAATTATGTCGAGATTTTAATTGTTTTTGATATCGAAGCCAATTTACATTTTGAATATTACTTTTATATAATTGAACATTTTTATCTCCTAAATATTTCAACTTATTAGCGAAAAGTTTCAAAAACCGATTTTTTGAAATTAGACGAAACTACGATTGAAACTGACTCAACATTGGAATCAACATTAATAGGAATGTGAAATTGCTAAAGTGGGTTAATGTTGGTATATGCGACTATTTCGCGTAAAAATATACCCATTTTGGAATAAAATCCAATGCAACGTGGCAGGTATTCGCGTTACGTACACGCATTTATATTTTTACACGTGCAAAGCCAGAAATCACTGGGCGACCTATTTGGTCGGAATTATATGGAAAGTTGAAATATTAGAGTTTGCATTTAGTATCATCGGAAAAACAGTGTTATAAGAATAAATACAAAAATAACAATATATGCAAAGAAAGTGAAACATTACAAGTAATAATTAACACTTGTTAATTGTAGTTGTATTTATAATATCAAGAATAATTAAGTGGATCGTGGTAAAAAGTATTAAATTGGTTATATATTTTTGTAAATAGCTTGACATAAAATATATTTTTAAAAAAATGTACGAATTGGAATGAACGCTATTTGATATTTTTGTATAAATTATGAGGAACTACAATTAAAAAAAATAGCAACATATCTACAAAAATAAATGCCGAAAAATCTTCAAGAATAAAAACGAACTGTTTATATTATAAAGTAAAATCACATTTAAATCTAAAATAATAAAGCTCTATCTATACTGGCTCACGTGCATCGCGTTAAATAATATTAACACGTAACTCAATTTCTTGGATAAAATGCAATACAGATTTTTTTTGAAACCTCTATAAATCAAGTACTACGAGTACATTGAAAAGAATGAAAACAAATTTAAAAAATGCAATCAAAACGTAGTCACCTAAATGCAAAGATACTTTTAAATTACCTATGACGTGTTCAAGTAATCATGGATAAATATTTCTATAAAAAGAATATCTTTATGAATAATACAATATATACTTATTTTTAAAACAAAACATTAAGACAATGGTTACGTTACTTTTTAAGTGTCAGTTATTTTAAAATGGCAGTTCAAGTTCCATAGTTAAATTCGTTCACGATTACCATCAATATTTTCATGAAAATGTAAATTACAATAAATGTACGACGAAGATGTTTGAATTTTATATAAAAGAAGGAATTTCGACAAAAAATAATACTCGTTGATTTAACGTAAATTAACTAATTTAATTCTACTGAAACAAGAAAATGGCATTTTCTGACGAGCGCAGCTTAATAAAAATATATATTTGTTCAATATATAAGTATCTATTTAGTACACAGCACAATCTAACTACATACCAATTGATCAACAAGCTCCAGTCAACTTTATTAAAAATATAATATAATATGGCAGACAATTATTACGATTACTTCTCATATACATTCGCGTTTGTCTCGCCAAAAATGGCGTTTATCTACCTCGAACAAGCGCGAATGTTTGCTTCTTAACAACGTGGAAAATATTATAATATCAATCGTTTAAAATATAACGTAAAACTCTACAGCTGAGACATCTCTTACACGATCATAATTATTTTTTACAAGCTTAATTGTGACGCTATCAAATGAATACCATAGGCACTACGTTAACAACAATTGTTCTAGCCACACTTCACTTATGAGTTTGTCACTTCTAGTAGCGGAGCACGCGTATCCTTCATTCGGCTTTCTATCCTCCGATCGCACTAAGCACTGGCAAGAATGTGTCCTTTTAGAAGCAAAATGTTCAGCGACAGAGCGTGCACACAGGTACAGTTTCAATGTAAAAGCTTCTGTTACACGCAGCTGAGGCAAGATCGATCCAGTTTTGACACCATTTTCACCACAATTATTCACTACCATTTTAACACCGTCTACATTATACTTATATACACTCAGATCTACCATCAGATTTGGTTAATTGAATACATTTCTTATTCAAATTTAATTTCTTATCAGAAACAACTAACCGTCATTCACTTTTAGAAAAATTTCATTACAACCGTAATGGAAAATAATTGAACACGATACTTTTATTTATTGCCGTCAAATGATTGAATAAAAATATTTTTCTACCGGAAAGTTTCAAAAGTCGTCAAATGCTATAACAGCTACAGACGCTTCGTTTCGAAATAAGCATATTTTTTTGTTAAGCACGCCCAAAAAAGATGTCGACCTCAAAATAATTAAAACATTTTTTATAAGATCAAACAAAGAAATTATAATTGTCAATAATACAAATTGTATCAAAAAATCATGATACTAAAGGGCTTGATGAAAATATCTTTTCTGATTAGAAATTACGTTATATTTAATGTAAATATACACGTTTTAAACATTTGATTGTAAATTGTCATAAAAGTTGACGGATATCGTGTGTTTATTAAATAACTTCATCCTCAGCGTATCCAAGATTCTGATGACAAATCTGAGAGTGTATTTATTAACATTGTACTGGTGGACAAATATGTGCAAAAGGGTGCACATGTCAGTAAAATACTAAATAAAATATAAAATTAGGAATAGCAAAAGCCATTCAGAGTCAATGTTTGCTAGATTAAAATGCTAAGCATGACATAAATGATACACAAGTCACTTAAATACAATATAACGTTGCATTTATATCATACATCTGCTTTAGTTTGTTATACTGACTTAACACTGGCAAAACAAACAATAAAAATCTAGAATATTCTTGGAAACCTCTGAAAGATTTCTAGTAAGAATATTTTATGAATAATATAGAAGCATAAATGCAAAGTTTTACAAAATAATCGTTTTTATGTATAAAATAATAGGAATACAATTTTGGAACGAAGATTCTTGAAGATGGGCAGGTGTTGTGGTCGTGAACGTTACGTAACGAAGAGTAAGTGATGATGATGATGCGATTGGTCAGACTAAACAAGCCTGTCTCAGGGGTGTTGTCAGTTGGCATAATGGTCGAATGACCCCAAGTACTCCAGAGCAGCGCGGTAGCAGAACTGATATTGATCCTGTGGAGAAAGTAGCAAACATAAGACTCACCTTTTGGCCCAGATTACTTTTGTACCCAGATCATGATATACCTAGTAAGGTCTAAACGTTTCCAGCCTAAGGATTTAAAAATGTGACAGAAAGTAAGATTTTTTCTCAATATAGGCACTCTGTAGTTCAATATATTTTTTTAAAAGATGATTAAATTTTTCAACACTGAAAAATATTCTAAAATTTCCTTCTCAAAACGGTGTAACATTGCGGAGATCACTTCATCGTCACTAATTGTTTTGCCGCGCCAGTCGAATACAGTTTTGAAAATAAAAAAATAATCACTGGGAGTCAAGTCGGCACTAAAGAGTGAGTGATTCAACTCTAGGAAACTAGTGTTGAATGGCAGCCTTTGCAGCACAAGTGTCCCCTGAGCAGTGTCGTGTCTCGTGACAGCTCATTCCACATGACAGCTTTAATCAGCGTTTTGATTTATGGTATCTTTAATTTTGTACATTAATGACGCATAATACTTGCCAATAACGTGCCTCTCTTTTTGACGTCAATCGGTAGAATTCCCTGACAATCCCAAAAAAATATTACCAAAATCTTTTTTTGGGTTTGTGTCACCTTGGCTTTTTTGGGCCGTGGTGATCCCGGACGGTGCCACTTCATCGAGTCTCTTTTCGACAGAGGATTATGTCATTAACCATAGTTTAATCCCCGTTGACAACTGACTCAATTATTTCTTATTCTTTCCCATCGCAGAGTATTAAAAATTCATTGCGACATTCAACATATAGTAGTGTTGCTTTTGAACAGCATTCAAGAGTCTTGGCACTCATCTTGCTCTCACTTCATTCATGCCAAGATGATCAAAGTAGAATTCGAGGCTCTGTGGTTCTAGAAAGTCCAGACCTTACTGTTATTTCTTTTGATTTGTTTTCTATCTTATAATATTTGCTCTACACTTATACAACTGTTTCTGGAGTGAGTGCTTTTGTTGGTCTGCTTTGAGGAAGATCATTTTCAATAAATTCTGAGCATAAATGAAACCATTTCACTGTGAAATATGGCGGCGAAGATTCTCCGTCACAGCATTTAAACGTCGTTTTATTTCCGGGGTTTTCCCTCCTTTTGAAAGAAACTTATTAACCGCGATATTCGATTTTAAAAATTTCAAAATATAACGAAACAACGTCTTCTATCAAACCAAGTTGACAAAGCACTGAGGGTAGAGGTATTAAATTGTAACTTGAATGATCTCAGTACAGGTGCTTAAGGGGGTATTCTACTCTAGAAATTTGAAAAAAATCGTTTATTTGTTTTTGCATATTCTTAAAGTTTAGGCCTTTAAGAATATGTTCTCAAAAGGAAATATAAAAATTCACAATATTTACGAAGCTATAGCTATAAATGAGGCAGCAATTAAGCCGCACCGGAATGACTCAGACAATAATCTCAAAACTTTAAACGCGTTATTTTTTAAACTACTTTTTTCGACCTGGTTGACATAAAATCTCAAGTTTCATGAAACCGATTGCCTTCAAATTTGGTATATAACTTAAATAGATGTTTCTTTATCGTTCCTACCTTGGAAAATTCAAAACTTAATTTTTTACTATTTTTGAAAATTAAAAAATTTGAAAAAAGGGTAAAAAAATTTAAATTTTTCAGACAGCCGTCATTTTACAATTTTTGTTCTCTTTTGTGCCAAATATATAACGACATTATTTCTTATCAAGAAACAGTGTATGATTTTTGTTTCAGATTTAAGAAAGGGTTCCAATAATGTCGACCAGCTCACCTTTTTTTTACAAGATATAATAGCTGATAACATCTTGAATTAATTTTTTTTTCATTTTGTACATTCTCAAATCGTCAATAAACAAACTGTAAAAACAGGTATGGGATAAATATTTTTTGTTTTTTTTATTTAGTCTGAAAAAACGCCCGAAATTCACGCCTCTAGAGTAGAATAATACCCCATTCAAATGCGATGATTTGCACTTGAAACGACGATATTATATCCCGGCCGATTTCGCCGTTAACATTTTTTATTACAATTGAATTCAGAGAGCCCGTAAAATACAGGAATACTAGATGTTACAAAAACTATTTAAATATCGAAATACTAATATAATTAATATATTTATTAGTTACTACTATATAAAACAGGGCCAGACTAAGGAGACTCAGATCCGTATATTTCATTTACGTCAATTATGCACAAATACGTGTGAAAAGAGGTAGAGATTTGACTTGTGAACATTTTTGAGGTACATTATTTAGTACTCGAAAGGGGCATGGCATTATTGTGTGTAGCCCTGGGTGATGTCTGGAGGTATATTCGGGAGTATACATCAGCAAATTGTATCACATACCTCAGTCTGGACCATGGCCGGGCGTTGCGTGCGGAGTATCCTCACGGTCTGGAATACGTCCACCACCCCCTCGTACTGCATCCGCTCCAGGACTATCGAAAGGGTGATAAACACCCCGGTCCGACCCACTCCGGCACTGCATTCATGATAGTCATTATTTTAATGAAATTATTGAAACATTAAAAAATAAGTTACAAACTAATCAAGGATACTTAAAGTAAAAAAAAATAACTAGTGTTATACAAAGCAGTTTTCATTTTACATGCCACACTTACATACTATATAATACAATAAACTTTGGTGAAAAAAGGCCTGCACATAAAACGTCTCTGGAAGTGAGTCGGCTTGCAGTCGAACCCGAGAATTGTGTTGTTTTAAATTTTCGTTAATACAGTACAATCTAGAGGCCATTTTATCAAACAACCAGATATATATACTTTAAATGGCCTGATGTAAGGAAATCTGTATAAGACTGGCACGAATGAAATCTGAACCCCTAGTTGGAAGTCAATGGTTTTATTAACCCGCTCACGGAGTTGTCCAGGAAGACGTCTGGGTGACAAGCAATCTTGTTAACCTGTAGGTCATGGCACCACGATTTAGTATTATTATCCATAATCTAATAGTTAAACGTAAATAAAGATAAACTATGCATTTTATTTACGTTTAACACGGCCTCCGCGCCTTGTTGGTAAGATATCGATCTCCCGACCCAGAAGTTGCGGGTTCTATTCCCAATGGAAGCCCAACTTTTTAAAAATAATGTACCAGTCTGGTTCTTACTAGAGCCTTTGAAACATCTATCTGTTGGTTTTAAGATATTGTGTTACAACCAAACATGATAATTAAATCACCAGATTGTATTATATATGATACAATAAAAGCGTAATAAAAATACACATACTCAGATTTATACAAAGATGATTTTTCTTAGGTATAGACTTAGTTAATTCTCAAAATAAGAATTTTATAACTTGATAGCGCAAAACAGAGGCGGTCTTACATCTATATAAATAAAAATGTAAATGTTCGTATATTATAGATGGCTAATCTCCGGAAGTTCTCTACCGATCGCTTTGAAATTTTGACTAAAGTTGATATTCGTCAACAGAAATGTTTTTTCATTTTTATTTTTATATATATATCGGTGTATATAAAAAAATTTTGAAATCAGAAACAAATACGTTGCGAACCTGTGTTTTGACAAGTAAATTCTTTGACAGCTGTTAGATTTCATTTTCGACGTTTCGGAATTTATTATTGAATATTCAATCATTTAGGATATATAAATAATTTTTTTTATAATTTAATGTATAATAATCTATATAAATAAAAATTAAATAATAAATTTTATAAATAAAACATGTTTTTTTTTTCGTAAATATATTTATTCTAGACACGAAGCGATTAAGAGTGCGATGTTTTTGCGTCAGTGCGATGTATTTTACGTTAAAATAAAACTTGATAAAAAATAATAAAAAAATAGTTATATTGTCATAAAATTGACTAAGTGATTATGGTAAGTTGTTTAAGTTTAAAAATAATGGACTTAAGAATTATATTTGATGAAAAACTTTCATTATTGATTCATATTTCAAAAGTTAACCTAACTTTTTTCAAATTTGCATTAGTAGAATAATCAGTACTTATATCTAATCAATTTGACAATTGAATTTAAGCTTAAAATATAAAGCACTTACAATTATATTTATAGATAACAACAGAGAAAAGAATAGTGACACATACATCCAAAAATTCCGAAAAATTAAACGAGATACAGGGAAAAGATATTATACTCAAACTGGAAACATTATTCCTGTGTTATACATACATAACATATATTGAACTTAAATACACATATAATTATTAAATAATTTTAAAACAATGACTTTAATTTATTATTACTACTGCTTTTTGTCAATAATTTTAAGTACTTGTATAACCTGTCACATGTTCATTTGTATATAAAGACACTTTTATGTCATTAATTAAATAAATAAATTATTTGGTGGTACATTAGAAAGATGTACCCGTAGAAATATCGCAAAAAAAATGAAAATTAAAACAAACTTTTACGCTGCTCAGTTCCTTTTTTAATGTTTCACAATTTTATATGTTTTAACTTTCTTTTTTCGTTTTCAGTGCAATCGATCTGCTTTAGTTCATCAAAATATCGAAGAAGCAACAGAACGACGTGATCCAGACTTGAGAATGCACGGGGATTATCTCGATGTTTATATTTCAAAATCTATCAAATCGTATGTAGAAATGGAGATATTTTTTAAATATTTCCAATTATCTATTTGTCTTTTCTTGAAATTTAATTATAATAGTTACAATTATCGCTATGTGTTCGATTAACATTTAATAAGTTACTTTTATGTTTCGAATTTTATATGTTGCCTGAAATACTCTACTTTGTGGCTACACGTAAAGACGTTGAAATTAACTACAAATATGCGTGTCCAGCTGCAAAACGATCGATCAGCTGAGATATTCTCACATCAACCGTATGTAGAAATGGAGATTTGTAACAAGATGTATTGATTTGTTATTATTGTTAGTTTTTTGTAATGTATTTACCTTAATAACTTGCTATTTATTAGAATCGAGCCTTATATTAAAGTCGATAAAATAATTATAATCACTGAATGTCTATATTTTTTAATGTTTCACAATTTTATGTGTTTAAACTTTCTTTTTTCTTTTTCAGTGCAATCGATCTGCTTTAGTTCATCAAAATGTCGAAGAAGCAGCAGAACGACGTGTATCCAGACTTCAGGATGCACGGGGATCGAGATCTGTAGATTCAGAACTGGTTCGTTCTCAACATAATGTACGCGACAGGCTGATAGAGACTGAAATAGGTCAGTAGGAATATCAAAAGTATCTTTTTTATATAGAATTTAATTTTATCTCTATGTTTATATTTCAAAATCTATCAAATCGTATGTAGAAATGGAGATTTTTTTTAATTAGTTCCAACTATCTATTTGTCTTCCCTTAAAATTTAATTATCGCTGTGCGTTCCCTTAACATTTAATGAGTTACTTTTACGTTTCGCAATTTTATATGTTGCCTGAAATACTCTACTTTGTGGCGACACGTAAAGACGTTGAAATTAACTACAAATATGCGTGTCCAGCTGCAAAACGATCGATCAGTTGAGATATTCTCACATCAATCGTATGTAGAAATGGAGATTTGTAACAAGATGTATTCATTTGTCATTATTGTTAGTTTTTTGTAATGTATTTACCTTAATAACTTGCTATTTATTAGAATCGAGCCTTATATTAAAGTCGATAAAATAATTATAATCACTGAATGTCTATATTTTTTAATGTTTCACAATATTATGTGTTTAAATTTCTTTCATCTTTTTCAGTGCAATCGATCTGCTTTAGTTCATTAAAATGTCGAAGAAGCAGCAGAACGACGTGTATCCAGACTTCAGGATGCACGGGGATCGAGATCTGTAGATTCAGAACTGGTTCGTTCTCAACATAATGTACGCGACAGGCTGATAGAGACTGAAATAGGTCAGTAGGAATATCAAAAGTATCTTTTTTATATAGAATTTAATTTTATCTCTATGTTTATATTTCAAAATCTATCAAATCGTATGTAAAAATGGAGATTTCTTTTATTAGTTCCAACTACTAGGTTAGTCAAAAAGTTTTGAAAGCGGAAATGAAAATACATTTTTTTTGGGGGGAAATCACTTTTATTGCTCAGTATAGTCTCCCATAAGATCAATACACTTGGTCCAACGATCTTCCAACTTTGTTGTCCCATCACGGAAGTGACTTTCTGGAAGGCCTGCAAAATACTCCTCTACGACGGCTATAACCTCTTCGTTTGATGAAAAATGCTTTCCACGAAGGAATTTTTTGAGGTGTGAGAACAGCCAGAAGTCAGAGGGAGCTAAATCTGGCGAGTAGGGTGGATGCTGCAACAATTCGTACCCCAATTCACTGATTTTCGCGATGGTTTTTTGAGCTGTGTGAGCAGGTGCATTGTCTTGATGAAAAATGGTTTTTTTCTTCTGCAAACCGGGTCTTTTTTCACAATTTTTTTCATCCAACTGGTCCAAAAGGTCACAATAATAATCATAGTTGATTGTCTTACCAGTTTGGAGATAATCTATCAATAAAATTCTTTTTGCATCCCAAAAAACTGACGCTAACACCTTGGCCGATTTCTGGACACGAACTCGCTTCGGAGCCAAAGTGCCTGGTTCACACCACTCCTTAGTCTCTTGTTTTGATTCAGATCATGGTGGTAGACCCAAGTCTCATCCATAGTGATGAATCGACGCAGAAAATCCTTTTTATCCTTTCGAAATTGCTCCAAATGTTGCTCAGAAAGTCGCATTCGAACGTGTTTTTGTTGCATTGTTAGCAAATGCGGCACCCATTGTGCACACAGTTTTTTGAAACCCAAAACTTCAGCCAAAATATGCCATGTTGTTCCATGTGAGATGCCTATGGTGTCAGCTATCACATCCACAGTCGATCGATGATCTTCCAAAACCATATCTTGTATTTTCGCTATGATTTCTGGTGTTGATGCACTTTTTGGACGTCCTGACCGTGGATCGTCTTCAACGCTTGTACGGCCACGCTTAAACTCCAAAACCCATCGGTGAACGGTTGGAAATGAAGGAGAAGACTCTTTTAATACTTTCACCATCTTTGCATGGATCTCAGTAGCCGATAAACCTTCCAAAACAAAGAATTTAATCACTGCACGATATTCGGATTTTTCCATTGTTAAAAAATACACTGACACGTCAACTTCAAATGGCTTGTAAACAAAGAATGAATTGACAGATCGAAATGGAATTTTGAGTACGTTCTTATGAAAGATGATATATTAAAATGGCGTAGAAATTTTGGTTTTCTACTGCTCCATAGATGTCGCTTTCAAAACTTTTTGACTAACCTAGTATCTATTTGTCTTCCCTTAAAATTTAATTATCGCTGTGCGTTCCCTTAACATTTAATTAGTTACTTTTATGTTTCGCCATTTTATATGTTGCCTGAAATACTCTACTTTGTGGCTACACGTAAAGACGTTGAAATTAACTACAAATATGCGTGTCCAGCTGCAAAACGATCGATCAGCTGAGATATTCTCACATCAACCGTATGTAGAAATGAAGATTTGTAACAAGATGTATTGATTTGTTATTATTGTTAGTTTTTTGTAATGTATTTACCTTAATAACTTGCTATTTATTAGAATCGAGCCTTATATTAAAGTCGATAAAATAATTATAATCACTGAATGTCTATATTTTTTAATGTTTCACAATTTTATGTGTTTAAACTTTCTTTTTTCTTTTTCAGTGCAATCGATCTGCTTTAGTTCATCAAAATGTCGAAGAAGCAGCAGAACGACGTGTATCCAGACTTCAGGATGCACGGGGATCGAGATCTGTAGATTCAGAACTGGTTCGTTCTCAACATAATGTACGCGACAGGCTGATAGAGACTGAAATAGGTCAGTAGGAATATCAAAAGTATCTTTTTTATATAGAATTTAATTTTATCTCTATGTTTATATTTCAAAATCTATCAAATCGTATGTAGAAATGGAGATTTTTTTTAATTAGTTCCAACTATCTATTTGTCTTCCCTTAAAATTTAATTATCGCTGTGCGTTCTCTTAACATTTAATGAGTTACTTTTATGTTTCGCAATTTTATATGTTGCCTGAAATACTCTACTTTGTGGCGACACGTAAAGACGTTGAAATTAACTACAAATATGCGTGTCCAGCTGCAAAACGATCGATCAGTTGAGATATTCTCACATCAATCGTATGTAGAAATGGAGAATTGTGACAAGATGTATTAATTTGTCATTATTGTTAGTTTTTTGTAATGTATTTACCTAAATAACTTGATATTTATTAGAATCGAGCCTTATATTAAAGCCGATAAAATAATTATAATCACTGAACGCCGTTACAAGGTTGTATTGGGGCAAATTTGTGAACTGTCATAGAAAACAGAACGTTTGATATTCATCCGTTTTAATCGGACCAAGCTTTGCTCTGAAGAATACGTTCATTCGCGAGATGCAGTTGTAAATGACGGTAATAGAACTAAGGTTGGAAGACTATAACTTATGCAATTTAGTGATGTCAAAAGAAGAATCGGTTGAAAAATTATTTCCCTATATTCAAATCACTTATAAGAATCAAGATTGGGTCAGTGAAAGAGCTATTGTTGGCGCCAAGAACAAAGACGTCTACGAACTTACCAATATTATTCAGTTCCTTTTTTTATGTTTCGCAATTTTATATGTTTTTGTTATAACTTTCTTTCTTCTTTTTCAGTGCAATCGATCTTTCATTTGAATTCAAATCATATCGTGAATTGACCTATTGGAGTGACGCGATCATTTGCGAGCACGGCGATAAACGCGACAGACTGAGAGTGACTGAAAGACATCAAAAATATTGTATACCCACAAGCATTGTGAAATTAAACATAATTGAAACGTGTGCTTTCTCTTTTCTTTCTTTTCCATTTAACCATACTGAGCCACAGCAACGCGTGGCCAGGTACAGCTAGTTATAAATAAAATCTCAAAACGTGTAAAAAAGTGATTTTTATACAAGTACTATATTTTGATAAATCACTCGATAAAACTACAGATGTCAACTCTTACTCGTAACTTCAAGCAAGTTATTACAACGATAATGAAATGTGAAATGATATCACAAAAGCGAATCATAATCGTGCTTACACATTATTTCAGAATCATAAATGTATTTATTATTTATTTACTTCAATTCACAAGTTTAGCCCAATTACGAGTACATAGATAGTTACAAAAAATGTTAACACATTAAAATACATATTCAAAAGTCACTTAAATAAGTTGATCACTGCTGTATCAGACGTATGCGTCACATATATGAGTATGTATGTTATATGTGATTTTCTGTATTTTATTACCTGTCAACATTATTTTTAAATCATGGTTTTAATATTGTTGTATTGTAATATGTAAATGCCCCTTTGTATGGTCCTCGCATAGTTATTTCTTATGAAGTTAGTTTAGCATTAATTTTATTAACTTAATTTTTTTTTATTATAGGTTATAATTTTTTTATATTAGTTATTTATCAAAAATATATTTGATTTATATTTATCAAGACATTCAATCCAATAAAATAATATAAACTAATTCTATAGAATTTAAAGTAAAAATTTCTCATTCAATAAATAATACATACTTAATCACTATACATGATCGGACGGCTTCTGCGCACGATAAACGCGTGGCAAGCATTGAGCTAGCAAAGGGTGACGGCATAAGCGGTCGAATGGTGGTGCTTGCGATTGCGAGGGACGCATAGCAGGCATTAAAGATTGATAACTTCAATCTTTAATGCCTGCTACAGGCATAGATTTTTCCCTTCTGCTCTCAAATGCGCAGACGTTATAATGTTTCCGAAACCGGGTAAAAAATTAACACTCGCCGAAAATCACCGCCCGATCAGCTTACTGCCTACCCTAGGTAAAGTGCTCGAACGACTTATCTTCGATCGCCTATCAAGCGAGATAACCTCGCTTAACATAATTCCAGACACGCAACACGGTTTTCAACCGCGACACTCGACCTCTCATCAACTTCTTCGCGTCGTAGAACACATAGTGACTGGTTACAACAGAAAACATCAAACCACCCTCCTCTCGCTGGACGTGGCGAAAGCCTTCGACACGGTCTGGCACAACGGACTGCTCTTCAAACTACACAAGGCCGGAATCTCTCTCCGCCTCGTGCAGATCATAGCATCATTTCTCAGAGACCGCACCTTCTCCGTCAAGGTGAGCGGTATAAATTCATCCCACCGGCCCATACAAGCGGGGGTTCCGCAAGGAGCCCTCCTCTCCCCCACTCTCTACAACATATACACCAGCGATATGCCCTCTCTCCAGACCAGTCGATCTATCACCGCACAATACGCGGACGATACGGCTTTTCTTTCATCCTCGAAACACTCTTGCGATTCCCACTCTCGCATTCAAAACTTCATTCCTAGACTGGAACGCTGGTGTAGAAACTGGAAGGTCAAGATAAACCCTTCCAAGAGTGCAGCAGTCCGTTTTTCTAGAAGACGTCTGGACTTCATCCGACCACTCAGACTTTTCGGCCAGAGCGTTCCGTGGTGCGACGAGGTGAAATACCTCGGCGTCACTCTAGACGCGAAGCTGTCCTGGAAAAAGCACACCACCAACATCACCGGGAGGGCGTACGGCACTCTGAAAGCCCTCACACCACTCTTGGGCAGACACAGTAAGATGTCCCCTCGCATCAAGTTAAACTTGTACAAGGCCATCATACGTCCTCAGATGACGTACGCCATCCCGGTCTGGGGCCATGCGGCCGAAACCCATATGCGCAAACTCCAGGTGTTGCAAAACAAGGCAATGCGCATCATTATGGATGCGCCCTACTTTGTCAGCAACAAACGGCTTCACGAAGACCTAGATCTCCCCACCATCCGAGAATACGCGATCTCTCTGGCCGAGAGGTTCTACAGCTCTCTCTCGACTCACCCGAACCCCCTAATCAGCTCACTCACGGACTACGACGTAAACGCTAATCTAATCCACCCCAGGCCCAAACAAATGCTTCGAACGACCCCCCGACCCCCTATTCGGAACGGTAGGCGCCGAATAGTGTCCAGTGCACATACCCGCGCTTCATAAGGTATCTATCTTACCTCCTTATTTATATATGTACACTATTTTAAAGTCACAGCGTTATCCCCCACCCCCGTCTTCGTAATATATTTATAAATATTGAAATATCTATGTCTATGTATACATCACTATCCTTTCTTTCTTTGTATTCATATTTATCAACGCTCGTGACATATAAAAATATAAGTATATTATTATGTAACCTATATGTATCTATAACCTTAATGTATGTACCAAACTCTATCCCTCCTCTCTATACAAAAATTTTTCCAACACCACCACCAAACAACCCAAATTTAATTACCCAAAGTCCGTTCATACAAAACCGATGAAGGAGTAAGGTGTCCGACAATCGGACCGACACTCCGAGAAAATCATTAACTTGGAAAGAAGAATCGCCATTCAACGTATACCAGGAGACGAAGATTTCTTCTTACGTTCAAAGAGTTATACCCAAACATGCCCAGTAGAAACTGAGTAGGACAAAACCATGGATATACACCAAACTCACTCATATAGATATTTTTTCTGTTCTCTCTCTACCATGAGTGAACTCTGTACCCCGAGCGGCTCCAAATGCAAGCATTGCTTTCTAGTTTACTTTGAACCAATGAAGTGAATAGTGTTTTGAGCACCATTTGGTTTTCAGGCGATTTAGAGATACTCATCACAACTCTTAGAGTTTTGTAAGCTGAATTGCACATAAGTTCTAGGTGAAGATCAAATGCGAGATTTCTGTAGAACAAGACACCCAGATTTTTAATGTTGTCAGTATTAAGTATAGGCATAGATTCTAGTGTATAAAAATTCAACACATGCGAGCGATAATATGACATAATTTTGCACTTGGATGTGTTGAAATATAATTTATTATGGTGACTTTACTGATAAACGTTCTTGAGATTTGACTGAATGTCTAAGCAGTCAGCATAGAAACGAATCTTTTAAAAATATTTTCAGGTTATCAGGAAAGAGAAGAAACACGGGATTTTTTATAACTCTACTTATATTATTAATAATAACGAGGAATAAGGTTATGTTCAATATTAGATCGCTGAAGAATGCCTGAGAAGACAATGAAATAATCGTAGTTGTAAATTCCACATGAAAGAAATATTTTTTTGTGATTGACGCGATCTTTGACGCTTTGGAAAAATAATCGTACAAACCATCAATCTGATTGCCACTATCTACAGCCTTTAAGACAAAGTCAGTGAAAACCATCAAATTGGATTGAGTAGGCATGCCTCTTCTAAAGTTATGCTGCTCATCAATTATATACGGGTCCACAAACGATCAAAGTGTACGATACACTAAAAGCTTATCTATTGAAAAGTGTATGGATTGTAGTTAAATTTCCTTCGAAACATTTTTAAATATGGGAATAACTCGAGTTTTCTTCCATTCATTTGAAATCCCTAAAATAAACCGTAAAGAAATAATTAGCGAATGGAGAAGAGATTTCAGGACCAGTAATTTGATTGCCATCCCAATTCATGACATTAAGTACTGGAGAACCATTTCGCATGGATTAAATGTGATTTCAAAATAATTTTGGCTCAGGCACCATCCGATATTCTAGGTTCATTATGAAGTATAAATAAGCCGTGCGATTGTCATTGGGTCGGCCATTTTTTTGGAGATTTATTAATTTTTTCCTTGATCAAGAAGACCATGCTATTGAATTCTAGCGCCGTGTGATAAAGATCTTCAGATACGAGATGAAAGTGACCGTGTTACTTTTGGTGCTAATATAAGATTAAATTAAATCTAGAAGTCTGTCGTTAACATTATGGCTATACCGTTAACATAAATTGAAATAAACTGTAAGTAGTTGAAATACACGAAAGTTCGTTTGGAATTCCCCTTACCCCAATCACACTGTTTAAGTTAAAATCGCCAAGAATTACCACTCTTCTATCGCGTATGTAATTTGCATGAGCTAAAATATTGGCATAGAAAAACGAATTCTCCTCATCGTATAGAAAAATACAAACAATACAACGTTTCAAGCGATTTTGATCAAGAGACATTTTGCTCGTCAATAGTATCAATATTTCCATCAACTGACGATGTGCAGCTTGAGTTGCTTATATGGGTGTTTGTCACTCCTTTAGTTACTCGCCTTTCTGCCGTGCCCCCAAGTTTGAAAGTCCATTAGTTCTTCATGGCGATAAGAGCATAGGACGCTCGAGCTACAATTACATCTGGAGTTGGGGTCATGGCTGCGGGGATTCAGGCGGCTGTATGTAAGGCGGGGGTTGGGATGGCAAAGGCACGCTGCGTGGTCGGCAGCGGAGGGGCGGGCAGAGTCTACTGAAGAAATGCTGGGTTATGGGCAAGCCGAAACATGTGGAACTGTGCAATGGGCCCGGTGGGCAGCAGGGACGCGAGAGATTAACAAACACTTGTCACTGTCACTTGGCACTATTTTCTTGATTTCAGTTTCCAAGAAATCTATTCGCGACAATAATCCTTTGATTATAGATATTTTACTTGATTGGCCTTAAAATATAGTGAAGAGGTGAAAATTATATTAAAATATAGTATTTAAAAAATAGCTCACGCATTTTGCAGAATGAGATAAATGCAAAATACACAATATCATAGGGAGAAATGTGAGCATATTACCATCTAAAATCGTCACATATAGCCGTTTAATATTACCTGCAATGTACACTGATAGGGCCGTCCTGACCAAACTGCTCCTTCGTTTTGTGCACTTGTCCCAAGAAATCGATAAAGCCTTCTCCGCTCTTGGGCACGCCCTGTTCGGGCCAGTCGGTGAACTGGAACTGCCTTACCGTTCGGGAAGAACCGTCTCGGGCGTCGGTCACCTGATGAATTTATTTTCAAAAATAACAATAAAAAGAAAACATAACCAATAAAAATAATAATGTAATATATAGCATTAACATTTCTCGGATATAAAAATAGTTTACCTTGAACTCCCTGAGAATGTATTGAGGCATATTGTACTCAGCGATGGGATCAACGACAAAACATTGATATCGCACAGACCTATCCGAGGGCCAATATTGATGACATTTTTCCTAAAAATGCACACACAAGTTACAAAATCAAGTTTAACAATGTAAGAAATTCGAATTCACGTGATAAAATTGAAATGCAGTGAGCAACTTACCCTTCCCATTTCTTTCAACTTAGTTAACATCACTACAATAGTCGAATTGTGTTCCCAAAGCATCCTCCAAAAGTCGTCGGTGGTGTCACCAAGCGGACCCTGTGTGGCGATGTAGGCATTCCTGTACCGGTAGCCATCTACAAAACTGGCATTTATATAATCGGAGCCCTCAATGTTGCGCACTGGGGCCAGGCAAACCCGGGATGATTCGAAAGGCAAGATGTGTACGAGGCGATTTTTATGCTTATTGCAAGCCATGTTGGCGGACATAAATCGAGTGGAATCAGCTTTGATATTAGAGAGTTTCTTGAATTCAAGTTCCATGCCGGTGATGGTTTCGCCCGGTTCCACTTGCATTAGCTTTTGTATATGAGAATGAAGATTCCTTGCCGGCACTTCGGTAAGACCACAGATCACAGCTTCGAGAAGTGCGTCGTGAATGAAAATATATTGGTCCTCAGTTTGCACCATGTAGTTGCGCTGAGCGCGTAAACAGGTCACATGACCATATATGTCTATCATCTTTTCGTGCTTCATACGTTCTAACATCGAATCGATAACAATAAAGCAGCCGGTTCTCCCAACTCCTGCAGAACAATGCACAACCATTGGTCCAGCATCGGGAGGATTCAAGTTCCGAACGCGCCGTAGAAACTGAAGGAAAGGAGCAGGGTGATCGGGAACTCCATGATCTGGCCAAGCAGTAAATTGAAGTTGCTTTACTTCTCGTCTTTCAGCGTGTCCAGCGCGAGATACTTGGAAAGTTCGGATGCAATACGTAGCCAGCTCTTGTATTTCAGATATCGTTACAGTCATCTGCCCATAGGTATCTGTTCCCCTCGATGGCCAATACTGATCACATTTTATACGAGTACGTTCTTCTAGTTTGGTCATCATAACAATAGTAGCTGTTCGAAGTTCCCAACACATTCTCCAGAAATCAGCAAAAGTATCTTGAAGAGGGCCCTGCGTCGCGACATAGGCATTGTGTTTACGATATCCATCGCAATAGTTAGCGTTTATGTAATCCCCACCAAGGATACCGTCTTGAGGTTGCAGAATTACTCGACTATGATCATACGCGATAACATTGGCATATCTGTTTTTAGGCTTATTTACTTCCATATTTGAATGGTCCCAAGTAAATTGTTGACCCGGTTCTATGCTTTCGTATTCTTGCGAGAATTTCAGATTGTCATTCGCTTTAAGTCTTTCAATGTGATTTGATAATTCCAATATGGGAATAGGTGGATGAGATATCATGCCCGGAGTTTGAAAATTAAGTCGTCGCATTTCAACAGGATCAGTTGGCGCAGAGCTCATGCCGATATCGGCCGCCATCAGAGGTCGAGTAACAGCTGCTTGATCCGGTGCTTTGCAAGGTTGTCTTCGTTTTTTGATGATGAACATCAAAACTAAACAAATTGATAGCATCAACGCTGCGATTATCGGACCAATCACCCATACCATTCCAGCTTCTTCAGTATTTCTGTTAACAGACACGTCAGGATCGATGGGTAGATTAGGATTCGGTCTTCGTGGAGGATCGCCAGGAGGCACTTCACGCATGTCCAAAGATAAGTATTCAGAGAATGGGCTTGAAGTATACAAATGTTTTTGAGGTGTATCGACAACAGCTCTTACAAATATTCTGTACCTTTTAGTTGGATCTAATTTTCTATTAGTGAACCCTTCATATGCGTCTGCACTTCCTAAATGGAATGTATACGGAATGTTTCTCTGCGGAAATTTAGCAGCAATGTATGGAGCGTTCTCCTTTTCAGTTTTACCATTGCCATTAATCATGTCATCAGTAAGAAACTGGTCGGGATTTTTATTTAAGTTAGACTTATCTTCAGGCACTACTATTAAGAAATAATGGGATATAGGACCATATTCTTCAGATGCTTGCGGTAGAATAACTTGAATTTCTTCACCATTGACAACACCATAAAAATCAGGCTTAACCATAGGTTGTGGAGCAGCCATTTGAGTTGTCACTGTTATCTTCGTTGGTGGTCTATACTGGTGATCGCTTGGCACTGCACTTACGTTGACTGAATATGTTGTAAAAGGAGAAAGCTCATTTATTGTATGTGACCTAACATGTTGTTTTAATGTTAATTCTCTTCTAGGAATCGATTGCATTTGGGTCATGCCTTGAGAGTCAACAAATTCTTTGACCGCGTCGAAAGAAATTTTATAGCTAATGGGATTCAATCTTATAGGTGGAGACCAAGACAGGGTCATGGAATGTGTAGATACATCATGAGCTCGTAAGTCTAAAGGCACATCTTCGGGTTTTACTTTGACGGTACTTCTGTCTGAAAGCCGCCCAAAGCCCGATGCTGTTCTGCTTGCTACAGCAATCGTATATTGCGCAAACTTTTCTAAATTTAATAAGTCCGCTGATTCTGTAACCGATACTAGTTTTTGTTGCCACTCGTCAAGATCTTCCACAGGCGTCATAATATAAAATATAACGTAACCAATAATTTTGGTTCTAGAAGGTACTGGTTCCCACCAAACCTCGACACTAGAATCGGAAGTGGCTACCACACGTACTGCCAATGGTGTCCTTCCGATATCTCGTTCAGTGGCGACAGATTGCTTTTCGCTATAAGGTCCGGCACCTTGATTAGTATAAGCCTTAATTTGATAAATATAGTCCGTATTTTCTTCTAAATTAATGAACACAGCTTTAGTTGCATTGGTGGTACGTTCTACCATTGATGATTGGTCGTTTTTCTTCATGAACTGTATGTCATACTTAGTAATTTGGCCATTTCTATGTTCTCGAATTGGTGATGACCAGGTAATGCATACGATATCAGGAGCTTGGAAATGGTGAGATACGTTAGTAGGGGGGCCTGTCGGCGGACCCTCAGGAGTAAGCCAATATTTAATCGTTTCTTGTCCAATGCCTATATGATTTTTGCCGGCGACCCTGAATTCATATTCTACCCCTCTTTCTAGATCGTTTATTCTATGTGAAGTGATTTTGATTCCCGGTAGATTTTCTTCCTTTAAAGGTTGGTCTTTAATACCGTATCGTAATCGATAGCCTTGCAATTCACCATAAGTCTGAGTTGGTTTTGCCCATTCAAGTTCGATCGAAACGATAGGATCTCGTTCCAATACTCTGAAAAAGAAAATATAAAGTAAGAAAATTAATAAAAAATGCCATTAATATAAATTTGTGATCTAGTGTGAAGTCGGAGATAACCTGGTGCTCATTATGAGTGAAGGGGCGAAGTGTATATAGAAAAATACGCATACCAATAGAGTCATAGAGTTGGGTCAGCAAGAATGTTTTAACTTAATGTCGCAGAGTATTCTACAGCAGGGACATCTCCGTATCTACTAAGATATCTATCTACAGGTCTTTTCTACACTTTCCCATCGTAGAAAGGACCTGTAGATAGATACCTGAGACTCGAGTTCCCTATAGAAGGTACATTCGTGAACTTGGAAATATTCCAATAACGTTTCTTTCGTCGCATCTTTCAGATCTATTAGATTGATCATATCACAAATGTCTCGGTCCTGCAACGTTTCAGCTGGAAATCTGGAGGATATGGTTGTAGATGCGGAATTGAGGTAGACCGGACATTCGATACGCATAGGCGATCATAGGTTTCCTAAACGAATTTTATACGGGAAGTAATGCGTAAGTGAAAGGTTGGTGGGCAAAAGAAGCGCTATAAGGATAGCCTGCGAGAGTTGCTGACTTTGTGTAGGGCGCCTGAAGACTAGAAGCAGGTAGCTCTAGATCGTGGAAAGTATCCTTGAGCTGATGGCGTCTTAACAACTAGATGCATGAGAAAGTTAGCCTGCTGGAAACATGAGTCATCGTTACCAGGCGGATCAGCAGATTTCAGATGTATGTAACGTCTGCGAGAGGGAGTGCACGAGTAGGATCTAGATGTCTCATAGATCATATGATGGAGGCGGAGGAGCAGCTCGAGATTGACGTTGGAATAGCAAGGGGATCCTCGACTACGAGGCCCAGCACCGACGACGAATACTTATAAAAGTACAGCAAGAATGCATATAAATCAGCATGGTGGTGTTTACTGTGTTACTTAAGCTGTCTTTTACTATTCTGTATTCATTAATTACACAAAACAAAAAAGAAAACAGACTTACTGATGAAAGTCAAATGACAAATAATATACTACCTTGATCAAAAAGTTTTAGGACCGGCCACCGTGTGGCGCTGTCAGTCACCCGATGGGATTTTTTTTATTAGGTTACCACATCTATCATTGACACTTCCCTCTAAGTTTCAGCGTCATAGCTTGACATTTGTAAAAGTTACGCTGTACTGAGTACATCTACTTTTGTGCGTGTTTTCGATTTATTACAAGTTTGAAAATGGCATCAACTGTGCATCAACGAGCTTGCATTAAATTTTGTGTGAAAAACGGATTTAACGGTCCGCAGACCTTGGAAATGTTGGAAAAGTGCTTTTCGGTGGCACGAACACTTCAGAAATGGCCGTGAGTCGGTTGAGGATGACAAACGCAGTGGCAGTTGAAAACTGATGAAAACATCGATAAAATTTAAAAAAATTTGGCCTAAAACCGCCAATTGACCATCAGATAGCTGGCAGAGGACTTTAACATCACTTATGGATCCGCTCAAGACATTTTGGTTAGTGATTTGGGCCTCAGACGTGTCGCTGCAAAACTGGTGCCGAAAGACCTCAATTTCAGGCTAGAAAAGGACCGCGTTGAAATCGCGAAAGACATGATTTCCATGAGTTTTCGACCAAAAACAACACGAATACTATCCAGCAGCCTTCGAATTCACCTGATCTGGCTCCCTGCGACTTTTTCATGTTCAACCGACTTAAAAAAACGTTTCGCGGAACGCGTTACCGCATCCGAGAGGATGTCATGAAAAAATTGAAGACGGCTCTAATGGACATATCGAAAATTGATCACCAGCGGTGTTTCGAGGATTGGATCAAGCGCTGGCGTAAGTGCGTTGCAGTCGATGGGGAGAACTTTGAAGGGGACCATATCGATTTTGATGAATAAACTTGTATTTTCGATTTTATGAATAAAGCCCTAAATTTTTTTGATCAAGGTAGTATTTTGTGGATGTGGAAAAGTACGGATAAATTAAGAAGGCCGAATAACGAAACCCTGTCAGCAGGGGGAAATAATCGTGAAGACAACTTCAATAACAAAACTAGGGCAAGAATTTCTCGAAAGGAAGCATGTTAAGTACCTTGCTCAAAAATTATAGAAAAAAGCCATCTGATAATGTAGCAACTTTTATTAAAAATATGCTCAGATTGCTCATATTCACTGGAAATTGTCTATTAATACAATCAAGAATGCAAAGTGCTTACTGTTAACGCTCAAGACTTGCAAAAGGTTTTCTCCGACATGGCTCGAATTCATAGTCCAACTTAAATACTAATTTCCTGATCTATATTTATAGTCGGACCTCAACTTAAAAAATTAAAAAATTAAATAATGCCCCCGTGTAGCTCCCTCATTAAAGGATGCTACAACAAACTTGAATGGAATTTAACTTCAAATACCAATTTCATTAGTACAACAAACATATGAGTTAATAGTTAGTTTTAAAGGTTAAGGCCTGACTATGAATTCGGACCTTAGAATCGAAAGATCTACAAGAACTTACTTTAGGTTAACCGTAGGCCTGTTGGGTACTCCGCCCGGGGTGCGCGCAGGCACGGGAGCGCTGCGGTCTCCGTCACCTTTGCGCGTGAGCGCCGCTACCTGCACGCTGTACCGCGTGTCGGGTTGCAGTCCCGTCACGTTCAACTCGAGGGACATTGAGTCTACCACATCGAAGCGCATCGGCTCGTTCAACAGACTCTTACCCTGCAGGCGATCACATCGCATGTTATTACGATCACACGAAAGCTTTTAATTCACATTAGTGAGAAAAAAAAAACAGTATAATTTAATTCAAAGACCACAATTGTCACGCAAATGTTTATTAAGCTTACCAAATAAACTTTTCAAATGTTTATTAAGCTTACCAAATAAACTTTTCAAATGTTTATTAAGCTTACCAAATAAACTTTTCAAATGTTTATTAAGCTTACTAAATAAACTTTTGAATTTTTCGTCATCTATTTTTTCACACATTTTTCGCCATCTATATCCATACACCTCATACAACTCTTACGATTTCTCTGACTTTTTATATTTTCTTCATTCAAAATATGATTCATTCGATCCAACCATACTTTCTTTGATCTTTCTCTACCAGGCTACTACCAATTAAGTTTAAAGAAACTATTAATTGGAATGAAAATTCATTTTTCACTTAATATAATTTAAACGGGATATCGCTAGAAAGATGGTTGACTTAATAAAATTAAAAAACATATCTTTCAAAAGTGGTGTTAGGATCAAATACACGTGCTATGAAGCATAAGAAAAACATGACGCTTTCACATCACAAATATCACCTCTTCTTTAGTCTCCTGGACATGAACATGGTAACCTCGGATGATGCCGTTCCTGTCTTTCTCTTGAGGGGGTTTCCAACTAACGTGAAGAGCTGTCGAGTTGATGGGATTGACTCTAACGTCTTGAGGTTCTCCTGGCACTGTAATACAGAGAAAAGTGAGCACGGAGAATGGATTGTGAGAGGAGCACACGCACACAGGCACTAACAACGTTCACACACACATACATCGACCGGCACCTAGTAGAGGTGCGCGGTGGTTTCTCGGCACAACACGAATTTTTTCAATTGACATTTGAATACCAACACATCGACAGTAAAGAATAAGGTGATCAGCCACCCTAGAGGTGACGTCCAAGGAACATCAGATACCAACAGCGATAGTTATAATTACCTGGTCCATCCGATGGGAATGACAAATGTACAGAAAAAGGCTTAAATATTTACACAAGTAACATTATATAATCATCAAAATATTAGTAACAGAAAATAAAATAAATATTGTCTATTCAAAGAGTTGAAAGAAAACTCATAATGTAACCGGATATCATGATAGTACTCTAAAATCAAAAAGAATATTTAGATTTAAGAAATAATTTTACACGATCTTTCTATTTACACAAAAAAAAACTTGTCAATATTAATGAAAAAAGAATGGACAGAAAGGAAATTTGTCTTTTTGATAATCGTACCATCATGATATGAGTACAAAACTCATTACTATGTAAGGTAGGCATCAGGCGGAGTCTAGGAAAACAAATCGGTTAGTGTAAATATATAATTATCTAACAGAGCCACTATGTTAGACTAAAAGCGAACATATATAATAAAAAAACTGTGAAGTATACTTACTCTTGATGACTGTTACGTAGTTACCCAGCGAGCCAAATAAAGTCAGAGAGAGAGAAAAAAAAGAAAAAATCGCATTGAAGTAATTGGCGACAACGGTTTCCGAGTGATTGGTGGAAGAGGGGCCTAGCCTAAGAGAGCCCGTGGACATCACTCACACATGTATTGATTCTGGCAGAAGCCCGAGGACCGTTATCAGAGAGCGCAGACGCGAGGATCGATGGATGGGTTCATCCATCGGAGAGTACTACAAGACAAAGTGGACCAATAGGCCGGTAGATCTGTGCTGTAGCTGTAGTGTGTGAGCGGGTATCTTACGGCGGCCGAGTGGTGAGTAAGTTGTGACTGGTGACTGGTGACAGGTGTGGTGGACGGCCCTTCCGTCTCCGGTGTGGCACTTTATTTACAACGGTGACTTGTATGTACAATATTCTAAATACATGCATCGATAGGATAAAATATAACAAGAAAGTGGGAAGAAGGCGACAGGTCGAAAGAGCGATAGATCAGAAGTGAAAGTCGAAAATAAAAGTAAAGTTACACAGACAGGTTGAAGAGAGTACAATGTAAAGTAAAAAATGACTAAAAATAGAAGAGCAATAGGAGTGAACACATTGATCCGAGCCAGTTCACAACTGAGGTGTGTATGGCGGCGTCGAGTCGCCGCTCAGGTTAGTTTAGCTTAGCGCATTATATATATATATATATATATAGTTATGATATCTCTCAACCACTAGACTAGATAGAGTGAGTGTTCAGCTGCCAGTCTAGCTGTCGAGCTGGGTGTGTGGTGCTCAGTTATGAATTGACTGTCACGAGTATGTACAGGAGGCGGTACGTACGTAGGGCCCGGCCCGTCCGGCCGTGCGCAGCTGTGTCCCTATAGCGGGTATTGGTATTCAAATGTGGTATCCAACCGTTCATACGAGTCGTGTGCGAGTCGATATGCTGTAGAGCCGCCGTATGGAATGTGGTGTGGTAGCTTGCATCCCTAGCATGCCTCGCCTCATTCGTCCCAGTCGCGCGGTCCAGCTGTGTAGGACATCACACGGTGCGAGTAGTGCTATATAACCAACAGGTGCGGCAATACCCTACTGGTGCCAGGTAGGTGCTGTGTGGGGAGGGTTCCGGGTGGAGGGGAAGGGAACTGAAAGCATGCAAACATCCGAAGTCTAAATACTGATCAAACGGTGCGTCAACTCAAGAAAAACGGTGCCGTCGACAATTCAATCATTACGGTGCATATAAATTGCATTTCAGTGAGTGCCAATACTTAATGTTATTAAAATGAGTCAATAAAACACCGACTCAAAAAATAAATCATTACATGTGATCGTGAGTGGATTTAAACTAAACACAAACATGATGAAAACAAATTTAAAAGGAAATCAAATATAAATATTTAATATCGAAACAATACAAATGGACAAGTTGAAAATTGTGCGCGGAGTATTCCGCATTAACTGGTGCAACTTACAAGAAAACATTATATTAAATAACCTCTCCTCTTAAACATTTCCTGCTAAAGCTTCAAGAACAGAAGAAAAACATTTGTCAATTAGTAATTAGTTATTGCCGATAGGCGACATCGAAGATTAAGTTGTGGTTAGTAAAAAATAAACAGTGGGTGCAAATGATACAGGTGGGGAAGTCGGAGTGGAAGATCCCAGCTCGCCGGGTCGAGGGGTGGCGCGTGGCGCGTGGCGCGGAGCTTCGAATGCCTGCACTGCTCTTGCCTTTCTCAGTTGTATTGACAAGTAGTCAATTCAGATTACAGTTAGATATGTTTTAGTGGATGAAGAAGTAGGGTTGTTTATGTTAATGATGCAAAAGTAATGATATGTTAAAACTCTTCACCAAAATACGCCAATTCCATTAAGATAAGATCTTGGCCAAATGTTATATAAGCTTCAAATATAATCAATAAATCATGCTTGTTTTATATTTTTTTGATAATTTAAGGTTACATTATATTTCTGATTGGGTAGCAAATGAAATATATTTTTTTATAATATTGATACATGAGTCAATTGCTCCAAATATTTAAAAGAGAACATAATTTTAGGATACAAAATTTTTGGAACTTACCAGCATATTATTCCAGTCAAAAAAAATAATTTTCAAAAAAGAGTTGCATTATTGAATGCATTAATTATATTTGAATTTCAAGTTAAAAAAATAATTTTGACAATATTAAAGAATAAAAATGAACGAAATATGGTGTTTTATTTTCTACTTTGAAAACTTATTTTTTTATTGAAGAAGAGTTATTTAACCGTTAGTGCTGAAAGTCTATATATAGACGTTTTATAGTATCGAAAAAAATGCCCAGCAATAAAACGGTTCAAATCTAATATCCTATTGTAATAAATACTCTAAAGATTCCATCGTTAGAGACAAAATAGTATAACGCTTAAGTTGTAGAATATACTATATATGAAAACTGGAGACGAAAGAGGTTGAGAGAATTAACTTGAAAGAAATAAAAATGAGATTTAAATAACAAATGAATAATTATAATCATACTGAAATGTGGAAAATATTATTTTAACTAGGAATCATAACATTTAAAAAGATATCCTGTATACTATGTAAGTATATTTGTAAAATAATAACGTAATAGAATAACTCAAAGGAAACTCGAATCAGAGAAATGAAACGAAACATCTCACAACCGGGTATGTTTGTATTTAAAAGAGTTGAATAACACAAATAAATAACAAAATGTGTAATTATGAGTTGATATAATTATCTTTAATATTAGCAATAGTTTGAATTCATCAATTCAATACGTATTAATTCCATTCAGCATATATCATATATGAGAGATCAATAGGCTTGCTAACAAAGTCTCCATAGCACATGATTTCAGGCACTAAAAATCAGTTTGGATCTTGGCTTCCAATTGAACTTAAAGTCTTAAGATGTCCGGTAAATATTTTCCTATTTCAGCCGAAATATATTGAATCTTATGTTCTTCTGGTGTTTCAGTAATACGGTAAAAACTGTTTAAAAAAATTAATTAAAGTAATTGAGAGTACTGTGAAAATAGAACACCAATTAACAGTAGAATATGAACAATCGACAGCCGGGATAGTAAATGTTGCGTGTTCCGAAAGACACTTACCGTCTTCGTGCGTTCGCACGGTGATGGGGTAGCTGGGGGGGCCGTCGCCCACGCTGGTGCCAGCCAGCACCCAGACTCGGTACTCTGTCCAACGCCTGAGTTCGTCCAGAATGATGCTGGTATCGTTGAGCTTCGTGGTGATAGCCTCGCTGTCGCTTCTGCCAGCCTCCACGTACTGCAGCTTGTAGTAGATGATGCGCCCATTGCTGCGCTCCGCCGGAGGGGGAAGCCACGAGAGCTTCACAGAGGTTGGGGAGACCGCTTCGCCGGTCACGTTGCGCGGAGGCGCGCCCGGCACTGCTCAGTAAGCACACTCTTAACGTTGGCCAACACCCCGACTCTGCCGCGTCTCGTTCACATTAACCGTGCCTTTTATGATTTTGCATCACTTAACTACCGCTATTTACTCGTACTTCCATTCTACCAAAGACAAGAATAAGTAACCTGCCCCTATTTCAATTATATCCAAATTTAGTTCAATATATTATGTTATTGATTCGATCTTAATTTAAGAGTAAAAACCCAGCACATAACCTTTCATACTTATATAAAGCCGACTAGCGTTTTCCATTTCGAGAATTTCGAAAAAAAACCTAATTTATATTATTAATATAAAACAAATTAAATAACGTAATAAAAAAAATCCTAAAAATAATTGCATTTAAATGATTGACCGCCATCTTGGCATGCTGGGACAAATACGAATCCAAATTTTAAAACAAACCAATATGAAAGATTCAAAACCAATATGAAAGATAAAAAAATTGCCCTAAAGGTTACATAGACTATGAGAACAATGTTTTTTTTTATAAATCGTGAGTATGGATTAAAAACGGATAAAAAAAGTGGAATATAATAGTAAAGAGAAAAGCCACGCAGTAATAAAGGGATAACACTCCCGAACGGAGATCTATTAAAAATAAAAAAGTGGTCGAGTAACATAACTATCCATATACCTTTGATAAACATGATTAGATTTGAAAATAAATTTGATGAAAACTTACTCGTACAAATAAAAGTGGCAAAGTTAAGTGAGCAGTTCTGGCGAGCGAAACAAGAGGAGAGTCGGGGTTACCATCGCGAAGAGTGGCCATTTCAATGGTGCTTCATGTGTTTCAAATGACTATACTTCTTCAATTTAATCACCCGCTGTAAATTCCTTTCAAACCTATAAGCCTTCAGTAAGGATCCTCGGATTGCCAAAGGTGCAGCATCGAGTTACAATATGATATTAAGTAAAAAGATGAATCCAATCACAATACACAGGATAATGTGCACTGCGTCCATCGTGGGCATAAATTTGGAAAAAAAATTAACATTATCCTGCAAGAGATTTTGAAGAACATGTTTCTGCATATGATATGTTGCGGTGCAATCACTGAATGCACGAAATCAAAAAAATTGTGCAGAAAATTAAAAGATATCAAATAAAAGGTGCGGTGCGTTAAACAGAAATCAGTCATTTGCCATTGATAAAAAAAAATAACAATTTCAATTACATAAAAAAATACACATTCCTATATAAACAATTATTTACCTATGATATAAAAATTAAAAAAGACATGCAAATAAAAAATTATTTTTTATATTATCGTACATCACCAGTCTCACAACAATCATTCGGTACCATTATGTATTGAGATGTGTGTACGACCGTTTGGAGAAAACCTGCTTTTTATGGATAGCAGCTGAATAAATCTCTTCGTCCTCTGTTGAATCGTTCCCCTAACGACTCTAAAATGCGTGAAAGACCTGTCACGAAGTGGGTACGTTTATTTATATAAAAAAAAAAAACGGGCTCACATTGTTATGTGTTGAAACTGTGCAGACGACTTGAGTTGATCCGAGGGATAGTGGGTAACAACTTCTTTATCTCGTTAGCGCTCTTCACAGAGATCTTGCTTTATAAATAGCCTAATTGTGTGGCGCAAGCTTGCATTGGCTTACAATAATAAGTGTGCTTTTTTTTAATTTTCAACTGCAAAATTACGACTATTTTATAATTTATTGGAATTAATATCGCTACTGAAGTTGTGAAAACTTGATTCGACGATTTTGAGATAATACTGATTTGGCTCGAAATTAAGTAGCCAACATACTAATAGACGAAAAAACAATTCAAAATCGAAAACTTTTTCACAAATTGCAATAGCTTGATATTTTCAACAAAGATATTAAGGGCAAATCTAAAAGTCATCGCGACAATAAAGATAAAACATTATGTAAAAACTGTAGAAAATGTACAAAATTTTATGTTGGCAGACAAAGAGAGTATAAAGCGGAATTAACAAAAATACTCTCCCTCTTTGTAAATAGACAAATAGGTGTCCTGAGTATAATAATATTTAAGTGCACGGAAGGAAATTACGAATTAAGTACATTTTGGTGAAGTTTTATGGGATAATAAAGGAAGACACGATGTTACAGACAAACAGGTCATTGGATAAATAGTCTCGATGGTTGATGATGACCATTAGATTTGCTCATCGATTCGAGTAAGATTGAACCAACATTGAATATATAATAATATTGTGTGTAATATTGTCTGGGACGCGTGGGATGTGCTGTGCAGCTATCTATGTTCATAATTACTTGGTGCTGGGTGCTGGACAATCACAAGAAAAAACAATTAATAAATTATCATTTCATTACCTACCATTGCGGTTATTGTTAAATGTAGTTTAAAATATAATATGCACCTTTATTGAACAAACTAATTTATTGCTGTAAATTATTGGATATGGATTCAAAAACCGATGAATTCGGAAAATATTTTTTTTTTATAAAAAGACAATTTCGCAATTTCTATCGAATATTCATCCGTGATAATATGTACGTGCTTAATAAAAAGACAATTTCGCAATTTTCAGTATAATTCTATTGAATATTCATCTATGATATGAACGTGCTTACTTGGCCACATATTTTTTTCAAGTCAAACCTTTTAACAAAATAACATATCATCTCTTTTCGTCAAAAAGTTTGTAAATAATGTTTACTTCAATATGTTTCCATTTGACGATTAACTCCCCCCCTCCCCAATCCCCATGAATGTGAAATATTTATCGATATATACTCGTAGTATGAAATTTATTTAAATACATCTTGATTGAAATTTCGAGTCGTTACATTTTTAAAACCTATACGAACGATTTATTCACTTTGGAATAATTCGCACCCGTGCACAGCAGAAAACTGGGTAAAATTGTCACGATGTTGTAAATAAATTCGGCGGAAATCCCGATCAGAATTCAACACTTGTAAATGAATTTTCCGAACCTGACGCGCGAAAAAAATAAAATAGATATACATATATTCCCGTATCATTCGTAACGTTCGATCGTTAAGTTCAGGGGTGATTCGGGATACAAATGGGAAGAAAATTCTACGAAAGTTAATAAATATGTGTGGTTCGAGTAAGTTAATTTTTTTAAAGAAATCAAAATTTTACTGAAGCGCACTAAATTTTTGTGTATATTTTTTTTTGCAAGGATCGTTTTCTCGGTTGGTCCGACTTAACCTCACCCGAGGTAAAATAGTTAGCGAGCGTTTAGAGGCAACTAACTTTCTCTCGACATACAAATTTCTGGTGAAACTTCGTAATTGAAATAGTTTTTGAGCTTTCAACTCGCGATTACAGACCATCAGGTATATATGTTGATTAATTTAACGCTGGATCAGAATAACGTCGAACTCTGAAATTAACTCCTACCAGCAATGCTCAAGTTTATGATATTTGTAATGAAAATATTGTTTAGCCAAAAAAAATTGTTTTAGAACTAAGTGCTTATTTATTTTGAGAATATGATACACAAAAATGTGAAGTGAAAAATGGCAATAACAAATAAGAAGTAAATCGAATAATACGCGAAAGTCAACCGTTATTTGTTCTCGAAACCTTTTGATAACATCATATTACATGCCAGGTTAGTATTAAATCATTAGATTATGATGCTTTTGGATTAAGCGAAGTTTGAGCAAATGGTTAGATATAGGGGCATTAAATACGAGTAATATTGCGATTTTTCACAAGTGCCATCTTATTTTACTTGTCATTGTAATTACCGTTATCAATTTTTCACAAAGGGCATCTTATTTTAAGTGTCATTTTGATTACCGTAACCAATTTTTCACAAATGCCATCTTATTTTACTTGTCATTGTAATTACTGCAACCAATTTTGAAATTAAAATACATTTTGTAATTCTGATTATATACTATACGAGGCGTATCCAGGAAGTAAGTGTACTGAGGCTCTCACGACCGGATGGATTTTATTTTCGACATGTTGGCTACACTTCCGTGTAGCCTGACCCTTCCCCTCCGCAACGAGACCGGTTCGAGGTCAGTACGTTGAGAAGTGTCGACGCGACAACACTTTCGTGAAAAATGTCAATCCTATCTCCCGCCAAGTGCGAAATAAATAATGCCGGGCAAGAGTTTATGAGGCGCTGCAAACTCCATGGAGATGAATTTCTCCGCTCCATCGTTACTGGAGATGAAACTTGGGTTGCACACTACACGCCTGAAACCAAAAGGCAGTCTCAACAGTGGCGTCACACCTCTTCACCCTCCGCCAAAAAGTTCAAAACCACAATTTCAGCCAAGAAAATCATGGCATCCGTATTTTGGGACTGGCAAGGCATAATTTTAATTGAATATATGCCTCTAGGGGAGACCATCAACTCTGCAAGATACTGTGAGACCCTCAAAAAATTGCGGAGGGCGATTCAGAACAAGAGGAGAGGCATGCTGACAAAGGGAGTCTGCCTGCTGCACGACAATGCCAGACCACACACGGCCAACGAAGGAACTGTTCGCCTCGTTTAAATGGGATGTCCTGAACCATCCCGCGCATTCCCCTGACCTAGCACCTTCATATTACTATCTCTTTACCTCCCTGAAGCTGTACATGGGTGGAAAAAGGTTTTCAACCGACGAGGAGGTAAAGGAGGAGGTGAAGTGGACGGAGGGGTTGGCGGGAAACTACTTCGAGGAAGGCATCAAAAAGTTGATACCCCGCTTCACCACCTGCATTGAGAGGAATGGCGACTATGTCGAAAAATAGCTTACATATGTACTACGGTAACCACGTAATTTTTTTGTTTAAATAAAAAAAATTGTAACCTACAAAAATTCAGTACACTTACCTTCTCGATATGCCTCGCACATTTTACAGTAAAAATTTCAATGCCACGTTGCGTTTTTGTACTCGACAAAAAAATTAAGGATTTGATGTATTTATACACTCGGCGACATTGTTATTCTAGAAAACAAGTTTGTGATGGTTTGGTGCATCGTGGGTAAATAACATAGATAACGTTAAATTTGATATTTTTAATGAATGAAAGAGGAAACAACATCTACGAAGTAATCGTAATATTTGAAATAAAAATGATAAATTCATAAAAAATGTATAACTTTGAAATACTTAAGTAATTTATAATTTAAATATTTTTTGTATATTATATTGACGCGCCGACACTGGCGATTTTTCTCATTCCCATACTGTCATCATGTCAATGGCTCGTGATCCCGTCACACGAGACCTTCCTCACATATCTTCGTCCCTTTCTGACCTTCACGCATGAACTGTGTAAGAAAGAAACGAAAGATGGGGGAGGTGAGCGGAATTTGGATTCGAGTAGAAAATTGAATAGATCGAACGGAATGGAGGAGTATGTGGAATGGCAATGCGGCCTAAAGGTTTTGTTTACCTCGACGACTCATTGTTTTGATGGAAGCAGACCGAGGAGTCATAAATGAAATTTATTCGAGCACACTTGAAGAATAAAGAAAAAATTGCATTGAAAAATTATTCGTCAATATTCGTGCAATACATCGTAAGAAGTATTTTTATGTTTACAACGCGGGTATGTTTCTAAAGAAAGTTGATCTGAGAAATTTTACTGCTAACTATTATCTATTTTAAAAATATAGCAGATCTTCATACACAAAGAAGGATCATTTTGTTAGTAAGTCGAGGGGACACAGACGATTTAATATTAAGCAATACAGTAAAATAAATGTATTTAATTCTTTTAAGGAAGTAAAAACAGCTAAGTGAAAACTTATTAAAAGATCATTCAAATAAAAAGACGCCAATCGACTCAAAATTCCCTTTTTTAAACTTAAAGACGTGGTAAATGTGCAGATGGCACTCGTAGTATCTAATATTAAAAAAAATGCGCACTTTAATCGTGGAAGGAATAATGATTTATGGAATTATTTTTATTCTTAAGGTTTGTACAAATCAGTTTGTACAGATCTGAACAACGGTAGTACAGAGATAAGTAGAGAAGGTTTGAAGCTACTTCTTCAAAATGCAGGATATCCCCTGCAATGAGAATTTCAATCCCAACTTACGTATGCGAATGTTGCTTTACTACAAAATCTCCGGAATTCTCTAAAATGTTGAAGCATGGAAACTTACTCAGGCCACCACAAATAAATAAGAAACTTATAAAACGGTACTATCGAATAATACTGTGAATCTCATAAGTTAATGAAGTTCATTATCATGACATTTTGAAACGGATGAATCAAGAGACAGAAGTATTATTCACCATCTAATAGAGATAGTATATTGGACATATAACACGGGGAGAAAAATATGAGGTCCCTCGATTGAGGAAAATTCAGGATAAAAGTACGGAAAGAAAACGCATTTCATTGTTGAAGAACTGACAGGATACTGGTTTAACTGTGGTACAATATCTTTGATCAGAGCTGATGCCTCAAACAAGGTGTAAAAATAGCCATAATGATCGCCAACCTCCGACGAGGAGAAGAACTTGAAAGAACAAATGTCCTTAATTAAAATAAAATTTTCATTAATGGTTTTAAAACATATATTCAAAACGAAGACGATCGCTTTTGTCCTAAATAATTGACATGGCTTGGTAAAAAAAATAATTTGGTTCAATCACGTATTTAATTACAAAACCAGACTTCAATAACATGTTATTGAATCATTTTACACTTATTTTTTTTTTAATATGTTGATTTAAATCGTTCATCAGATGATAATTTAAAATCGGTAAAAAGGAAAGCAAATTAATTAATGTATTTTCAATACACCTGTGATTAAAGGCCATGTAGAAATGGGTTCGTTATCTACGAATCACATCAGTTAACAAACAACAAATTTTGTAATTAAAACACCAAACATAATACGTATTTGAACGACTGTTTGAAAACAGAATTAATAAATTTTAAGCAATTTAAAACCGGATGGATATTAACAACATATTTTGACAGTTAAATATCTCTGTCAATGTGGTCAAGATCGAATAGTATAGAAGTTTATAACGGCTTGCCAAACGCTGGTATAACCTTGCCAAAACGATATCGAAAAATCTCAACCTACTGCGTAGTGGCGTTGATCTGAGTTAGATAGATATATCTGCCTACTTTAACTGAGGTAGAGATCGGCGAATGGGACGAGAGGTAAATTAGGGTGCATTTCATTAGATGTGAGCGGTTACCGGATATATGCTTTCACCGCGATGTTGTTTTGGCTGACATGAACACTGAAAGTGGTTAAATATTGAATGGAAAGGATCTGAGAGCAGAAATGCACTGAGGTTCCCTCATCCACACGCGATGACAATGACTTGAGTAGTTTGAAAACCGTTATTTTGTGTATTTACGAGTATTTCAAATGTTCAGTTATGAATGTCAAAGTTTCATTTCACTTTATGAGTGGAACGGGGATTTTTATTATCTTTAGACCAACCCTTAAGACGTGCCCACGCTTTTATTACTCGTACCCCTTTTAAAATATATTTTTTTCTGAAAATAAAAAAAAAGTACGATAGGTTTTCAGAAGCTCACATTTATCTAAAAAGATAACGTAGCAGGTTTTTTTCTAAAACCATTCGTTCAATACAGATAAGCAACGATATTCCTGGATTTAGATTATTTCAAAGCCATTCGTTCAATACAGATAAGCAACGATATTCCTGGATTTAGATTATTTCAAAGACCGTTCCAAAAATAGTACTTCGTGGTTTTTTGGATAAAAAAAATCTTCGAACGAATGTACGCCTACGCTAAAGTGAAAGTGACACATTTGAATTAACGTTAATATAATACTTTGATATTGACGTAGAATAATTTTTCTGCATATTTTTGAAATCCGTTTAAGTATTACATTTGATCGTAAAAACTCGTTATTCGCAAAAGTGTGTATCTATTTCTCAGCGCACCAACGCACCCCGAGACCAGCCGCCGCTGGTGCAAACATATGTTTATTTTTTTCTATATTGAATCTCTGTAGATCGTTTGTTAGTCCTTTTTTTCTGCTAGTGATAATTTGAAGATATTTTTACAAATCACCTGTAGCCTTTTGAAAGGCTTTAGGAAGCGGACTAATTTGCAAGACACTTGTTTCATCTGAAACCCTAAAAATATTTATGATTCCAACACAATTTTAAGTCGACAATTGTGATTTAAGAATTATTTTAGTCATTACCTAAATATACCATTTTTTTATCATAAAAATAAATGTACTTTAAAAATTATCATACTCTTATATTTCTGTTGCGTCAGGTTTATTGGAATATCTCGCTATCTAATCTTCAAAAAGTTTCAAATATATGTAATATGGACATAATATTCTTAATTTTATACAGTAACCGGAAAAATAAGCATAATTAAATACCACTTAATTGTCATTAAACTTGTTGAATTGCGAATATCTCCTTTGGAACGAAAACAGATAAAGAATAACGCAGACGTGATCAATGTGAAGTGCTATTTGGACGAATTGGGGTGAAAACGTTTACTAGGTGCGAAGTTATCCTGGGATCGAGGTCGACCATGTGAACTCTTTGATCGATGGATGGCTTAAGAGTCTTTTCATTTTTTGTCCGACCCGAAGCGATTTAACCTTTCGCACTATTCCCTAGCTCCTCGGTGTAGATCAAACTTTGTGACAATAACAAAGGGTTTCCTGTGTCAGTAAAAAAAGAGTATTTCCGCTCGAATAATGTCAATAAACCTACATTCGATACAAAAGCGAAAGAAACTCGTATTGCAAACAAACAAAACTGAAACGTCCCTCTGCGTTCCCAACGGACGGCCCTTTTCGGATTAAAGTTGAAAGATAAAGGTTAATCAGTGGGTCTAATTATGATAATTAAGTCAACAGAAACAAATCTCTCGAGCAGAACTGTTTATTTTCTGCAGCAGAGCAATGTGATTAAATAAGAAAAGCCCCTTTGTTATTCGATTTTCATATGGAATAAAGGTTAATTTTTCTTCAGAAAACGAACATGATAGAAATAATAGTAACACTTCTTAGAACAATGTTGTGAATCCGTGTCCGTAGTAAAATCCCTAATTTTGATATTTAAATGAAAACTAAATTAATGAAAGTCAAATTCTATTTGTTTATACGTACAATATAATAGGTACATCGAACTTGTGGGGCTCTTTTCATACATATATGTACTATGTGTAGGATTCCGAAATTCTTTCAAATTAAACCTTCAGATCCATTTTTGGTTTATTAGTTATTGTTTTATTTTATTTTAAAGTTCTATCGTTCTTAACGGGCCACCCATCTTATGATCGGTTAAGGTACGAGTAGAATACATAAGACGGTCAACATATGAATGTTATTATCTTCAAACAAACATTGTCATTAAACAACCTATCAATTGAATTCAAATACACGGCCATTTAAATAATTTATATGTGTTTTATTTCAAAAACAAATCCTATCACACCTAAAAAAATACCCTATATATCAAACGAAAAAATACCCTATATATCGTAACAGAAAATCAATGCTGTCCGCAAATCGTAGTTTTCAGGCACCACAAAAACAGACATGTTCAACGCTATGAAAACATATGTAGTTGTATTAAACTTGTATTGTTCTGAGTTTAAAGTCTTTGACAAATGTAAACACAAGAAAAAGGCGCCAATAACGCGGTTTGACAGTCACTACATTGACAACTAGAGCCATCTATGAGCGAACTCCGGTTTCATATATATAGACCTAGTATATAAATTACATGTCAGTTAAAACAGACAGTTAACAGGAAGTGTTGAATTGAATACTATTTAAACAAAACAAAAATCTAATTCATATCAGCCAAATATATTTCTATCCCTCTTCGAGGCTTTCATCGGACATACTGAGTTCATTCGTCGGTGATAGTAGGAAATATGAGTCACGTAGAGACAATGCACTTTAAGCTAGAGTAAGTATTATTTAGTGTATAAGCTTTAACACAATTTCTCTTTAAATCGTATAAGATAAAAAAAACGATAATATCTTAATACAATAATTAATAGTCAACTTTGTGTTCAAATTAACAAAACTAGTCGATATATTATATATTCCATAAAATAAGTTTAAAATTGATAAAAACCATCAGAATTATATTGATAACATAAAAAAGAGAATCATTTTGCGTCGAGGTATATATATATATATATATATATATATATATATATATATATATATATATATATGTATGTATGTATGTATGTATGTATGTATGTATGTATGTATGTATGTATGTATGTATGTATGTATGTATGTATGTATGTATGTATGTATGTATGTATGTATGTATGTATGTATGTATGTATGTATGTATGTATGTATGTATGTATGTATGTATGTATGTATGTATGTATGTATGTATGTATGTATGTATGTATGTATGTATGTATGTATGTATGTATGTATGTATGTATGTATGTATGTATGTATGTATGTATGTATGTATGTATGTATGTATGTATGTATGTATGTATGTATGTATGTATGTATGTATGTATGTATGTATGTATGTATGTATGTATGTATGTATGTATGTATGTATGTATGTATGTATGTATGTATGTATGTATGTATGTATGTATGTATGTATGTATGTATGTATGTATGTATGTATGTATGTATGTATGTATGTATGTATGTATGTATGTATGTATGTATGTATGTATGTATGTATGTATGTATGTATGTATGTATGTATGTATGTATGTATGTATGTATGTATGTATGTATGTATGTATGTATGTATGTATGTATGTATGTATGTATGTATGTATGTATGTATGTATGTATGTATGTATGTATGTATGTATGTATGTATGTATGTATGTATGTATGTATGTATGTATGTATGTATGTATGTATGTATGTATGTATGTATGTATGTATGTATGTATATATATATATATATATATATATATATATATATATATATATATATATATATATATATATATATATATATATATATATATATATATATATATATATATATATATATATATATATATATATATATATATATATATATATATATATATATATATATATATATATATATATATATATATAAATTTATTATCACTTGTACAAACCTTTAGATTAATTTAATTTTCCTGTTGAAATAAAAATAAAGTTTTGCGCATTACGAATGTGTTAGTAAAGCGATATTCGAAGTAATTCCGACAGTGATATATCTTTATAGAAAAAAGCGTCATTGATTGACAATATCAAAAGCTGAAGTACTCACGTGACAACACTTTCACTAACATCCAGCCGAGGCGAAAGTGAAGAAAGATTTTGGAACAATTCACATATCCATTGGAATACAACAGTAAACAGTTTGTCAAGAAACGTGGTGCGCTTTAAAATATACAACAGCAATTGACCAAGCATTATATACTTTGATGATAGTAAAACATTAAAAAGCACCATAAAAAATTACACTCCAACAAATTTGAGTACTAAAAATAAAATAAAATTGACATCCAAGTGTTCAATAGTGATTTTAAGTTAACAAGGCATTCATAATAATAATGCTGTCTATTTTCAAATCATAGAACTCAATTTTAAATGTGGAAATTCAAAATTTAAGGCTTTGATAGTTACATATATGATATATCCTTAATTTATTTACTCATTGACACTTTCACCATACAGTGGCATTTTCAAACTTTGAGTGAAGATTAGTTACGTGTCTACATAAAGCCATTTTTTTACAATAATTACATAATGTACTCGTCTTTATAAGTACAGAAATATTTTAATTCTTAAATGACTATGTACATATTCAATGTTGATTGTGCACAGATATTGTAGTTAATATAACTATGGTATGGCAAGCTGTCACGGTGTAAATAAAGGATAAAGAACTATCAAAGCGTTTAATTTTGATTTTCTTAATGATAAATAAGAAATTGAAAGGATTTTTAAATAAAGTCAAATGATCGAGTGACTAGAAAGTCACTCGTTTAATATTGTATCGAAAAACAATGATTGTTTTAGAAAAAGAAAAAAAAAAGTTAAGATTTAGATAGGTAACTTAGGATAGAACTGTAGGTAAATATAATCGAATAAAAAGTAGTCATTGGAATGATAACTAAAATAATTAATTTACAATTTAAAAAATATGTGATAAAATTACCACGTAGTATTATATTATAGTATCAAAATAAGTAATCTAGGCCATTGCTGTGTATACTCGGTGCGCGCACATAGAGCAAAAAGTGTAAGGTACTGTAGAGGAAAGTAAGTCTGGCGAGAGATGTCACTGGGAATGATAGATCAGCCCCATGCAATGGACGGGAAAACGTTCCCGTATTCCCAAACGTGCACGGCGGAATGGTGGATGGATGGACAGAGCAAACACGGACACGATTCGTGTACCTAACGAGGGTTCACTGCGGGATATACTGCGGGTTCTTAAACTAAGGTACTTTTATACTCAAGAGACGATTGCACGAAAACTTTTCGATTTAATATTTTCCATCGAGCAAAGTAAACTGATTCACATGACTTTGTAAAACGATCAAATAATCAATTTTAAATAATAATTTTAGTTGGCGAGTTACCCGTCTCCTGACTCGGAGGTTGCGGGTTCGATTTTCGTCGGGAACAATTTAATAAAAAAGGATATCAATCAATTTATCACTTCAGGCATCTTTAACATATTTCTGGTTGGTTGTTAGATATTATCATATGGAAATAAACCCGCCAGGTTGTACTTCTTACATAAACAACGAAAACTTAATAAAATAAATTCCTTCTGAAATATCAGGAACCATCGAAATAAGGTCCATAGGTTTTCATGCTGGATATTCACGTTTGCTAATACGACGTCAATGTGGAAATACGTCCTGGATAGAAAGAATTTTATGTTTATACAATTAATGTCACTGTCAGTGCTGAAAAATGTATACATTTCTAAAATGACTGAAGGCAGAAAATAATGAAAGAAACTAAAATACAAAAAAAACTATACAAAATTTCAAACCATCAATGCATTTAAAAAAATTGTATGAAGATATTTAAAACCATATTTACTTTTTAAATTAATTTTTCAACACAGAAATGCACCGTTTATTCCCGAAGTCGTTTAGTTCATAATTTGATGCCTTTTACGAAGGTTTAAAATAATTACTTTGACTGACCAGGAAAATAGAATAATTTAAAAAAGAAACTTTCGACGTTTGATGAAGTGTTTTGATATGTTATTAGTTGAACTACGAGTATAAAGAGGGTACTAAATCTTAATAGTTTAAGAACCTCTGGTACAAGCGCTCGTTGGCCCGCGGGGGAACATAATCGCGGACAAAGAAACTATCGATGTGAATCGGTACAAAACGAAATCAATACAAGTGAAAAACGTTCCGTAAAGGTAAACACAAAAGCCGGGTCCGTGTGGTGCATTTGATTCGGCGGCGCGTTCACCATTCCCCGTGGACGTTTCCAAGACCGATAAGCTGATCCGTGCTCTCCCGGCCCGTACGAATGGTCAGAAAATCCGGATGCAATAAATTATTCGACAACATTTTTCTACTCCAAATGTGATTGTAAAGTTACACACAACAGAGGCGAGAAAATCCAGAATAAATACATGTTTTATTCCATGGCTTATGGTTGGATCTCGATGCTGTTGGTCTCAATATTCAAGCATATATATATTGATAATTTCGCATTCATTTTCCTTGATTGTACAATTAAACGTGATATAACTGACCACGTAATAGTTTGAAGCGTTACATTGCATTATTTATTTGGATAGGTAAATTAATAGAAACAGTCATGAATATCAAACACGTATAAATTCGAAAATATGGGATTCTAATGGACATCAAATTGGTATTTAGAAATTACTGTACAGCAATAAGTACACCAGACGTACCGTTTAACCATGTACACGGAGGAATTAAAATAAAATAAATAAATTACCCAGAAATCTATAAACGTAAGAAAAAATGAAAATCAACAAAATGATCAAATGTGTATTTCGATCAAATCGTAACAAAAAAAGTAAATGAGACAGATGGAAGAAATTATTGTGTACGCTTTATGTATATCGTGGCTCATACTATGATGAGCCTAACCAACAATTCAGTTATATGCCTTAAGGACCTAAGCCCTGGCCAGTTATGAGACTCACATGAGATAAAGAAAAAAACATTTCTGGGACAAATAGTTCTTAGTTTCCTGATAGATCTGACCATTTGTACGGATACTTCGATCATTGAGAGACATTCCCCGGTGATGACGCGAAGAGTGTGAAGGAATGTGGTGAGCTCAGAGTGAGTATATCCAAGCTGTGATGGTCGTGCTGCCTTACCGTACTGCTTGGTGCGCACAGGGATGGGCGGGGTGGTCGCCCCCTCGCCCCGCTGCGACCGCGCCGCCAGCCACACGTAGTAGAGAGTGTTGGGGTACAGCCCGCTCAGAGTGTAGCTCTCCGATATCGGGATCCGTCTGGTGGGTGAGAAAGTCTTAATTAGGTCAAGACATGATACTTGTTTTATTGTTAGAATGGAAGTTAAATTAAAGTGTTTTAAAGACGAGCTTCGAAACAAGTGAAAACAGATTGAAAATAAATCTAGCGACTCAATTAAATACAGATGTCCAGTCAAAGCATATGGTCGTTCTACATTTTGTTCCAAGTTGTTCCACTATATTTAGCTAAGCAGTTATGTTTATGCTTACAATCAAAATTAATCACACCAGTAGAATAAATCGTGAGATATGATAATACTCGTATATATTATATTTTTTGGTCAATTTTGATTGTTAATAAGCCTTTTGATAATCTGAAATCGAAGACACGGCTAACGCTTATTAAAATATCTCTTTTAATTGAAAGAATTGATGAAATTTATTCTATTTATAAAAAAATATGTTACGCCAAGTAAATGTTGAAAAAATAAAGTAATTCAATGAAAAATATTTATGATTTAAATTGACCGAAATTGTTACATTTATTCTTACGGGTTCTTGGTTAAAATATGATTTAAAAATGCTAAAACAATATAACGAATATAAGGATAAGAACATACCTGTGATGCTTTTCCTTGGCGTAAGTATCATTCCAGTAGAGTTCGTAGCTCACAATATTTTCTCCAGAATGTGTGGGTTTACTCCATTGCAAAGTGACAGAGGTTTCTCCAATGTCGGAGGCGCGAAGATTAGATGGTTGGGAGGGAACACCTAAACAAAAAAACATACATATATCAGGTCTCCCATCAAATATTTAAAAATAATAATTTTGTTATGGAAGTCAAGAAAATAAGTTGAAAGGTACAAACCTTGCTGGGTTTTAACTTGAACAGGAGCAGAAAGAGGACCTGGCCCAACAGACGTAAAGGCCTGAACTCTAATGGTGTATACTGTTAAGGGAGTCAGTTCACTTATTGTCGTCAATTGATTATTGTCAACCTAAACAAACAAAACAAAAGTGCATGAGCATATATAATGCGGAAATAATTCTGAAGACCAGTTTTGATTTAGAAAAACAAACTAAATTAAACGAATTAATAAATTTGAAAACATTTTTAAAAGACTGAGTTGTAAAATAAAAGGTACAAACCATTTGTGAGCTCCATGACTGCATTTGAAGTGTCGGATTTGTCGTGTAATAAACTTTATAACCCTGCGAAGAAAAATAGTAACCATGTAAATACAATGTGACATTCTATTATGATAACATTTTCAACAAAATATAGAGAAACGTTTATACAATATTTTTAATATTAGGGGTACCGGCAATGAATCCACCATTTTTAGGCACTGTTGTTTGAGTTCAGTTTGTGACCGTACACGGTGGAGTAAACATGTCCGGAAAATTTTATTTTGTAGTCCTATTTGTTAGCTTTATTTTTAGCGCAATAAATATTTTTTTAATGCTAAGGATAAAATGTCAAACCCCAAGACTGATGAAGAACACTTCAGAAATTTTATGCTGCTGTTTTGCTATCTAGGCTGGAAACGGAGCAAGGCCACTAAAACCATAAACAACATATAGAGTGAAGTGTTAACCGTCAGCATATGTCAATGGGGATATAGAAAATTTAAATCGGGCAATAGGGATTTAAAGGATGCCCTTAGACCAGGACGACTCTCAAAATTTGATGATGACCTACTGGCAAACCATTGAGGAATTATCATAGATACTCCCATCTCCACGGTCCATAGCGTAGTTATATTTTAAAAGAATTGGTAATGTGAATAGATTGGATATTCAGTATCGCACGAACTATTATCCGATATCAAAGAACAGCGGGTGAACATGTGAACTTCTTTGATGACAAGACAAAGAAATCATCCGTTATTGCATCCAAATCGTAACCAAATATGAGAAGTGGATAGTGAATGATCATGTAAGGGGGAAAAATAATTATTTCGCCAAATGAAACACCGGTTTGAGCCCCTAAGACAGGATTAACGTTTCGAATGGTCCTCCTCTGCATCTGGTGGGATATTTACGGTAAAATTGACTTAACGTTATTAAAACCAGATGAAACGATAACTGCGGAGATTTATTGTCAACAATTAAACAGATTGAACCAGAAGCTGATAGAAAAACCCCCATGTTTAAATAACCGAAATAGGGCAATTCTTCACCATGACAATGCGCCCTTGCACACTACAAAAATTACCCGTGACAAAATGCATGAGTTGACCTGTGAGGTTCTACTACCCCTCCACGTTCCCCGATTTTGCTCCTTCAGACTAAAATCTATTCAGGTCTTAGGAACACACATTCAAGGATAAACTATTTGATAAAGTAGGCGATGTAAAAATCACCTAATATTGTTTTTTAATTCTAAACAGATCATTATTCATAAAAAGGTAAACGAAAAATTGCAACAGAGATGGGGAATAGTTAAAAATTATATGTTGCTCTATGAAAAAAAAATTACTTTCCGGTATCCCTAATAGTTTCAATAACGCTTCTATTTGAGAGATCAGGAGAATATTTTCTTTGTTTTGTCATCCGAAATTTTTAAAGGAGTCCATGTGATAATTAAAAACCGAAAAAGATAATTAGGCACGTAAATTAATCTAAACCTCGTTATGTTTTGAGACTCTTAGAAGAATCATGTTGTTCAAAATACGCAAAATGGTACAAAATGCTCGTGGACTGTGGTTTTCGAAATTTTATGTCAGCAATCTCACGTGTCGATAAAACGCTGATTATTCTCGATCAGCCGTGATTTGGTCATCAGTGGTATGGTAATTGGCTTTCCAGAGCGGACACCAGCTTCGACTGTCGTATCTCGGTTTTTTAACTACATTTGACACACACTATCGCTGCACCGTCGCCAGTCAGTGTACATATTTTTTTTTTTTGTCGCATTTTTAATGGTACTAAAAAATCTCAAGCACCAAAAAAAAACTATTTATTTTTTGTTCAAGCTTTAAATTGACCCGGTAAAAATAATATATGTTAAAAGTTAAGCCAAATGTAATGATGTATGTTATATCGTCGGTTTACTGACACAAATGGTAAGCCCGAAATTTCGTAAAAATTTGATTATTTTATTAATTTTCAAAAAATGTGGCCAATGTGCATGTTTGTTAAAAACATAGAATTGACATTTTAACTAGAAACACTACTTTCACACAATTGAAAAGTTCCCAGATGCATGTATTATACATCGGAAGGACTTACAACTTTTAAATTTAAATATTTCAGAAACATTAAAATGCTTGCTGTATATTTATGCCAGAAACCCGACGATATTTGCAAAAAAATATTCAATCCGCAAAACGCATTTTTGTGGTTTATATCGAATGAGCATACCTCATCTTTTGCATACCGAAATATCAGGCCAGTTACATGTGTAATTCATGTTTAGATCCCTTTTCAAAAAATATTCTGTACAATGAGCATTTAACTTTTATCAAACCCTAAACCAAAAAAGATAAGGGAAAGTATTTTCGCGCACTTAATGATAACTTTCTAAGGTAACTTGTTTATCACGATCTCGAACAAGGAAAGGAATAATAAACAATCAAATATTGTTACCGATTAAATTGACTTCAAACGACTTATTTAGTAAAATAAATTGTTTCAAGTATCAGAAAAGGGGTAAAGCAACCTGTTTTTTTTTCTAATAATTAATCAAATAGATGGATATTTTAGAAAAATTAATTGCGTTACAGAGGTTTGCTATAGTTATACAAAATACGTAGACAATCCGTAAAATTAAGAAGTAACGAAAATCAGTATTTTTGTCAAAATGATATATCAAAATTACCTAGTAGGGAGTAGTATGAAATTCGAGATTTTTCCAACTGCATTTGTGTTTTGTCGTGATTGCTATAGCAGCTTGTAACATTCTCGATATGTTTTATACCTTTTTACACTTTTAAGACAGTAGACACATGGTCTAAGCATAAAGACAAATTTGGAGATGCCGATTGTAATTTATTCCTTGCCGCCGTTTCGTGACATTGAGCCAAACGATTGAGTAACTCCAGAGATACTATTTCAGTGAACATGTCCGGCAACGCCGAAGGCCTTATTGGAAAAGTTTGACGCATTAATCTTATGTGGCCCAATCTCTAGGTTCATAACTGAGGTGGCGGATCGCAAAACTTGACCTCGAAGTTCAGGAGAGGCATGATAAATTGGGAACTCACAGACAATGTAGTCAGCCTGATATTCAACACGTGGTGACATTATGCTTATTAAGGTAGCGGATACTCTAAATGGCACTATATAATTTATCATTTTATTATTATTCAGATGTCTCGGATGTTTTTACTTACCATCACTTGTCCGTTAGGGGTTTCCGGCTCATCCCATTGAATAACCATGGTACTGGAGCTCAGCGGCCTGACTTGAACGTTTCTTGGGGCTGTTCCAGGTTCTGTGAATATACATTTATATATATTAATAAAATTATCAACAATGAAAGGCAGACCCATTCACTCGTATTTATTATTTTATAACGATATCAACTCGAAACGTAAAGAAAGTAAACGTTTGTTTGGAAAAGGATCTCGAAATAAAATCAAAAACAAGGAAGACTACAACACCCTCGTTCAACGAATAGCGACTTATTAAATAAACAGGTGCTACATTATCAATGAAATAGGGAAAACATATGTTATATTCTTTAAAAAGAAAAGCGTTATTTTATATTGTAATTAAGAGGATTGTCGGAGACGACATACTTTTTGTATAAAATAATTAAAGAATGTACAGAATTAAAAAAAAAAAAATCAGATTTTATTTATTGTTAGTGTTACTACACATAATAAGAAGACATACATTTAGTGTTAACATAGAAAAAATAAACAAGTGACAAACAACCTCCGTCAGGGGGAGATGTTTATCGTCAGTTGAGATGGCATACATCTAATTTTAACAAGGAAAATGTTACACGAAAATAAAGGAAATATAAAAAAAAACGGATTATTTATTTGCAATTGTTCATTATCACAGATAACAATTTTGTGGTTCCGAGTAAACCTATACACAACAATTTGCCATTTTAATCATAATTCTCGAGCTCAAAAACGAGAAAATAGTTCGTCAACATTTTGAAGGATTTCACTCAATAAAACCTGTATTTTTATGGATCGAGCTGATTTTCGCAGAGCTTCTACTGCTTTTCAGCGACACGTTTAGCTTCATATATGTCTGGAACACTATAAAGGATCTCATATTTCACATTATTCCTATTCCAGCGACATGTTTAGCTTCATCTATGTCTGGAGCACTACTAAGGATCCCATATTTCCCCTTATTCCTATTATCTGGATACCAATTTTTTAACAAAATAGTCTTTTGAAGTGGATTATAATGGTAACATTGGACGAATAAATTATTCTATTATACACGTAGGTAAGACTTCCATTTATTTAATCGTATAATTATATCCATTTAAAACTTCTGGCGTGTCCGTTGTTTCTGATACAGCAAACGTTCAGTCTTTCAGAAAATCAATTCGGAATATTTTTGACCGTGAATGCTCTTAAATAGCTGGACTAAACATTTTAGTCCCTTTTCTGCCACTGTGCATTTTGAACCATTTTGTCAATTCTTTATAAGTATTCAAATTACCAAATAAACTGATATCTAGTGATTGCACTTGATCAGTGCAACGTGGAAAAAAACAAACAATAACAATGCAATTTTCTTAAGCATACTCGTATGTGAGCACACTTGAATATATGTTATCACAACTTATTAAGGCTGCAATGCCCATCTTACAGTAGCAAAATGTGCTTCTTTGTGCGAATCCTAGATGATCCGTCAGCGAGCGTATGATTCACAAGCTTATTCTTCATGCTTTTCATGGAAAAAAAGTTCCTGGTGGAACAAATGTTTCGATATCATTCGCGAAGAAAACAAATGTTGCCGTCTTTTAGCACTGGATACAATTCCTACTTGTTTTTGACTTTCGTAGTAAACATGTTTGATGTTTTCACTTGTATTGTGGACAGGCATTACTTATCGACATTCTGAATACCATGCGGTACAAATGTATATATACATATCTAAGACATCAGATAAGACATATCAATATTTTTGACGATCTGCACCCTGTTAAATGCAACAGCTCTTGCAGACGATGTAGATTCAGGAATTCTTCGAGATATACGAGTATATGGATTTCGACTAGAAAAATCTTTGAGGTAGTCCCAACCCCGCTATCTGTTTTTATGAGTTAAATCGATATGGAATATTTAAAACGCCAGCTTACGTATATGTGATGTAGTCATACCAAAAAGTGTGCATAGAAGGTTTTTAAATTATCAAATATTATTTTTTTCCAAAGTTGTTTTAAATGTTATTTGATGTTCTATTAAATATCTTTTTTGATTAATTCATTGTTAGATACATGACGACGTAATGCTGTTAACGAGACATTGAATGCTTTCTATGCCAAAACACACTATTTTTTTTAAATTTTGCACGGCAGCAGTGGCTCCAACCATACTTTTTTCATTCCATTACTGCCTTATTGTCTTCTTTATGTACCAACCCATTTCTAAAACAAAATGCCACAATCGGGTATGATGGCATTATTACACGTGTAAGATGACATGCACTATACCGCCTCAACCGAATGGTCCATGTGAAAATACTTAATTTAAGCATTATAATGAAATCGAAGAATGTAAAATTGACACAAGTATTATATTGTCGTTAAATTAAATCAAATATAAACTGGAAATAATTTTAATCAAATTTAAATTAATTTCAGCTTACCACTTTGTATACAGTTTGTGAATTAATCAAATCTCATTGAGAATATAAACACAAAAAATAAGTTAATTGTTTCCAAAAACCGACTCTCAAATGTCACAACACAAACCTTAATTTTAACAGTGATTCATAATGAACGATCTCATTATCACCAACCGGGAAATATTATAACATATTTAATGAAATAAACAATAAACTTGCCATCTCAGTTAGTATGTCGTCTTAAACACATCTCTCCTTATAATATTGATTCACTTATGAATTATATAAAAACCAAATATTAAACATATTTATATTAAAATTCAGTTTGATTGAGTAAATAAATCGTAAAACGTCGATCAGAAATAAACATTAATCTGAATTTTAAATGTAATGAACCTTTTATTATTTTATTTAAGACGTTTAATATGTTAAAAACATAACAAATTACATGCTAGGTAGGATCTCCGTCAATTTGTGCGCAAAGCTACATTTAGATTTAATGAAAAGTTATAGAGCAAATGTTAAAATATTAAAAAAGTTAATTTTGTCGAAATAAAAAAATATGATTTACGTTAAGAAATCCCAAATTGATATTCTTTCCAAATACACTAAATGTTTACTTGAAAATTAATAATAAACAAGGTGAAAAATTGCTTAGTACAGAACAAAGAGTCGCTGAAATATAGAGTAACTCGAAAGGATAAGGATAGAATAAATAAAGAGCCGCGTGGGAAGGCAAGTATTGGCTTTGACTTGCTAAGCTTATTGATTTGGAGTGCTTGTACAGGGAACGTAACAGGGATATACTGGGATATAAAGGAATCAACTCATTCAAAGGACAGAGTGAGGAGAAACACAATTTTAAGCGTTGTTACAAACAATTATTCTTTACACTTACTGGCACCTCCATATGATGGATCAGCTGTCGTAGGAAATAATGCAAAAAGAAAACAAAAATGCATATTAGTACATAAGATTAAGAAATATATGATTTAATGCAAATACGTTTTTTACAATGTAATACAGTTTTCCTACGAAAATAAATATAAGGAGTGCAATGTTAAAACAGCTAAGAAATCACCAACACCTTTCTTTGTGAAAATTATAATACAAAGCAATTCTTCATTGGAAGTTTAACAAAAAAGTTTGTTTTTAACGGCTTTTTTTTCTGACAAGCAGTAATAATTACTGCGATATACAATATTTAATATTTATGAGTAGATTCTATGTTCTCTATTAAAGGATATATAATTTGAACACAAAAAATAACACTTGAAACTAGGATATCTACTCCGAAATAAAGTTTGTTTTTAGTAGGAATTGTTAGTCTCCAAAGAAATTTATAAAAAACATCTACTTGGAACTGTAGGCTTTAATATGACTAAAGGGTATCTGTTTTCTAAATCGATGTTTTCTAAATTATACTAAAAGCTAGAGTTAAACTAAACATTATTTCATTGAAAACATGGCCAACAACTAGAAATTGTAAATTAACGATTATTTCCACCATTTTGTTCGTGGTTATTTTGTTCGCATTCGTAAAAATTCCAAAAAAATATGGTAATAAAATTAGCTCACGAGGTGTTTATGATTTATGATATAATGTTTATTTACAACAAGAACATGTGCAGAACAGAAAATCAAAACAAAGAAAGAACCAAAAAACACACATTATCAAGACGGCCAATCTACAAAAATGAAAAAACTTACATAAAGCGTAGGGAGAGACGATGGCGACAGCCCGTGACAAAACATTCAATCAGACGATTGAGTGCATGGAAAAGAATTATATCTCATCTCAAGAACATTCCAATAAATGGACAGAAGTATAACAGAGTTGGATTGCATTGGAATGAAATATGAACGAAGTTGAATGCTTACTTTGAATGTAACAAGAACGTTATGTGGACTGTTTTGTTTATTGTACAATTTGAGTAATTGATTTTTTTATAGAAAAAAAAAATGTGACGTGTATACCTAAATTCCTGATAAAAGATAACCTCTTGCGCATATTTTTAATTTATAAAAAACCTATACGTGCAGTTACTAAAAAAATCAGATGGAACATCTGATAACTTTATAACTGGGACTGACAACACTGGATAATAATTTTACTTCCCATGAGAATTCTACGACCAGAGGACGGCAGTCTTATTGCCATGAAGTTTTCTCTAAATTGCCCAATGGAGATGTGCGTATAAAATTTCACAGATAATCGATAGCTACATGTTACTATCATTTTTAAGGTATCTGGAAGTTGTCGATATTTCGGCAACTCTGCTGCGCAATCATTAGGACGCGTTGTCTCTATAACGACAGTTTATGTTAAACAACAAATACCGAGACAACATGTCCTGGTAATGGTGCCAGCCAAGGAACCGTAATATCGACACCAATAATACACTTTACAGGGAAGGAACCTCAAAATCACAGAAATGTAGAGTATTCATTGTATGGAGTTAATATATAAACAAACACCACATTAAAAAAATAATTAATATTTATTTATTTAAACCGCAGACTTTTATAGAAGATACATAGCAACACTCGTTATCAAACTGAATAAGACAAAAAAAGAGAAATTTTTGGAGGGGACTAAAGGTGTTCTCAACCTTGAGTTCAGTGAGAGCGCACCAACTATCCCCCGAGGGCGAACTGCCACCCTCAGGCGCCGCGTTGTCGATCTCGGCACCATATTAATGGCATCAATAATGTTCTTTTTGATGTTTGGGCAGAAGTTAAGATTTTTTCGACTTAATAATGACATAGAATTATCAATCCAATGTGGCTGGCAAAGAAAACTCAAAGCTAGTTCTTATTAGCAGGTAATATTCAGATACCTCATCGTATGTGTGGTCAAAGTGTTATCGCCGTAAAGAGTACCCAGTTAAAAAACAACATTCAAACAAGTTACCCGAGTAGTCTTGTTGGAAGATGTTTGGAGTAGTCTTGTTGAAGAAGGATTCAAGTCCCGGTGGACTGGTTACATGTAGATATGTAGCTTGTACTCATAATCTGGACGGAAATGATTGAATCGGGTTTATTCGTTATTTCTAGTTATGCGAGATGAAATAAGTGATAGAGGCTCTGAAGTTTACAAGACAAGTTGGTTCGTTTTGTCGTGTACAAATTATTCCATTCCATTTTAATTAATGTATGTTTCTCAGAAACAGAACTTTCTAAATTTTGTTATAATTTTTTATTGTTAAAGACAAACCTGATGATAGCAAGTAGCCTTGATTTAGCAATGATTTTTAAAAGGAAATCTATTGTCAAGTTATACATAACATACTTCATGTAGAATTTTAAGAATAATATATACAAGAAGTATTTTCTATATTTACATAGGTACCACATAAATATTGGTACAATTTTTGTCGTAGTACATTATTTATTTCCATTTGGTTATCTCTTCTCACTAACCAACAAGACATAAAAAAAGGCTCAAGTGGAAAACCTAACTGGGACAATAATTTAGATTTTTAGGTATTGTAGGGAATCATACCTGAAACGCCTTTGATTGATAGACAGGTGTTTACCAATAAGGTCACGGGGGTTATCTAAAATTATGTTTATTAATACATTTTCAAATAATCTGCATAAATAGCGACATACGTTGACATTTTCGCGAACAGAAACTAGTTTTTGACGAGAAGCGTATATTAATTATCCCTCATTCTACGGGGTTAAGTGAGCGATTAATTAAGTACATAGAGCCCAAGTATACTTACTGATAGGGAAATAGCAAAGCTAAAAAGCGTGAAATTCTAGTTCACTAACTTTGTAAGATATTTTTGGCACTGAAGTAAATGTGCGTCACCGCTTTCAAAGGCGTTTTAGCCGTGGCGTCAATTACAGTTAACTGAGAAAGGTTTAAAAAGTAAAAAAAAGTTAATAAACGTGGGAAGTAAACGAAAACATTAAATAATCTTCAAAATGTTCAGGAAACATTTTGTAAGCCGTTGTGACTAAGTTGATTTTTAAACACATTAAATAGAAGCTTCGTAGTGAATTGTGGTTTAACAAAAGCTTGAAAAAAAAAACACAAGAAATCAATTATGAATTAAAAATGTGTTCAAAATAAGCATTAAATCCATCGGTGGATCGATATGTTTTCTCAAAATTAAATCAAATGAGATTCTGTATAATAAAGTATTTCAAAAGACAATAAAGTCTTTGTAGGAATGCTAAGTGAATTATTTTTTAAAACACCAGCATTATCGTTTACTTAATTTCATTGCTGAACAAAGGTTCCACTGCAACTTCCTCAAAATGAAAAACCATTGCCGTATACTGCCCCTTCATGCCTTATATTTTAAGTATATCGTCACTCCAGGTTGCCTTAGGTCGTTTTCTATTTTTTTTTATTTCTCTTGACTACCTCTGGATAAGTAAACGCGTCCAACGGGAACATGTTTTTATGGCATTATGTTCCGCCAAAATGAATTGGTCTGAAGTATGTTTAATAATTATAATACAAAGGTAATTTTTACAGCGCCGTTTAAAGATCAGATTCTCCTAAAGGGCGTTCTAACACGGGAACCGAACCCGGTATTGTTGAAAGATTAAAAATATTGCAACTTGATAGTAAGTATAGGAAAGTGGCGGATGTGGCCATTAAATTGGATACTTTCCAGTATCTCCATGTTTTTTATTTAATTAAATTACGTGGCGATTATAATACAACAAAATCCACATAAAAGAGAGAGTAGATATCAGATATGTCAAAAAAACTTGAAAACAACTGATAAAAAAAAGTTTCCAGCCATATTTGGATATCTTATTGAAATATAGTTCAGAAACAGTGTAAATGTTTTTTGTGTAGGAAATGATAAATGTAAAAAAAAAATTCAATCCAACTCCATTTACAAGACACAAAAGCACATATGACCAGAAAAGCGATGCATCGACAAACGCGAATGCATTATTTCAGCAAATGAGAAATCACCAAATGTTAGTTATCATTCATAAAATAAACTTTACTATTATATAAACATTTTCTTTATGTTCATTTTGTAATAAACATATTTTAAATATTTTTCCAAGAACTGACGAAATAATTTTAGCTGCATGCTTACGAAATATGTTATATTTAAAATGAATCTGTACAAATTTCCTTGTAAAATTTTGTTGTTACGTTTTTTTTAATTATTATTTAAAGCACTATTCTATTTTTTCAAAAAAAAAATAATTCACTGTAAAATAAAATACTAGAAATAATAAAGAATTCAATCAAATTCAAATACAAAGTCTCCCAGGGGCAAGGTTTTTAGTAAACATATTAAGAATGTTAGTACAAATTTTCTTTTCATATTTCTTATGGAATTTGAGAAAATAGAATAAGAAATGATTACTTTATAGAATTACTTGAATATATCTCCAGCGTTATTTGTTTCAAGTTGAATTATGAAAAAAAATATATATATATATATAATATATATTGAAACGTTGATCAATTTAAATTAACCTCACAAAGTGTTCCTTTTTTTACTATTTAAAGAAAATATGTCAACTTCAAGAGTGAAGTGGATAAATAAAAACTAGTTTAAAATGATAGCTCTATAATTTAATGTTAATATATCACAAATGTAAATTTGATTCCTTTGAAACGAAGAACAGCACTATAATAATACCACAAAACAACAAATGAAATGTGTTGTAATTCTTGGAAAAATATTTTAAGCATAACCATAACATTAAATTCGATTATCATCATCATTGATAAAGGTATCTTACTGCCAACATGCATATTATTTCATACACTGCAACTCCAAGATCTGCATTCCACGTGGTCTCAACATATGTTTATAATAATAGTAAAAACAAATATTAATTTCACAAGTATAGCACAATGTCCTTCGGATGCATGTTATGAAGAATAATAATATGAAGCATAATATATTATGAGAGAAACAAAGCATATTTATAAGCGAGTCATATCATCAATATGGTTTATAATATAATATATACATCCTGTTGAGAATGAACTGGAAAAAAATGTAGTTTAATATGTCATTTATACAAATGAAGATGATGTGAAAATGAGGTATATAAAAGTGGATAATGAAAAAATATACAATGTACAATACAATCACATATTTTATTAATTGTTCCATTCAGTATTATTATTATAGTATTACTAACACAGCTATTTTCACAAAAAGAGAAAATATACAATACAATCACATATTTTATTAATTGCTCCATTCAGTATTATTATTATTATAGTATTATTAAGACATCTATTTTCACAAAATGAGAAAATAATGAGTTTTTGCAGTGAGACAACTCTTTCACCATGAGAAAGCTAAGAATAAAAGTGTTATGATACTTTCATATGACCAAATTAATTTGTGATTTCAAAACTTCTCTTTCGGAGAATAAATTACCTTTTTGTGAAATACGTCATCCATAAGATTTTATTTAACAATTTTCAAGAACGGTGGGCGGTTGCCAGCGGCAGTTGGTTTCCGCCGACCTGGCAAACTGTTGACAGCTGTCTATACACAAATTTCGGCGTAACTCTTCTAAACTGGTATTACATGGGAGGAAGCAAAGATGTTTGCAGCTGATGTGGGCAATTCAATGCTTCCACATGGCCCGCATACGAGGAGTTTAAGCTGCAGTGGTAGTAGGTGATAAACACACACATACTATACTATCACGCCATTTTCATGTTGAGATTGGCAGAGAGCAGAGCGCCAAACTCTTGTATAAAAACACACTTCCTTCGCCTTCTCTACATCCCTCGCTACTTATTTTACCTTTTCTCAACATTTTATTCAATCGGTCAAACCATACTTTTCTCGGTCTGTCTCTACGACGATTCACACTCATGTTTGATTGCAAATTCGTTTAGTCAGTCGTTATTCACCTATCCGTTCAACATGTCTAAACCATTTCAACGTGCTCTTTTTTTGTCCTACTTAGAATATTTAATATTTAGCTCTTTAGTCAATATTTAGCTCTTATCATTATACATATCTTTTTTTGTCATACATCGACACATCGCATATTATTTTCATTACAGGTATTTCCAATACATTAAAGTCAGCTCTTTTCATTTTCTGTCCACGTTTCACACCCATACATAAATCACTGCAATACGGTGTTGTAAACGAATGTTCTGGCACACATTTACAAGTTAGTGTATTGATCTAGTAGGCGGTCAATTCGGTGTTGTAAACTAATGTTCTGGCAGACATTTATAGGTTAGTGTATTGATCTAGTAGGCGGTCAATTTTTTCGAATTAACGTTTTTAAATAGTTATTGATACTTCTTTTTACCCAAATAGTCAGCTAAAAGTACTAAAATACGATATCAATGTTTTTTAAAAAATTTCGACATCAATGTTTTTTATATTTACTACAAAACATACATTTAAAAAAAATTAATTAACGCGATAACAACAACTGAAAGTATAAGATTATAATATCGTAAAAAAACTATTCACGGGGTAACAAACTTGTTTTAATTTAAAGTACGAGGCTTATCTAGAAAGTAAGTGTACTGAATTTTTGTAGGTTACAATTTTTTTTATTTAAACAAAAAAATTACGTGGTTACCGTAGTAGATATGTAAGCTATTTTTCGACATAGTCGCCATTCCTCTCAATGCAGGTGGTGAAGCGGGGTATCAACTTTTTGATGCCTTCCTCGAAGTAGTTTCCCGCCAACCCCTCCGCCCACTTCTCCACCGCCTCCTTTACCTCCTCGTCGGTTGAAAACCTTTTTTCACCCATGTACAGCTTCAGGGAGGTAAAGAGATAGTAATCTGAAGGTTCTAGGTCAGGGGAATGTGCGGGATGGTTCAGGACATCCCATTTAAACGAGGCGAGCAGTTCCTTCGTGGCGTTGGCCGTGTGTGGTCTGGCATTGAAATGCAGCAGGCAGACTCCCTTTGTCAGCATGCCTCTCCTCTTGTTCTGAATCGCCCTCCGCAATTTTTTTAGGGTCTCAGAGTATCTTGCAGAGTTGATGGTCTCCCCTTGAGTCATATATTCAATTAAAATTATGCCTTGACAGTCCCAAAACACGGATGCCATGATTTTCTTGGCTGAAATTGTGGTTTTGAATTTTTTGGCGGAGGGTGAAGAGGTGTGACGCCACTGTTGAGACTGCCTTTTGGTTTCAGGCGTGTAGTGTGCAACCCAAGTTTCATCTCCAGTAACGATGGAGCGGAGAAATTCATCTCCATGGAGTTTGCAGCGCCTAAAAACTCTTGCCTTTTTACAAAATTTCGCACTTGGCGGGAGATTGGGTTGACATTTTTCACGAAACGTGTTGTCGCGTCGACACTTCTCAACGTACTGACCTCGAACCGGTCTCGTTGCGGAGGGGAAGGGTCAGGCTACACGGAAGTGTAGCCAACATGTCGAAAATAAAATCCATCCGGTCGTGAGAGCCTCAGTACACTTACTTTCTGGATACGCCTCGTATATAAATATAAAGTCCATATGGCATACGAGGAATGAATTCTAATATAATAATCAACTTTAAAAGAAAGTAAATATTTATACTAGAAAAACTGCGTATTTATTACATACTATTTTCCGTCTCACACTTCCGTTATGATAGGTAAAATAATGCTTTTACTATATTTATTTAAACAAAATGAAACACAACATAAAAAATAATTCAAACAACTTTATTATATTTGTAAATTAATTTTATAATGACTAAAAATTATTTAATAAAAATATTTAAAAATATATTTTGTATTTTTTTTACTTATTTAAAAAAATGCAGATATTTAGTTTATCATATGACGGTACTATTTCAAACTGAGAAGTTATCGTATACAAAAATGGAAGAATTCCTTACGGTACGGGGGCGTCGGAATTCACGTATGATATTAAACGAGTTGAAATAATATATTAAAATGACTGATTGGGAGAGAAATGTAATATAAGCTTTCAATATCAAAACTTAATAATAAAAAACGTGGCCACGTGTACACATTGCGAGTAACAAGACAATATCTCTTAAGAATACTAAATCGCGAGCTGGAGGAAAGCGAGTGATCGGATAGTCTGGGGGTCTGGGGTACGAAAGTCGAAACCAAACGGGTATGAAAGTGGCTTAAGGCTTGGAGTTCAAATAGTCCAGCAAGTTGTCAGTGCAGAGCTTTTTATTCTATAAATTTAGTTTAAGCATTATCTTTTTACATATGCCACCCTTCGAGATATTCGAATTGGTGATTCGTATGGATTGAAGATCGTGACCGAGAGACTATATTGTCTTTGGTCTCAATAATCGAGCCCCCGGGTTTACAACTTACTCGCGGTTCGTTATCGTAACAACATTCTATTGTACAGGGTGCGTTTTATGTTCCAGGTCGATTTTGTTTGGCCGCCATTTTGATTTGGCTATTATTTGTCAGTTCGTATTTGACAGTCGTGGGGAATGGTCAATACGAATTTAATATAGAGCATCTAACTTCGCAACAACGTGTTGAAGTTATTAAAACATTTGATTTGAATGATTGTTCAATTGTGAATACGCGAAGAAAACTGCGTGTCTTTTTTTGTTTTAATCATGTGCCAAGAAAGTCAACCATTCAGCGTGAAATGAATAATTATGAAAATTTACATACATTGGAACAAACCGATCACAATACCGATGCTTAAGGACAACATTCGAAAATACATTGCTGAAATAACACCAGAAGTCTGCGAGAGTGTTATGAAAAATATGCTTGAAAGGGTTCGCGTTTGCGCCACGGCCAGAGGCGGCCATTTGACTGACAACATATTCCATACATAATGGTAAAGACCATATAATCAATCAATTAAATATAAATTATAAAATTGTGTTTCATTTAAAAAAAATATCGGCCTGGAACATAAAATGCACCCTGTATTACACTTTCGATGTATGCAGTACAATATTTCAATCAATGACAATATCTTCCAATCAACCGAAAATATGTTAAAGAGATAAGTGAAAAAAAGAGTAGAACCTTTTTTTAAAGATAATCTCAGTTCCAACGGGACTCGAACTCACAACCCACGACATGTAAGATGGGTGCTTATCAATTAGATCACAATGTAAATTTGAGGAATACTCGTCACTACTTGAATATTTTGTCAAGAAAATAAAGTTTGCCTTGTATTTGTTCGCAAACACCGGATAGTGGTTAAACAATATGTATATGAATACTGATCCATACCATCCGCACAATTCAGAGCAATGGTCAAGACACTGGTAAAACCTTGGGTTCATTATGGCACAATGGCAAGTGAAAAAAATTTAACGCCGTCGAAAAGGGCGACCTTAGCAGTAATTTTTTCATGTCACGTTCAGAAAATCTTTTATGTAAAAGTTTGAATGGAAAATTGCCCCATATTGCCACGAAAGGAAATATTCTCCCCGACATTCTTGGGGCTCAGAGGTCAGATCTTGAGGGTGTCAAAGCAAATCTCTTGGGCTAGTTTTTTTTCCTCTCTGCAACACATAAACCATACATTATTGGGAACGTGCTTGATATGTTAACTCCCGAACGTACACTGTTGGTTTATTCGAAATGTCTCTTTTAATACAAATCGACATTTTTAAGTAATAAAAATGTAACTATGAATTTGAAATTATACTTATATAATATTCAAATGTAATGTAATATTGGTAATTTTGTTTATTTATACGATAAAATATTTTTGAAAAAAAAAACAACCTTATTGACGGACAAGCAGCAGTTATACTATTAAAAGCAATCCAGAACGAGACGTGCCTAATAAATAAAAAAGCAAACGCCTTATAATTTATTCCAAAAAAATAACTCTTTTAGTTTTATCTATCTCCATCAGCAAGACTAAATGCATGACTCTAGCCAGAGAGCGAGTTGGATGCAGTGTTGCGATCAACGACACACCAATTGAACAGTAACAAAATTTAAATACTTGGGTGCTAGCATAATGTGCAATAATGACCTCTATGGCAAAGTGCTTGAACAATCACAAAAGGCCGCAGCTATTTCCGGATGATTTAAGAACACTATCTGGAAAAACAGGCACATGAACATCCAAAGCAAGGTGAGGATATACAAGACCTGTGTTCGCCCCATAATGACATACAGCATCGAGTCCAGAGCCAACACTGTCAGAACCAAAAATCTCCTTCGAACCAGCGAAATGAAGGTACTCAGGCAAACCCCTTCCTGATAGAGCACGAAACACAGAAATCCGAAGGACGTGCGAAGTTGAAGATATTGTCAGATGGGGACGACAGAGAAGAAGGTTCTGGAACGAACACGTATTCGGAATGGCGGAACCAAGAGTTCTAAAAATGGCCAGGGACAGTATCTCCCAAGCAAGCAGACCTCCAGGACGACCTCCCAAAAGATGGAAAGACAGCTGGCAGTCGACGTCACAAGAGGCAAACAATGATGCAGGACCATAACAGGCCAACATACCTAAAATAAGACGACGAAGAAGAAGAAGTTTTATCTCGTAAATAGTCAATCTTATAGAAATCCACACAGAGGCCATTTTGATTGCCCAATCTTTGTAGCCTTGTTATCAGAGCGTTATGCAAATAATCAGTTGAACATCATTGTGGATTAAATATATTTTGCCTAGTAGGCCTACAAGAAAAAAAATATAAGCGTAATTAAAATAGTTTTTAACTGTTGAATATGAGCAATCACATTTTTTATTGTATTTTATTTCGATGTCATATGACCTAAAACGAAAGATTACAAAAAAACAATAAATTTTACAAAAGATCATGTAAGCAGTGTTACACAATAACAAAAATGGTACAAGACAAACCAAATACAACAACAAATGTTTCTTGACTCTTGTAAGTAGTCAAAATCACATGAAAATCCATACAGCTCAATCTGTGCATTCATATGCAGTTTTATATATTATGTGTGAAGTCATTCATTTTTCTTCTGTCTGACAAGGTTTTCTTTAATAGTATTTTGGTAAAAATATGTGTTGTAATAGAAATAGGTTATCGTATATTATGGACAAAATGAAAATGTTACGGTAAGTCGAGCCAGATCCTGATGACCTTCGTAGTCTGGTTGGCAGAAAGCATGAATCTCAAAAAAGGTATTACAGCCTGGGTTTTCACAGAAGGCATTTTAACACCTATTTGGTTCATTGTGAAAAAAACTGTCATAAACCTGGCAGATAGTGCCGTACACAATGGAGTAATACAATAAAACGACGATCTACTTCACCTAGTTAGTGAGATAGTCTTCTGACTTGGAGGTGGCGGGTTTGATTCCCGTCGGTTCATTTAAAAAAAGAGCAGTCGGATTTTCGCTTCAAGTCTCTTTTACATATTTCTGGTCGGTTGAAATAGATTGGCATATGGTAATAGATACAATCAATCCAATGAGCGCAAACATTTAATTGCTATAGACAATCTCGGAGGCTTAGTTGGTATGATGTCAACAAGAGGGTTGCGGGTTCGATTTCCGTTGGAACTCAGGATGTTAAAAAAAACAGGATTTTAGTCTGATTTTTACTTAAGGCCTCTCGAACGCCTTTCTGGTTGGGTTAAAGATATTGCCACGTTGCAATTATCGCGTCAGTTGTACTATATACAACTAAAGTGTAATCAAATACAATTCTATGAGCGAAAATATTTGCAATATGCAGACAGTGCACGTAGGTTAAGGATAAAAAAGAGGTGTGTGCGCCGCAGAAAAAGTTGAATTCAGTCGGATAAAGGAGATAACTTTTAAATTAAAACAAATAAAATCAAATGTAGTATGCGTGAAGAGCATCATTTTAGATTTTTAAAGGAAAGTTTATATCTTTGATCAAGTCGTTAACTGGAATCAATTTGGAATGAATAAAGGGCGCTGGCGCTGGCGTCAGGGGTTTTACAATTACAAAGTCAAATGAACAAGCAAAACGCAAATAGATTGCGAGCTGCGGCGACATCTGCTTGCTTTTCAATTTGATTAAATAAATAATATGTATTATTTAATTACCCCGTTTGATTAATATTAATAAAGTAATCTCTCGGTACGGAATTTAAAATTAAATACAATTTTAATTGCCGATTTTTCTACAGATACTCGAACAACAATGTTGTGATTCAAAAGTCCTTCGCAAAAATTTCCAAATTGCGATTCCTAATGTAATCTGCATCAAAGGCGAATAAAGTATCTTAAAAGGAGCGCTTTCAGAATACAAAACGAACTTTTTAATTTAGAAAATATTAATTACACTCCGTTTGGTAAAAAAAGTTTATTTTTTTATGAAACGTTTAAAGGATATTGAAATGAAATTCTAAGGAAATGAAACTTATTGCGAAAAAAGCCAAAAAAATTTACATATTTTTTTTAGAATCGAAAACATGGGATTTTAAAAATTTAAAAAAAATGTTATTTCGTATACGCACAAGACTTGTTTAAGTTTGATGTTGAAATAAAATTATTTTTTATATTTCATAAAACGACCTACATGGCTTAATGAGAAAGATGTATGTCTTACAGCCTAAGGGTTCGAGTTTCAGTTAATATCCAGAAATAAAAAAATGGATGCTGCGAGACGATGAAGTTGATGCGCCCTTAGAATGAATTCACAAAAAAGCCGATGATTCGGGTTCCCGTAAGTACCCATAAATGGGAAATGGATGTTGAGACAGTGAAGCGGGTGCGTCCTTGAAGTAAATTCTCAGAACACCCGGAAGTTCGAGTTCTCGCTGGTACCCATAAATGAGAAATGCATGTTGAGAGGCAATAAAGCGGATGCGTCCTTAAAGTGGATTCACAGAACACTCGGGGGTTTGAGTTCCTGCTGGTATCCATAAATGAGAAATGTGTGTTGAGAGGCAATAAAGGGAATGCGTCCTTACAGTAAATTCACAGAACATCCGGACATTCGGGTTCCCATTGGTATCCATAAGTGAGAAATGGATGTTGGTAGACAATGAAGCGCCATTGGAGTTAATTCACAGAATACCGAAAAAAAATATATATTGATTAGTAAGATTATTTTTTCTTTGAATTTTATTAAATACACAAATTTACTTATAAAGATGAAAATGGTCATTTTTCAATTTTTAATAATTAGGAAGGAAAACGCAAATATTTGTATTAATAAACATTTCTTCATAAAATTAAATGACTGTACATTAGATAAAGTTTTTCTTGGCAAAATATCGTAACCAACGAAAACAGTTATTGCATACTTAATCAAATTTAAACAAATTTTAAAAATGTTGGAAACAGATTTTGAAGAATCAGTAGTTGTTAAATAAAATGTAAAATCACCCAAGTACTGGTTACGATATTTTGCATAAAGTTCAATAAACACAAACGTCAACTTATTGATCGCGCATTAATAACCAAAGGCCTTGCAACGACTGACACTTAAAAGAACAATGTTGTTGCAATACACCAATTCAATTGTACAAGTTTTTATACGAAAACAATATATGGACAGTAGTGTTTTGACAACGTTGAAAATCCAAAAAAAAAATTGGCGGAAATTGCAAAAAATGCATTTCAGTAGAGATTCTGTACAATTGTAGCTGAAAATATCAAAACTAAAAAACAAATAATATACATTCCGATGTTATTGTGGACAGGACGAAACATGTAAGCAATATAGAAAAATATGGAACAATCGAACAGTATTTATACAACCGGTTTATGTACAGAGCGGTTTGTGGAACCAAAATATTTTGATTAATGGACTTGAGCAAGTAAAGGAAATCGAGCTTTAAATTTCCAATAAGTTTAATGAATCGTGCAAATTCAATATGTTGAATGTAAGTTTTGAATGGATATCAAATTTCCAAATAATGCGAACAGAATTTTAATTGAAAGGCAATAAAATCACTGCTACTGGATATATTTACATAGTGATAAATTATGCCGGGATAATACCGGACATTATAAATCAATATCGACGTATTTAAACAAACAATATAAACTGAAACTGCAATTTTGTTGGATAATTAAAAAAAAAGGTATTCGATTTCACTAAACTAGTATTAAAAAGTTAAATTATTTTTGATTATTAGAAAATCTGTATATTACAAGTATCCCTACTTTTGAATGACATAAGGCGACTAATATTCTTAAACGATTAGCAAGAATCACTTACACTGCCTTACATATTAAAAAAATATTGCAACTCCATTAGAACATTAATCATTTAAAAAAGTGAGTTTTTTTTACCTTACACATAGATTTTTATAGCAAAAAAGACTTTTTTTCTCCCAAAAGACGGTTTGTACACAACGAGGTGTACTAGGTTTTCAGTGTAAACATTTATACGGTAGTTTGATTATTTTACTCTCTTTGTAAAAATAACTAAAAACATATAAACTTTTCTTATAAATTTATTTTTTTATCTCCGTGTACAAAGAATCAAGCACGGACAGTTTATTTATTGGATTGTTCACACTTTCGTTATATATACTACAACCTAGTGAGCTTATTGCTACGTGAAAATATCTTGAAAAAAAAAAACAAAAATATGTTAAACAGATCATTAGTGAAACCAGCTGAAATCTTTTTAAAGAAAATCTGGAAAGTTGGAAGATAGGCGTCTTGCCAACTAGGCCACTTAGGCAGTCATCTATAATTTCATTTCAACATATTATAACGAAACATCATAAACTTGATATAAAGATTTATCTCCAGTTTTAAAATAACTAAATGCAACTAACACTCATAAGAGAAAAGAAAATAAAAAAGAGTGACAGTCGAAATGTTACAATTACCCATATTCCAAAATAAATCTCAATAATTCAAATTTATACAGCGTTTAATTGGCTCAAATAGAGATACGGCTTAACAAACCAGAACGATACATTTTTTTAGCAATAATTGAGAAATGAGTTGCACGGTAGAGCTAATCCTCTCGAATAATTTGAGTCATACACCATTTTCGTAAGAAGCATAATAATGATATCTACGAATTTGGTTGTAGCTATACTTATACTAGATATCGGATAGCTTTGTTATTTCCAATACTTGCTCGATGTCCAGTGATGTGCATGACATACTCGTATGGTGCCGACAAGCAGAAAGGCAGGACAAGCGAGCTTACCGGTTTCTCCAGTGGTGACCACGGCGGGCGCGCTGGGCGGGCCGCGGCCGATGTTGTTCACGGCGATGACATAAAGCTCGTACTCCGTGTAGGGGGAGAGATTCCGGACTGCGTAGTACATCGTGATGATTCCGGATATTTCGCTGTAGGCCTAGATCACATTTGAAAAGGAAAATAATCATCGATTTGTACAAACACAGATAAGTATAAAATAATTCAAGTTGTCAAATGTACTAAAAATACAAGACTCCGAGAAACTGGAGAATCAAGTCGTAGTCGAGGCAGATTAATTGAGGAAACACCCTGAAAAGTCGGGATTGATTATACAACATTTCATATTGTATAATTTTGAAAACAGTATTTTTTTATTTCAAATGAAGTAACCAGAGCATCGCGCCATCCCTATTGGAGAAGGCAGAGATAACTGATTTCCACTTCATTTTATCCTGCCATATATCTCTCACTTTTCCCACGTCCATATACCTCGTCATGCATACTCCCCTATTACAGACTCTTCAGTCTTTCTATTTCGGCATTTGATTGATTTGGTAGAGCCAATTTTGTATGATAAATATAAAGTTTCATAATTCCTTCTTTCTTTTTGTATAGCTAGATCAACTCAATTCGCCTTCCTCCAACTGGAGCACTAAATCTTCTTTCAATTCAAGTGTTTCCCTTATATTTTCTATTCTTATTCCTTGTTTTTCACACATTTTATGCAAAGTTCTCATTTCTACTGCAATTATATTATTTCATCGCTCTTTTGTTTCGTCCGATTTTTGTTTGCACATACTGAGGTTGGGACAAGTATTTCATTGTGGACAATCTTTGCTTCTCTTGAAATGCTTCTATCGATAAACACACTGTATATAACCCACCATTCGTTAAATTGTTTTTGCTACTCTTTCAGTATTATACTTCGCTTTGCTTTTCACATTTATTTCACATACTTAATAACAATAACATTAGACTTTCCAATAATCAGGAATAACAATTGAATAAAGCTCTAATCGAATATAAGGTGTTTAAAATATTCAGATTTTTCCAATTCAATTTATTAGGAATTAAAAAAATTAAGGTATTAGGATAGTAAGAAAAGTTGTAACTAATATGAACTATATTGTTCTTCCCTTACTTGATTGGCGTATTTGGGCTTGAACTGAATGACGTAATATTGTGGGTCTTCTGGTCCATCGAATGACCATGTTAGTCTAACTGATGTAGCCGTTACTTCGGACGCTCGAACATTCGTCGGTGGGCCAGGCAAAGCTAAATGTAATGAATATGTATTGTTCTTCCCTTACTTGATTGGCGTATTTGGGCTTGAACTGAATGACGTAATATTGTGGGTCTTCTGGTCCATCGAATGACCATGTTAGTCTAACTGATGTAGCCGTTACTTCGGACGCTCGAACATTCGTCGGTGGGCCAGGCAAAGCTAAATGTAATGAATATTTATTGTTCTTCACTTACTTGATTGGCGTATTTGGGCTTGAACTGAATGACGTAATATTGTGGGTCTTCTGGTCCATCGAATGCCCATGTTAGTCTAACTGATGTAGCCGTTACTTCGGACGCTCGAACATTCGTCGGTGGGCCAGGCAAAGCTAAATGTAATGAATATGTATTGTTCTTCACTTACTTGATTGGCGTATTTGGGCTTGAACTGAATGACGTAATATTGTGGGTCTTCTGGTCCATCGAATGACCATGTTAGTCTAACTGATGTAGCCGTTACTTCGGACGCTCGAACATTCGTCGGTGGGCCAGGCAAAGCTAAATGTAATGAATATGTATTGTTCTTCACTTACTTGATTGGCGTATTTGGGCTTGAACTGAATGACGTAATATTGTGGGTCTTCTGGTCCATCGAATGACCATGTTAGTCTAACTGATGTAGCCGTTACTTCGGACGCTCGAACATTCGTCGGTGGGCCAGGCAAAGCTAAATGAAAAAAAAAGCTATATTTTAAGGTACATAATAACGTTTATATAATATAACAATCATAAAAACGCTAACAAAACAGTCTTTTATGATATCAATTTGATTAGAAATTTAGGAAATATTATTATTGCATTACACTTTCTTTGTATTTCAGAACAACCTCGTGGGCTTTTTGCCATGTGGATTAATCTCTTTCAGCAAACCAGAAAGATATTAAAGAAGCCTTAAGTGAAAAGCAGACTGGAAAACTTATTAAACTCTAGGTTACAATCGGGGCAACCTCCGGGTTGGGAGACAGCTGTCTTACCAACTAGGCCACGGAGGTCATCAAATATATTACATACATTTGAAAACTGGTCAGTGTTTGGCAAGAAGATGGTATATTATTTTAATTTAATACTTATTTCAAATTACACAACATATCACCAAAACACCAACTTTTCAAAGGATTAACATTAATAATAACAAATTAATATTTAATATCATCTCAAGATTCTTTATTTTTGAATTTATAAAGTACGGTTTTTAAGAGCCGGAATGTTAATGCTGAATAACATAATTTCGTCTTCATAGAATAAACTGATTGTTTCGAATCGATCCACTAGAGTGAGCATTTATGACAGGGTTTTTGCAGTTACTGATCTTGTCGTGTGGAATGGTTTGCCTCTAAGTGTCAGAAATACTCGTATGTGGCGTGTGGAGCTTTAAGAAGCACTTGAATACAGCCCCCATGGTAGGTCTTACCAAAAGGTATGATTATATATGAACACTACACATATACAATGCACTTCAACTAAAGTCGAATGTGTTTCTATCACATATCAGAAAATCTACAAAGGTTCCTTTGTTAATTAATTTATACAGCGCCGTTTACTTCGTCATCCCTTGATAATTTTTGCGTTGTAAGATTTGGGGATGTACCCAATCTAATGGCCGTAGTCATTACCATCCTACCCTAAACTCAACTTACATACACACACACACGCACGCCACGCGCACGCACGCACGCACACACACATATGACATTAGTGTTTCTGATATATGTGCTGAGATATCTAGATTGAGAACAAACAATAAAATCTTATTCCGCAAATATGTCGCTAAATGTCTTATAAAGCAGTAAAAAAACCACCATTCTGACTATAAAATTATCGAAAATATTATATTAAAAATGTTTTGAAGGCAAATAAAGTTCGAATAAAATTTAATATTTTCAAACCACTTTCAAAGTTTGCCGATAAAATGTTTCATTGCGATTTTCATACAAATTACACGCGTAACTTAATTAAACAAGAAATATAAAAGTATTTTTAATAACCGATGAAATTCAGATGAAACTGAAAATGAAATATAGTATAACCAAACAAACAGTTTAATCATTGAAAAAGGTCTAATTTTCATATTCGAAATAGATTTTTTTGCAAAATAATATGAAATAATTCGTCCTATGCGTTAACATATTGAAATTTTAACCACCCTTTGTTACACTTTGTTAAACATGCAAATAAAAATATGTAAATACTGCAGTATTGCCGATGCCAATATTCTTTCGAAGAGTGATCTCTATCATCTACATCCTGATATAAGTTTAAGTGAAGCTCATAAGCTGCCATGACAAGTTTGAAGAAACAAAGCTCTCTAAAGATTTAAATTATTAAAATTAAAACACATTAACTTTTGCGACAACCATGTAATTAAAAAAATACAGCCATGTTTTTTAATAAGTAATATTCAATTTACACTCTTTCGGCACAAATGAACGAATTTTGCATTATTTAGAATTTCAAAGATAAATAACACAATTTGCACACATTACGCTTTTCCTTAGCAAACAGATATCTTGTTAAATGAAACCATATTTTTTTAATTAATTTGTGATTTTTGATTCGGCCATATTGAAGAGCGTAGCCGGGTGACAATATTTAAGCCCTAATAATCGATTTTTTAGATTTAAAACAACTGGAGTAGGCACGGTACTCGCGGTTAATCAGGCACGTCATGGTTACACTACCGCACGTGAAGAAACAAGAACACTCGCGTGTGTGAGTATATTTTCCATGAGATTTCTCCATCGGGAATCGAAACCGAAACTATGGTTATGGTTTTGAAACACCTAAATCGATAAAAACGTTCTACAATGAAAATAAATAAATAGTACGATGAAACTGAACATACTTGTATATTTTAAGCCAGTTCATTATTTTAGTGCTGCATTAAGTATTCAAATATTCTCATGTTTTAATTTAAAGCTCTTTCCTAAAGCACGGTATATTAACAAATCCAAGCGGACGAAAGCCGAATACAGATAATGCTGACTTCAGCAGTAATACAGCAAAGACAGTTCGGATACAAAAAAAATCTCGACAGTTGTGGATGTTGTTTTGCATTTGAATGTGCTTGGCAGTTGACATGAACCGAGGGGGTCTACACAACGGTACTGCAGGGAAATGGATAGCACAAAAAACGTTTGACTTTTAAACAGCATAGTAAATTAAGTAAAACAATTAAATGATACATATAAAATAAACGTTTTAGTAAGTCATAAATTTAATAAATGTAAAAAAAAATATAATAAAAGAGCAGAAATGTATATTAAAGATTTACGCGTGGAAGCTAAGGAGATACGAAAAAAATATACACATAAAAAATGTTAATTCGCATTTTAACAAGATATCTTTAATTATACAATACTCGTTTATTAAAAAAATATTAAGCCGTTTAAATATATCTTCGTGGTTCAGTTTTGTTTTAAAAAATAATTATATAAAAGCTTATACCAAACAATATTATATTTCCCTAAATATACACAAAAAGGGTATAATCTGTCTGTATAAAAATTCATAAGAGTAAAAACCGGTGTTCTTAAATACATAAAAAAAACAGGTGAAATGAAAGATGGATATTCTTTTTTATATATACATGTACATCAAAATATTCATCTGCTTCAAAACATATTTGTAAAGTGTTATGAATTATCCAATTCGCCCACAAGGCAGGGTGTATTTTATTTTTTACAAAAACAGTTATATTTTTAGGTTTATTTCCTGGATTTTCGTAAGTCGAGACTCCTTTGTTGGTGAATAATTTTGATTCGTATTGTGGAAACCAGAAATACGAGATCAATTATGAATAAACATAAATTACTTACATTGAACTTTAACCACCGACGTCTGCTCGATAACTCCCAATACACTGGCGGCCACGCACGTGTAGTTGGCCGACTCCCTTATATCTGTCAGTTCCAAGACATTCTTCCCAATAGGGAGCTTGTCTTCGGGAGTCAAGTCCTGTGCAAGACCTAATAGAAACACTAAAAAATGAGTACATTGAAAAATATAACATCTCAGTCTATCTAAGAGCTATAAGTATAATAAAACAATCAATGATTCCCACGGAAATATAAAAATATACATTGTAATTTATTTTTAACAAACACTGTTTATTCCACTTTTTTTATGACGGTATAACCCTACCGGTTTCAAGGCTTTCACCTCATCTTCAGGGGAGCGTAAACAAGACTAAATGCTGTTCGGACTGGCACCGATATAGACACTTCAACGGTTGGAGGCGGGAGGGGTGAGAGGAAGGCTAGGTATAATCTCCTCTCACCCCTCCCGCCTCCAACCGTTGAAGTGTATATCGGTGCCAGTCCGAACAGCATTTAGTCTTGTTTACGCTCCCCTGAAGATGAGGTGAAAGCCTTGAAACCGGTAGGGTTATACCGTCATAAAAAAAGTGGAATAAACAGTGTTTGTTAAAAATAAATTACAATGTCTTTAAACCTCCACAACGTTAATGCCTTAACTATAAACAACATAAAAATATACAAGTAAATATCTAACACCATAAAGTTTCTTTATTTAAGATTAATAAGGTAAATCTTTATTTAAGATTAGTAAGGTTTGTAATATATTACAGATTTTGTTACATACTTATTTGCATTTTATTGATGTTTATTTGAAAAAAAAAAAGAATCTGCATATAGAATACATTGGGCGAAATAAAGTTTAAAGGAAGGCTCACATAGTATTATAATTTGAGTAGATAACTCCAAGTTCTAGGCCGATTGCACAGCCTGTCCTAAGTAGTCATTTTTGTATCTTATTTTCCAAACATGTTTAACAACAAATGTGAGAATCTTGATTCTCAATTTTATAATATTTATATATAAACAGTTTGATTTTTAAATGAATATTACAGATTTAAAATAATTATAGAAATATGAAAAAAAGTTTGACTCATTTATAAAAAAATACCGACAAGTCGAGAAAAAACTATTTAAAAGGCATTTTTTTAAAATCATAAGTATAAAATAAAACAACAATGGACTGGAGAATACGGTGGGTGCGGAAGCAATTCGAAGTTTAACTCATACAATTTGGCCAGCGTTACCATCGACTTGTGACACGGTGCATTGTCCTGATGAAAGAGAACTTTTTTCTTCTTCATCTGGGGCCGTTTTTTTTCGATTTCTGCCTTCAAACGCTCCAATAACGCTATGTAATATTCGCTATTGATGGTTTTCCCCTTTTCAAGGTGATCGATGAATATTATACCATGCGCATCCCAAAATACGGAGGCCAAACCTTCCCGGTCGACTGTTGAGTTTTTGGTCGCTTCGGACGACTTTCACCGGCTGCTCTCCACTCAGCTGACTGCCTATTTGATTCCGGAATATAGTGGTAGACCCAAGTTTGTTTCTGTTCCATTGTGGGTAAACGCGGCACCCATTACGAAAAAAGCTTTTTCATGACCAAATGTGCATGCAAAATAGTGTAAACACCACCAAATGATATCTTCAGGATGTCAGCTATCTCGCGCAACTTTACTTTGCGATTTTCTATCACGATTTTGAGTTTTTTTTTATGTTTTCTGGTGTAACAGCCTCATTTGGACGACCAGAGCGATCAGCATCATTTGTGTCTGTATGACCGCGTTGAAATCAGCATACCACCGACAAATGGTTGTTTTCGACGGAGCAGAGCCCGGATAACACTTTTCAAGCCATCGCTGAGTTTGAACAGTATTTTTTCCTATTAAAAAGCAATGTTTTATCAACACACGAAATTCGATTTTTTCCATTGTTTTGAAAATAGCAAAAGTAGCGTCACTAAAACCACTGTGACTCAATGACACAATGTCGGAATGTCATGAAAGTTTGACACGTAACTTCTAAAGCATGGAACTAACTGAAAATGGAATGGATTTGTTACTAGAGGCACCATCTGTTGGTTAGTCCCGGGACTTAGTGATCGATGTGTTATATCATAATATTATATTTAAAATATTGTAGTTTATTTTTAAATTTACATTGAAACCGAAGAGCAATAAAACTTGAAATTCAAAAAATATTTTGCACTTTGATGAATGATACGTTCATATAAATACATTATTTTAGATATAACTTTAATAAAATAATGCATAAAAGACAAGCAAATAGAACTAAAAAAATTAGAACTGAAAAAATACCTGCTTCGTGACTAAAGGTAAATAATCCTATCCGAGTTTAAGGACCTCAAAGAATAAGTTTCCAATAGGTAAATAAAAATAAAATTGTGTCACAATGGGATATATATATTTTTTCGGCATTGTCTAGACACGCCGAGAAAGGAGGACGATTTAGTCATTTCCCCGAATATTCCCGAGAGGACAATATTTCTTTAATATTTTGAAAATAAAAATATTCCATGCACACTGGTTACTTGAATATACTGGGAAACGTTTCATGAATACCAATGTTTAACAATGTTTCGTGAAAAAAAATATACGACAAATAAACCTGTATACCCGATGTTCAAAAATACCATAAAAATTGCGGGATGTTTCATTTGAAATTCGCAATGAATATTCCTTTGAGCTCCGTGATGAATGCGGCAAATATTTTTATTATGAAATTACTTCAACTACAAACCAGTGACATTCAAACATAGATTGTGAAAAATAAAAATATGTTATAAAAATATGAAATATGTTATAAACGTTGTAGAGTAAAATGAGTTTTACTTAAAAACAAAATACGATCGAAGTTATAGATATACGAGGGTGGTCCGATAAGTACTTAGCCTCACCGCCCGATGGCACCACTATCGCAAGAGCAATTTTTTATCGCGTAGTACATTCTCGTTGACAGCTACTGTCAAAATTTCAGCCGAATCGGACGCGTAGTTTTGTTTTGACCGCGTGTGGAAGCGAGCGTGTCCGCGGATTTGAGAAAAATGGAAAAAGAGCAATATCGGTCGGTGATTCGATTCTTGTTTTTGAAAGGGAAATCGCGCAGCGAAATTGTATTTCGAAATTGCTCGTACATAAAATATTCTTATACAATAAAAATTTAAAACCACACAAAAAAGCGTTCAGATATTATTTTTATAAAAAAGTAATCATACGTGTATTCATTGCTAAGGCCAGTATCAGGTTTCGATTTTTCAAAAAGTTTATATAGAGAAAATATAGATTTTGACATAAACGCATAAACCTAAGGGGATGTTTATTTACCTGAATATTGTTTTTTTTTAACAAACTAATATAATTTTATTTAAACAAATAAATCTAATGAATTATATTTTATATCACTGAAATTCACCTCCTTTTACATTATTCCATCTTAAATATTTTAAGACGAACACCTATATTTTGAGATAATATTTTTTTTTAAATCACGAGACAAATATACAATGTGCACCTTTAACAAAAATCACATTACTTACTATTTATTTTAAAAGGATTTTCTGAACATAAAATGCTTTCAAGATGGATTATTTATTGTCAGCAATAATTTACCACATATCTTGTTAGTACGAGCAGAAAATAATACATCTATGATAGATACAAAACATTTTTTTTCACAAATTTCATTAATCCAAAATATCGTAATTAAAAGAAAATCAAGTATTAGTTAAAAAGCAAACATTATTAGAATGAAAGAAAACATTGGGAAACGTTGGAATATCATCAAACCGACGGCGTCTTATGGCCCAGATTAAAGAAATTAAAAAGAACAATTATTGTTATTACTTTTAATTTACATTTTTTTCCGTGGAAAATTAATTTTTCTTCTCAAAATGTACAAGCGTTTTAAAACATTATTCATTGAATGTTGTAAAAGGATTTTCAAGCATGGAATATTTTTTTGATATCAAATAAATTATGGAAACATATTTTCAGATTCCAAAAAAATGGTTTCAATGATGAACAATGAAATTTTAAAATTTTTTGATGGTGCTGATAAATATAATTGTTCTAGATATCGCACCATTTCATCACCAAACACCAAAACCCAAGGTCAGTCTTATAACATAATACCATCTCTCAAACATACTACGTTCAGTGGTCTTAACGTACATATATTGTTCATCACTCAAACCCTGACAGAAAGTTAATAATAAATATAGACTTATTGATAGCAATATAGTATATACATATATCCTGAAATTGCATATATCTATATACTCGTATTTTAAGATAATGGAGAAGAAAATACATTTAAGAGAGAAATTATCAAAAAGGCTGGACTGATCTAACATCCCCCTAGTCGAGATACACCCCCATCAAGAGGGAGAGCCCGGCCGCGAAGACAACGTATGGTTTTCAGCCCACACACAAGTTAATTCCACAGTAGTGGTTCGACAACAGAATACATATCGCCTCTTGATTTTATAGAAAAGACGTATCAAGTGATTTTACATGTGCTTTAAATAATTGATAATTTTGTTAAACTCCTTTTTTGTGTCTAGTGTTAAATCAAGCGAAATCTACACTTCTATGGTTTCACAAAGATAACATCGAATAACACGATGCCTATGTATTTTGAGAGTTGTCGAGAACTCTGATAGCCAAATTGATCGCCGTTGTCTATTCAAGCAAAAACCTGTCAAAACCAGACACAGTGTATTAAGAGAGTTAGTCAATATTTGCTATTTCTTTTTTTTCGTTCACCATTGTACATCGAGAGGCGTACAGTATTGTGGTAAGTTGATTCCAGAGACTTATATCCTGTCAGAACCAAGACCTCCTTCCAATTAACACCAAGTCGCATAACCAGCCACTTTTCTGGTCGATCTAGCACGTCCATGATCTAACTACGGTAATATTACCGTGTACATTGCGTAATCGATCACCTGCCATCCTATGCATATGGCCAAACAATTTAAATTGAGATCTCTCAATTGAGATTATGAGGTGCTCGTTGTTAAAGCTGTACTGATGTTGGATATTTTTTAAGTGTTACACTTTAGAACTAGGAAACTTCATTGACTATTTATATTGGTAAATAATAATGATGTCCTTACCTTTCCTCCATTTGACGTGAGGCATTGGTGAGCCCACGGCCACGCACTGCAAGGTGAGGTTACCGCCAAGCATGACTTCATTCAAGGGAGGCGGTGGGATGGAGAACTGCGGGGAGACACGACGGACTGGAACAAAAGATAATTGCGATGTAATTATTTATTTACTTACAGTAATACCATCATGACCATCACGACCTGTCCCTGATGAACTTATTCCTTCTAGATGGTTGAACCATAACTATGCACCTTTTCTTCGAGTTCAGAATCATGTCTATAATATTAGCGTTATCGATATTGTATCGGACGTGTGCCGTCACCCGTGTGTGTGTGTATGCGATATGAAAAAGACACTGTGTGTAGATCTGTATTATTGAACTTGTATGCTATTCTTGCTCTTGTATATTCATATGGTCTTGTATTCCATACGCTATATTGTGTTGTAGTGGTATGTAAATATCTAATGTCCCTGTGTTTGTATATGTAAATGTTCGTAATTCAAATGTTCCTGTATGTAAATCTGTTAAGTTCCTGTAATTGTATATGTTAAATGCTGTATTGTGTTATAGTTGTATGCAAATATGTATGTGTTATAATTCATTCTAACGTTTCTGTATATATATAGGGTTGATGTGAACTTGTATTTGTCTGTTTCATCTGCGTATGAACCCTGTATATGTATAACGGTCATGTAATTCTATATTTGTTGTAATAATGTGTAGAATTTACTATGTAAAATATAGTCTGTTTGACTCCGATCGTATTCGCGACCGTATTGGAATTATGTGACTTGCGAAGCTGTGCGATCGGAGTAGGTCCGGATTCAGTCGGCGTAAGCATGGCCCAGACCCCGAAAGTTGTCGTATTTCGCGGACAATGGGCGCTGCTAACGGCCGACTGACCATTAATATAGAAGGGACCCCAAATTTGCAAATCACTTCTCACTGTACTTCAGTTCTGTTCATTGAAATATATTCTCAGTGATACCGAATTTACCGTGTTTTTACTTGAGACCCGCTACACTACATCAAGCTGCCTGAGAGGAATCTCTCCCTGCTCTTCTTCTTCTTCTGCTGGATCTTCGAAACGGAATTCGTTACCTCGATTCTCGGAGCGCGACGCGGCGACCAACAACCTATCTACAGTCTTTGTACCTGTCCGGTACAGATATGATAGAAAAAAAAAACAAAAATACTGGAACGAATTGTTTTCATTTACATATTTTACAAATTTATTGACTACGATAATTGTTTTTTATGCACTTGTGTCATCTGTGTTTGTCTATTTTTACATAAATGTAGTTTTGTTTTGATTTTTCGTTCAAGTTCTGGTGCTTAACAAATTTCGCTACATCATTTTTGTGTGTTTAAATCTGAGTTATGTTGATTATTTTGTGGTATTATATTAAATTTCTATTCCCTGTAAAGTTACGGCCGTTAATAATTATACGTGCTTTTCTCAAAATTATCACTGTTCCCTCTAAGTCAGTGAACATTTCTCTATCATCGTTCCTCGGTTTTGATATTCCTCATTTTCATTCATTTGAGATATATACCCGTCAAATAATTTACTAGAAGAGGTAACTTTACGTTCTCAGTGAGCAGAAGTCGTATAATCGTAATTATCACAGTAATTTGTAACCCAGCAATCATTTTACGAGTCGCGCTTTTCAATTAAGAAGTATAATAGTGGAATAATGACGTAATTAATGACAATTATTCATTGAGAGACCATTACATTTTTAATTAATTTACTAACGAAGCAACTAAATTTAATTAATTTACTAAATGATAGTCGAAATATTTTATACGAAAGTCAAAATTACGTGGGATTGTAGAAAACTAGACAAGTACAACCCGCGGGTTGCAAAATTATTGCCATTAAATTAGCGCACTTTAGAGGTAGAGTCAAGGTCGAATCGATATAAGTCATAACAGAGAAATATTAAAATTCGTGTAAAAATATAAGATCCAATGAGCGCACACATTGAATATACTCGTAATATTGGCGGTCGGTGTACGATTAACATTGGTTTAATAAATAAACAGAGGAGTGGTAGAGGGGAAGCAAGTGTTCGGAATAAACCTCACATATTAGAAATAAGCTTATTTCTTTTTATGAGTTATAATAAACATAAAGAAATATTTTAAATAGAAATATCAAAAATAATTAAAACTTAAAAAAAATATATTATTTGACTAAAGTACACGATAGCATTCTGGGGCTCACCAAGCGTGCTATCATAACGCAATAAACTAATACACATTTGCTTTAATTCGTTCATAGAGCGGAATGACAATCACGAGAAAGACGCAGCTCAAATGCTTATCAATCTGTGACGCAATACTCGTAAATTGGAATGAAATTGACAAAGAAATAAAAAAAACATTTATTGAGTTGATGCAAAAGTTATTGCAACACCTATTTATACCTTAAAAGGAGAATTGCAACAGAAAAATGTTATATTATGTGTATAGTGCGATATTAAGGGTCCAGTATATTGTGAACTTTTACAATCGAACAAGACAATACATCCGGTCAAGTACTGTCAACAGCGAGACAGTTTAAATCAGCAATTGATTGAAAAACGATCGCATTTAGTGAACAGAAAGATCATTGCTTTTCACCACGATAATGCCAGACCACACATCAGGCAAAAAGATTGATTGACCCGAAATGGACAATTTTACAACATCCCCCATACTACGCTGACTTGACACCTAGCGATCATTTATTCCAACCCAGGGCAATATTTTTGACTGTGGAAGAAGTTAAACAACCTATGCTTTATTTTTACACTAAAATCTGAAAGATTTTAAATCTAGGAAAACACATCGACGGTGGGAGAATGTTGTACCTAATAATGAAAATTAAGTAATCTAATGTTAATTTTTCACTCGCTCGCAACGTTCAAGTTTTCAAGTACATTCAGCAAGATAAATATTATCTCGTTTTGTTCTTTAGCGTGAGAATCGACTGGATTTCAGTTATAACTTCTGCATTTGCGTATTACTAGTATATTACGAGGTTCATCACATGCAGTGGTCCACGTGTAAATCAAGTGCTCGGCATATTTATCGATAAAGTTGTCTACTCTTTATCTATTGTAATCGGTACGATGGTAACATTCGATTTCACGAGGATATAAGTAGGAAAATCTAAAAGAACTAAAAAAGCAGTTTGAAAACAATCTCTTTTGATTGTTATTTGGTGACACAAAATTTGTGCGGACCATGCGTTTTCAGAAGCGTTATGAAAATTGTACAGAAACTTTCAATATTTCAGAACGAAATGACATTCTCACTGAAATAAAATTCGTGTTGCCATTTATCAAGTAAACATCGGAAAAACATTTTGACGTAGAATCGATTTCACAATTCTTAAAATGTATATATATATGATTTTGTAAAAAATGTGATTATTTTATCTTTACAAAAAAATAATATAAATAGTCAAGTACCTATCACGAAACAATCCAATAAATTCAAAAAAATATTCCAACTGAGACTAAACACTACTTTCATGTGTTTAATATCCAATAAATATTCATGCATTCTGGATGGATGAAATTTATCTAATGGAAGGCATGAAAAGACGATTATAAACACACCTTAAAATTATACAAATAATTCTGGCTTGCTTTCTAGTTTCAAACTATTCTCGACCTTAATGTGCTGTTTAAAAATATACGAGTAAGTCAGCCGTTATCTAACGATTAGCATTCACACAAAGGGAACGGGCGCCCCAGATTCAATTCCTGGCATCATTCTACATCTGTATTCATATTTTTCTGTAGCTTACAAGCTACTTATCATATATTCTTATAGTGATATTAAGCATTCAATGAATGAAGAAAGATAAACAAAACAAATTTACAGAGTAAGTGGAAGGCGTGATTGATGAAGACCAAGGAAAGTATGGTGAATCAAGTGAATGATATTTTGAAATAAAATGTTGACATTCTCTGCTGGGATAGGCAGAGAAAAGGCGTATGCATTACGTCGTTTCCCTGGTATCCCAACAGGAAAAGGCAAGTTGGTATGTATGTATAATATTAAGCAACAATAACGCTACATAAAACATTGGAAGTTTTCTAAAAGTCATTTTAATCTTCTTCGTAAGGAATATTGATCTGTCAATAATATGTGCTTGCAGAAGTGCAACAACTTATACACAATAAACCAATGCACGTGCTGGTGTCCTGTATTCAAAGGATGGCTGACATACTCGATCACGAGTGATATGCTATCAGCGTATCGTTCAGTAAAAATACATCTAAAGCTATAGATTTTTTAACTTTCCCCTAACCGCTTCTTTTATCCCGCCTGGTTAATTTGTGTCTAATGTGACCTGCGCATAAGGCCAGAAGGTTATACTAACAGGAATATATGTTTTTCATTGATCGGGCACAAAGATAATATATTTTTTTATGATTATACAAACTAAAAAAAAAATATTATATTCACAAACATATTTTGACTACCTTTCAAAATGCTTACAATTCAATATCATAAAAAAAAACATTTTATATCTCTTAAAATCCTCTTTACAAGATATTGGTAAGACTTGCAATATATAAGTTAGGGTTTTTATAAATTGATTTGATTTGTACAGCTTAACCGTTTTTTTTTTTAAAGTTGAGTTTGAGATTCAGTAAAAAACATAGTACCATCCCACTCAGCAAACACAAATCTCAGTACGCTTGTATGGTGAAATGTATATTATTTTTTTCGCTGTATGGTATAAACTGCCGAGTACAGAATAAACTGCCGAGTTTATTGTCATATGGCAATTTCATCCAACCAAACTGAAATATTTTAACGATGCCTGAAGTGAAAACCAGATTGTAATCCTTTTTATTGTAAAAAAATCGGATTTCCAATTAAAATCGATCCCGTATACCAGTGTTGAAAGGCCTCACTTAAGTCTTACTAACTCGATCACGGAGGTCGTCCTATGTGGATTGAGAGAGGGTTTCGGGTGGCAATAAACCCGACGACTCGGAACAATAAAATTTGAAAATTTGTTTAAAAATTTTATATTCTCCCATCTTTCAATTCAGAAGTTTTATTATGTAATTTTTGTACAACATATATTTAAATAGGTTAATTTTAAGTGGCCTTTTTTATTAAATTTGTTGTACATTTAAAATTTCATTACTTTAAAGAAACTTTAAATTTCACAAAGAGTTCAGGAACCCCAAATATTGCAGTGAATCATCCACCGTGCCGAGATTCAAAGAGAAAGTACAAGATCACAAGAGCGAGCGGTCGACCAAGAAAACCGAGGGAGCGCAAGCGTTAAAAACATCGAGGCCGGAAAATTTATGAAAATACGTCCGAGATTGACAGCGGCGATAAACATAAACAATCTGATTTTGCGTAAGTGAAAAGGGGCTTACAATAATCTGTGTCGTAAAAATATTGTACGATGGCTCGTTGTGCGCGATAGTGAGGCCCGCGTGCGCGGCGGGAACGGGAACGCGCGTAATCCCGGATACGGCGGTGGAATTCAGAAATAAATGGACGGATAGTACTAATATTCAAGGGAGAGAATGGAAGTGTTACTGGAACACTCCTCGAGGATTGCCGGTTTTATTATATAACTAACACGTATTATGTGTAAGTGGCCAAGTTTATACTAACAATTTTTATGATTAGATAAAAAAAAGTTTATTGAAACACGACAATCGAAACTTAACAATGTACAAACGAAAATTATTTTGTTAACATTCACGTAAGAAATACGATAAGGGAAAATTAAAGTGAAATAGAAATATATTTTATGGTATGAAATTATATATTTTATATATTGTTTATTTAAGTAAACATGTATTTTATATATTGTATGAAATCATGTATTTTATATATTGTATGATATCATGTATTTTATATATTGTTTATTTAAGTAAAAATGAGTATCATTAAAGAAAATTATAACATAGGGAATTTCTCGAAAAAATATTTACACGTATGTTGATTTTTAAGAGAAACCTGTTTAAAACTAAACAAAAATTAAGATAAAAGAAATAAAAAAAATTAAATCACAAAAAAAATTAACTGTACTTGTACTGTATGATATACGACGAAAGTTTCATACAATACAGTACAAGGAGAACTATGACGACCTCCGTGGCCTAGTTGGTAAGACGTAAGGTTCCCAACCCGTGGGTTGCGTGTTTAATTCCCGTTAGAAATACAATAAGATTTAAAAAAAAAAGGATTCTAGTCTGGTTTTCATTTAAGGCCTCTTTAACATCATGGTTGGTTGGAAAAGATCGCCACATGGCAATAAGTTCGCCAGATTATATTGCATACAACGAGAATGTAATACAATACAACTAAAATTAATATTTAAAAATTGAGGGATAAACTGCGAACATTACATTTTGCTAGCGATATTCAAACTTGAAATTGTAGAATTGCGGTGAAATTATCGACAACTTATTTTAAGTGACTTTATAAGCGAACAATATAAAGAATACAATTATCACAAATACATGTTAAAACGCGGCATTAATCCTACAAGGAATAATTAAGCACAATAGAGGATAAATACTGGAAGAACGGAGATCTGATAGCAAACCTAAAAAAGTAATTACCCATCTTCACATAATCTATGATGCTCTGGTGTAACGTATCAACCAACAATTCCCGGGACTAACCAACAGATGGCGCCTCTAATAACAAATCCATATAATTCTCAGTTAGTACCAAGCTTTAGAAGTTACGTGTCAAACTTTCATGACATTCTGACATTGTGTCATTGAGTTACAGTGGTTTTAGTGACGCTACTTTTGCTATTTTCACAATGGATAAAACCGAATTTCGTGTGTTGATAAAACATTGCTTTTTAATGGGAAAAAATACTGTTCAAACTCAGCGATGGCTTGAAAAGTGTTAGCCGAGCTCTGCTCCGTCCAAAACAACCATTTGTCGGTGGTATGCTGATTTCAAACGCGGTCGTACATACACAAATGATGCTGATCGCTCTGGTCGTCCAAATGAGGCTGTTACACCATAAAACATAAAAAAAACCCTCAAAATCGAGATGGAAAATCGCAAAGTAAAGTTGCGTGAGATAGCTGACATCCTGAAGATATCATTTGGTAGTGTTTACACTACTTTGCATAAACATTTGGTCATGAAAAAGCTTTTTTCGAAATGGGTGCCGCGTTTACTCACAATGGAACAGAAACAACAACGCATCGATGATTCAGAACGCTGTTTGGCATTGTTTACGCGAAATAAACAGGAGTTTTTGCGTCGGTATGTGATAATGGATGAAACTTGGATCTACCACTATACTCCGGAATCAAATCGGCAGTCAGCTGAGTGGAGAGCAGCCGGTGAAAGTCGTCCGAAGCGACCAAAAACTCAACAGTCGGCCGGGAAGGTTATGGCCTCCGTATTTTGGGATGCGCATCGTATAATAGTCATCGATCACCTTGAAAAGGGGAAAACCATCAATAGCGAATATTACATAGCGTTATTGGAGCGTTTGAAGGCAGAAATTGCAAAAAAACGGTCCCAGATGAAGAAGAAAAAAGTTCTCTTTCATCAGGACAATGCACCGTGTCACAAGTCGATGGTAACGATGGCCAAATTGCATGAGTTGAACTTCGAATTGCTTCCGCACTCACCGTATTCTCCAGATTTGCCCCCCAGCGACTATTGGCTGTTCGCAGACCTCAAAAAGATGCTCCAGGGAAAGAGATTTGGCTCCAATGAAGAAGTGGTTGCCGAAACTAACGCCCATTTTGAAACCAAAGATAAATCGTTCTACACGGCTGGCACAGAAAATTTAGGAAAGCGTTGGAATTAATGTATCGCTCTTGAAGGAGACTATGTTGATGAATAAAGAAGAATTTTGGCAAACAAATGTTGTTTTAGTAGTTAGTCCCTCGACTTATTGATCGATGTGTTACATTAAACAGTTACAAATACGGAATCATCTGCATATACAAAAATATCTATCAGTGGGGACTAGACGAATCATCTAGTGACATACAGAATCCCGCCCGTATTGTCAACGATGTTCTCTCTGTTTGTTTAATGATACATAGTCGGACGCTACTAACATACATGGTTTCAATAAATGGATATACAAATGTAGTATTTATTCGAAGATAAGAAGATCAAAAGAACTATAAGAAGAAAAGAGAAGAAAAAGAATGAGTTAAAAAAACACACCGAAATCTATTAAATCAAAGACAAATAAACCATCAGGTCGAAAAGAACATAACTCAAAATCTGCGCCATCGGCGATTGCTGAAATGGACGGGCGCGTATATTAGGGGTGCGGCCAAAGGAAATAGGAGTTTAATGGCGACACAGGCACGCAACATGTGTTATGGCCCAAAAATGTTACCACAGTCAAAGTCTAAGCCGGAAAAATAATTAATTAATGTAATGAAAAAAATCAATAACAACCTTCAAAAGAAATGACAGCCGTTGAACATTAAACAAGAGTGACAAAAGCAGAATAACTGTGATATTAACAATTGTCTGATGAAAAGTTGAGTTTTACAGACGTTATTTTGTCAAAAAACAGACATTGTGAAATTAAATATGTATGAACAAATTGTTGAGACGGGTTAGATAAAAGTTGTGGAAGATGAACAAGGCTATTATGCTGAAATAAATGGAATCAAACAAAATACATAAAGAAAACAAATCTTCTGTGTTTGCCCCTCGTGCGGTCCACTCTGCATCTGATTATATTCAGAGAACACAAATTTTGCCGATATAGGGAAAGCCACGGCACGGCATCTCCGTCGTCGTATCGCTCACGAGATGCTTGTTTTTACCGTTACACTATAATCAACGAGACCGTCATTCCTAGGCGATCGGCCTGTTGTCGATTTGCTCTCGAGTTTTCATGATTGGTCGACGGAATGGCGGTGGTTATCTTATTTCCGTAATAAGGAAACCAATCAAAAGAAATGAAGCAAAACATATACATGTATGAAGTTAAAATATTGCGCTTAAATATAAAATCTGGAGATGTTACATTTCCGATTCCCTTTCAAGCGGTTTGCTGGTTGGTGCGTATTTTGTTCGACGCTAATGAACATTCATTTTCTATCGGGTAAATAACACGTTTTAATGCATGCAACATCGGCTAAACTTGCACGACATGCAAATGCGTCAGAGTATTTTGAGTGAAAAGGTATTATGAAATAGATTTATGTAAGTTTTAAACAAACATCTGTCGGGAGTGTTAGTTCGCTACATAGCGTGCTGACGTTTAAATCCAAGAGTGTCTTCAAAACTTAGAACCCGTTCTATAATTCAGCTATATTAAGAATGATTTTTTAGTCATTTCAAAGCAAATTATGAGGAACTTATTTATTAGCTTTAATATTTTTCCAACTTTTTTCAAAGATGAAATAAAATAATCAAGCACAAAGCAAGGCTTACAGATTGCCCTTAATCTTCTTGAAAAATCTTTGAAATCTCATTTTTCAAGTAATTGTTTAAAAAAATGTATTCGGAAGTGTAAACGGTGCAAAAATAAATGTGTTTCATCGATGTATATAATTTAATGAGCGTCATATGCTATGCAGATGACGCTACAGTAATAGCAGAATAACACGACACAAAACGATTAATATAAAAGTTACACCAAATAGCTAGAACGTATATTAGGACCTCAATAAATAAAACGAAGAGTTTAACAATATCCGAATAGACAAGGAATTGCAACTAGTCATATATCATATGTTAATATATGCAATTTAAATACTTAGGTTTCGACATCTCAGCCCATAATGATTTCTACAACGTAGTGAGGGAACAAAAAATAAGACGTACCTACCTAACATCTGGTTATCTAAAATATCTGATTTGGAAAAATACACACGCGAATCGTTCGCAAAGTCCTAATTTATAAGACTTGTGTCAGATCAATAATGACTTAAAATTTTGAAACCAGAGCGGGCATATCTGGAACAGTCTTCTTCGAACATTCGAGATGAAAATATTACGACCCATCACAAGGAAATCTCTTAGGGATAGTGTCAAAAACTCTCACATTCGGCACACTTATAACACAGATAAGAAAGTCAGATGGAGCAGAAAGAGAAGGCAAAACTGTGACAATATGGATAGGATGAACAGATACACAATCCCATACATATCAGTATGCGAGATCTCTCTCCATTTTCCTCACTATTGTTTTAACTTAAATTTTAGGAGTATACAACGGTCTTGACAGTATTTACAACACGTCATTTTACCTACGTTGGTATAAAGACCGGCACTCGGGAACCATTGTGTAATTTGTCAAGAACCAGCTTAATGTTTCGCATTATTAACTTAAATTGAAATAATTTCTTCTTCTATCTTTTGTCTGCGGCCGTACTGATCAAGAATTTTGTAATGAAGTGGAACCACTGAATCAAACTCATCAGACAGAAATGTCTTCTTCTCCCAAATCTGTGTTTGCCTTGAATCTTCCAAAACTATTCCCTCTCATTCTATTTATAAAGAACTCAAATTGTTTCTTGATTTATAGATGTTTAAAGTTTCTTTTTTTCCTATACGTCTTAGTACATCTTCAATACGTATTTCGTCAAAGAGTTCTACGCGTAGTTCCACGTTCCACGCACCAAAAAGATCCACGCGTAACACATGTCTAAGGCTTTCATTCTTTCCATGATTTGGATGAGGGCCCAGGTCACAACGCCATGAAGGAGTACTAAAAATATATATCACTTTTCATGTGGATGCCTAATTGTAGCAATTGGGCACCAGCTTTTGTATGTCAGTGTCATAGACCTCCGCCGCCAGCTCTTTTAGCCACTTCTTCACAGATTCCTCGACCTCCTGATCGTTGGAAAATTGTTGGGGTGTAGTGACACACCCACGTCTCATCCCCCGTCACGATAGAGTCCAGAAAAGCTTCTCCCTCCTGTGCAAAACGATCCAACAATTCACGCGCGGCGGTCACGCGATTTTGACGGTGCTCCGGTGTGAGCATTCTGGCCGCCCATCTCGCACAAAACTTCTTGTAACCAAGTTTTTCCGACACAATATCACCAAGGAGACTTCAGAAATGTCAGGAAATTTTTCGTGAAGGTCGTCAAGCGTCACACGGCGGTCATTTCGCACTTGTTCTTTATTTTTTGCACAAGTTCGTCAGAAATCACTGCCTTGCCTCGTCGTATCAGTACGGCCATCTCTGAACAACCTAACCCACTTCGTGACATGTTGTCGACTCATCACATCACTACCATAAACTTCCACAAGCTTTCGATGGATATTTGCGGCGGTATTATTCTGCAAAGTCAAAAAATGGATGACCGCGCGGACCTCGCACAAACGGGAGGTGGCGGGAGCGTGCGACGACCTTTCCATCGGAAGAATTTACTGTGACTGAACAAAATGGTCGACAAACACGCGGGACCAAACAAACTCACCGTTAGGATCCTTCCTACACACCAGATGCGTCAACTTCGAAACAAAAAATTTCCCCCGGCCTCAGGAGCCCTTGTAACCTTACTTTCTAGATGGCCTTCGTATAAATCAAAGTTTTAATCTCTTTAGAATAATCCCATTCGAGCTTTAACTGGAAACCAAAATCTAATCGTTAATCAATTGATACATCTATCCTGAAGAATATAATGAAATTTAGATATAAGCACAGATGAGGAAAAATAACGATTTAAATGACGATGGTTTATATCAGACTGGGTTCATATCAGCCATCACTAGGCTCATTGCCTGTTCTGAGACAATTAAAATACATCCTTATAAATAATCTTTGAGACACGTTTTAAAAATTTGGTGAATGTTGTTACTGAAGCAGATATGATTGGTAATGGTTGTTAAGGTTAACAATCTACTGAGCGACGTAAGAATGGTTCAAAAGGCGTATAAAATGTCTATAAGAAAAACTAGACATTAAATAACCCCATTTCGTAAAAATCTCCAGGATCAAAATTTAGATAAAGGATTTACGAACGAACATTTTATGTAATATACACCCTCTAATATAAGTTGATGAAGATCGATTACGGAAATATGGGAGAAATTCTCATTCGGAAAGAGCTTTGTTTCCAACAAGTCGTTTAAAAGCTCTCAGATTTACGATCTTGATAAAAGATACAACCGGTAATCAGAAACAACGAATATTAGTACCCACGTTCCGTTCCAAATGTCAGTTCGGTTAAAATACCTTCACCTAAAATTTTACAAAATAAAGTTGTAAAACAAATATCTCAAGATCTTTAAAGTATACTCTTACTTGAAATGAGAATACTTTAAATGGAATTATATTTAAATACTTAAGTCAAATTACAACGTAAAAAAATTGTTAAAACATTATGTACAAAAGAGACGCCAATGAAAAAAAGGAAGTAAACAAATGAGCTCAAAAATTGAGAACGATGTACATACATCGTATATGATTTATTTTTTATTTATAGTTAAGGCATTAACATTGTGGAGGTTTAAATACATTGTAATCTGTTTTATCAAACACTGTATATAAACAAATTACAATGCATATTATTTATTGTGAAAAATATACAAATGCAATATAAGTTATTCGACGCCAATTAAATATTGACAAATTTAACAAAGAAAAAGGCGTATGATAGGCGAATAAAAGTTCTTCAATCTGTGCTTCACCACCGAAATCCCCTAAAATCAGAACATATTGATGGCATGATTGAAATTGGTCTGAAAAAATGGTAATGTTATGTTTATCTTTATTTCAGAGAGAAGATAAAATCAGACAGTCAACCATAGGGACGCCGGCTACATAATGGATGTGTGGTAATAAGATATTTCGCTGGGGTGCAGCGGATGCAAAAGGCTTAAAATCGGGTCGAGTTGAGAAGGAAAGGGGTGGCCTACATCTAGAGTGGAGTACAGTGGACAAATATGGGCTGATTGAATAAAACTAAGAATATAAAAATAAGTTATAAGCCCAGTATATTTGCATTAACGCATTTTATAAAACAGGAACAATTAAAAGTCGAATAGAGGCCAAATAATATGAATGTCAAAGTTTAAAACTCTTCCAAGTCGGGCTTAACTAATATACTATACTCGTAGAAGCTATTGGTTAGCTGTCACAGTGATCGCCTATATCAGAGACTGTATACGGTGCTAGAAGAAAAAAAATAAGAAAACGAGGTAAACTTTCGGTAACAGCTGGAATATATTAAGTACATTTTAAAAATTTCCTTTTATAAAGTTCGCTGTCTAAAATCACTCATGTAAGAGTGGAACTTTGAGGTCGATTTCGTTTCGATTGAATACATTTATTGATTCGAATAGACCTTATTGGGCGGAGTATTACGATAGAACTTTTGCCGTCGCTAATTCTGTGGCGTGGAATATTCTGCCTCTTAGCGTTGGAGGTATACGTGAAGTAGGCAGCTTTTGGATGCACTTGAAGACAATCGTTTTTGGGAGGTCTTATCAAAATTTATGATTGTGTATGAACACTGCACAAGCGCACTGCATCACACCTGAGGCCGAATGTGTTACTATTACATATCGGAAGATGTACAAAGGTTTCTTTGTAGTTCGTCTTCCCTAGGTAAGGTTTCAGTGGTTTTCTAACCAAATATGTTTTTCTGAACACAAGCAGATGCCGAGAAGTACCCTACTCGAAGGCCGCCCTTAAAAATTCGCTCTCTTAAGAGCGCTATATTAATTGTTATTTTATTATTATAAGAAGTATTTAAGATGCCGAGGTCAACTATCGATTACAGCTGGTATGTATCAAGCGTATTTAAAAAAAATCCTTTTCTACAGTTCACTATGCCAGTTATTGTTCGAAATCACTCCAGTGGTCCCTTTCCGTGTGCAAGTATTTTTTCAAAATGAGCAACTATAAAAATGTGTATTACCCTTAACTACTTACTTTCTAGGACAACTATGATATATTCTTCGCAACAGGAATACTCTGATCAAACTTTGTTTGCTTGATTCAACTCAACGTTGCTCGTTTCCTACTCTGTGAACACGGGGATAAGAGGACAAGCATATTCCCTGATCGAGGGTTATAAAAACTATCTTGCGGTCTAATTGGACGTGAATATTTTAAGATTCAATTAATTTTAAAAATTAAACGATGTTTCGTTTTTATATAAATCTCTTAAAACAGTTGACATAATACATCTGTGTCAGCAAAACATTAACATCAACTATGTGCAGTAGAACCCCTTGAACATACGTTCAATATATATATATATATATATATATATATATATATATATATATATATATATATATATATATATATATATATATATATATTGTATATATATATATATATATATATATATATATATATATATATATATATATATATATATATATATATATATATATATATATATATATATATATATATATATATATATATATATATATATATATATGTGTGTGTGTGTGTGTGGGAATTGTACGAGTACATAAACATAAGGCGAGACCAATTTAAGTGTAAATACGAGGCATAGAGAGAGAGAGGGAGCAAGTTAGAGAGGCAGTCAGAGTGGTGTATCGAGCGCAGTTGAAATATTAATGCACGTTCAGATTGTCGCCTAAGCAAACACTTATCATCACGTATTCATGGGGATACGCGAGATTACACACCAATTAATGGGGCCGTCAGTTCAAACACAATAATACACACGTCATCTGCATACTTTAGTGGAGCCTCGCATCCCTCCGTGACATAGGACGTAGAGTCTGGTGGATGGAATTCCGCAGAGCCGCCGCTACTGGATAATAAAAGTTAGTGATAACTTCATAAAAGTGTAAAATATGTGAATGCAAAAATGATCTTGAAACTGATGTGATGCATCCGATTCGCGCCCCTATACAAAAAAACGGTTAAAAAGCTCCGCAGTAAAGTCTGTTCGACACTCACTAAATGCTGGAAATACTCGTATGTGAATTATTCGATGCACCAAAAATGTGTGCTGACAAGATTTATTTTTTATTCAATTTTATTGTTACATACATAAGTATCATTATGTCATTTCCCTGTCGTGGTAGACCGATAAGAGAGAGCGCCAGACCTTCCTATTTCAACCCATCCTTCGCTTCTTCTACATCTATATACTTTCTCATACAACCGGTATTTCTTTGATTTGACGTTTCCTGCTTTCAAATCATCATTCACTTTTTATTTAATCCACTTTGCACGGATTTCTTAAGTAGGAATATGACTTGATCCAACCATACTTGCCTTTGTCTTCTTCTACCACTCACATTTGCCCTGCATATTTGTTTTGTAAGTATTTTTTATTCACTCATTCTACATGTTCAAATCATCGCTGAGTGCTTTTCTTCACCTTACTCAACATATCAATAAGCCTTTAGTTCACATCCATCCTTTCATTTCAATCCGTATTCTGTCATACATTGTCTACCCCGCGTATTTTTCTCAGTGCACGTATTTCTACAGTAATTATTCACTCCTTTCAGTATTTTTCCTTGTCCACGTTTCACTCCCATAATTAAAGTTTGTACTAAAATACTGTTGTGGACTATGCGACTCCAGTTCAAGTATAAATGTTTTAGTACCCCATTTACTTTATTTCCTATCGCTACACACCGTTTGACATTCTTCTTAACTCCTTCCTAATCTGAGTAAATACTAACCAAACAGCCGAATTCGTCATTTTGGTCCAATCTTTCATTGTTCACCCATACACTACATATATTTTTCCTTCAACACTTTTCAATCACCGTGGCTTGGGATATCGCAGATTCATTTTCAGATCTTTCTATTCCGCATCTCTCATACAATTTGCTTATGAAACTCTGTAATTCATCTTTTCCATTGTTGATATACGAGGCATATCCAGAAAGTAAGTGTACTGAATTTTTGTAGGTTACAATTTTTTTTATTTAAACAAAAAAATTACGTGGTTACCGTAGTACATATGTAAGCTGTTTTTCGACATAGTCGCCATGCCATTCCTCTCAATGCAGGTGGTGAAGCGGGGTATCAACTTTTTGATGCCTTCCTCGAAGTAGTTTCCCGCCAACTCCTCCGTCCACTTCTCCACCTCCTCGTCGGTTGAAAACCTTTTTCCACCCATGTGCAGCTTCAGGGAGGTAAAGAGATAGTAATCTGAAGGTGCTAGGTCAAGGGAATGTGCGGGATGGTTCAGGACATCCCATTTAAACGAGGCGAGCAGTTCCTTCGTGGCGTTGGCCGTGTGTGGTCTGGCATTGTCGTGCAGCAGGCAGACTCCCTTTGTCAGCATGCCTCTCATCTTGTTCTGAATCGCCCTCCGCAATTTTTTTAGGGTCTCACAGTATCTTGCAAAGTTGATGGTCTCCCCTTGAGGCATATATTCAATTAAAATTATGCCTTGACAGTCCCAAAACACGGATGCCATGATTTTTTTGGCTGAAATTGTGGTTTTGAACTTTTTGGCGGAGGGTGGAGAGGTGTGACGTGACTGTTTTTAAACTCACGACACCACTTGTACACACTCGTACGATTCATAGCTTTATCACCATATGCAGTTTTCACCTCATTATAAACCTCAACCGGAGGTTTTCCCTTCCAAACGAGATAACGGATGACGCCGCGTATTTCGCACTTGGTGGGAGATTGGATTGACATTTTTCACAAAACGTGTTGTCGCGTCGACACTTCTCAACGTACTGACCTCGAACCGGTCTCGTTGCGGAGGGGAAGGGTCAGGCTACACGGAAGTGTAGCCATCCGGTCGTGAGAGCCTCAGTACACATACTTTCTGGATACGCATAGTATGTTGTTAACCTAATGAAATCAAACAAAATACATTCTATAAGAAAACATTTAACAGATAAAATTCTAATAATCATAATACGAGCGGCGATTACACATGCTACCCTGAGAATTACATCAGTCATGTCAATAAAGTATATTTATTTCAATCCCCAATTGATTGACTGAGATTGGTTGTGCTCGAACAATAAAAATTATGTCCACAGAACAAAAAAAATTAACCAAAATATGACAAAATAACACCTTTTTTAGTTTCTAATAAAAAGGCTAAATAAACTCAATACTCGTAAATAGGCAGTACATTTTTCTTAATTATTTACAATACAACATTTACAATTTAAATCGGTTTAATGGAAATGCGAAACAAATACCATAAGCATGTGACATGTATTAAGTATAGTTTCATAAAAAATATGTTATAAATCAAAAATTTTGATTAACTTACAATATTAAGTTTTATCATCCATCATTGCGCATTCATCGATGATTTATTAAAATTTCTAGACTTTTAGGGCACATGCGAACAAAATAAATACTACACTTAGTAAAAAAAATAATTCTCAAATACGCTAACTGTAACAATCCTTGGTAGGTGTGTGGAACCGTCAAATAGACATATAAATAAGATTTTAATATGTTTTACACATTAAGATATTATAAAAATAAATATGAGTCATCTAATTCATTATACTTAAATAAGAAGATTAAATCAATAATTGTTAATACAATTATAATTGAGATGGTTAATATTGCAGACTGAACATTTTTAATAAAATGCACATTTATTTATACACATGATTAAAACATGTTGATGCATGTGAGCTAGAGCGGTTGTGTGCCGCCATCCCCCTAATTGGGCACCTGCGTGCACGCTCACATAGCAAATACGGAAATGGCAGCCCAGGATCCGCATATGAGTTATTGGCTGGTGCGGCATCAGGGGTAGGCGGAAACACTCCAGTAAATATCACACTTGACTCCTTTTCTCCCGGTGCGAGGGAGCAACAGCTCAGGTGGTGTGAACACTGTTAGTGTTTCCATTATTATTGTTGGGGTTCGGGGTGAAAAGTTTATCTAACTCTGTTTTATTTTAACCATTTATTTTTATAATTCAAACTCTCGAGATGGCGCTTAGAAAAAAAACAACATTTTTTTCTCATAAGTTTCCAAACGAACTTGGTAGCAGTACTTGAAGATTGCATTTGATGTGGGAGAAATACAAATTCGAATTGCGCGATATAACATTAAAATATATTATAATAAAAAAGAACGAACATTCAAGAGGTAAAACAGATAGAATATACATACGAAAAAATATATCTTAAGATGAATGCGGAAAACGTGACATCCTGCGAGCGAAAGAGATGGCCAAACTATGGCTTAGAGTAACGGTAAATGTAAATGAAAGAGGGCGAGAGAAAAATACACTTCTACCTCATTGAAAGGTCAAATGTATCAGATATAAATCATTAAACATTTTTATAAAATTATGTACAAAGTAAAAGGAATCTTACGATGGTGTGATAACATTTAGGGAGTGAGCTATGAGACTTACAAATAAAAATTAATGGAGGCCCAAAAAATATTAGGAGATAGTTCAAGAATTCTGAACTGAGATACGAGTAAAAAAGGCCAGGAGTATAAGAAGTAGAAGTTTATAAGACGAAAAATTATGGATGAGGACGAAAGAAAAACTGTGCGTGAAAATAATAAAGGGGACATTTGTCTTCCATACCTACCTTAAAAGGGAGACGACGAAATATATGTGTGCACTACGTACAGAGAGAAAGAGAGAGAGAGAGAGAGAGAGAGAGAGAGAGAGATATAACAACTTTTTTAGGCATAATGATATCAAAATACTCGTATTTATACTATATGGTAAAACATACTTTATTGACGCTGAAACACAAAAATTAAATAAAAAAACGAAATCAATTCAATGTGGGATGGAAAATACGTTTCAAACAAAAAATGAGTGATTTTTATGAGAAATAAACCAAAAATCTTTATACTAGTTTCAGGTCACGACTCGACTATTGAATATATCGAGGGTCAAACGCCAATATCAGAGGATAACTGACATGAGCCTTCCAACAGGTTGACTGCAAGTTGACCCCGAATCGTCTTCTCCTTTGATGTTGCGGCCCCCGTGACGTGCCCTTCAACATGTTGATTATTCAAAGCTTTGACGTGAGGCATTCACGGATGAGGGATCGAACAAGATAAAAGGTTTGTTTACTTCTTTATTGTCTTAGATTGGTAGAAATCAAAAGAAAATACAAGCTGTAAAATTGAATTACTATTAAGTGTTCTTCATTCATTTTAATAGATTTTAAAGAATTTAAGTTTCATATTTCTCGGATAGATGTCGTTAGGATAACATTTTCGTTGCATACTTCATTTCAAATGTGCTGAACGTATATTATTATGAAAGGTTATAGATTAGCACATTTTTCGGTAAATTGTTTGCGGTTTTTTGGCGTGATTTTGAAAATAGAATAAAATAAGAAAGAAAAAATGCAACACAAACCAAAAACTGTGAAGCAACTTTCTGCACAGATTTCTCCTGTTACACTTCCATTAAATTATTGATCAGCCCAAGGACACTATCAAAGACCTTGGCATAATGTTCAATACTAAATTAACATTTGGTTCTCATACTGAGAATATATTTATCTGTCAATCAAGTTCTGCGATTTGTGAAAAGAGTAATTAGGGCATATGGTGGTGGCGTTGTTATAAGATCTTGATATAATTCACCAGTTCGTATAGACTGGAGTACGACTCAATCATAATGAAACCGAGAAGATTTCAAAACTACCTGATAGTTGAGTGATTCCAACAGAGATCTCTGTGACACCTTTATTGGAAAGAGAATGGCTTTTACCCATGGCTAGATCCTTCCTTTTTAATGGCTATGCGTGGATATTACTCCTTAAGAGTTATAAGAGTTCTATGCACCTATTTATACATATTACATAAATTACTAATAAGAAAAATAGCAAACCTTATGTTGATTGACAAACTTTTGTTTAATACATCGGACAATTATTAACACCATCGTAAAGTAAGATTGTCTTCGGAGCTGTATTTATGAACTGAATTGCTATGAGCGAAACTATTCTCATGTGAAATGACCTTTTGAATGACTTTTTCGAAATCGATATCTTCCATAACGCGGTGGATAAATTGAGAGTTGAACTCCTTAGTAAACTTGGAAGGCATAACTGAGCCACTCTACTGGACAGTATGAGTATTGTTATTCATCTTACCATTATATTAAGTTGAACTCCTTAGTAAACTTGGAAGGCATAACTGAGCCACTCTACTGGACAGTATGAGTATTGTTATTCATATTACCATTATATTAAGTTGAACTCCTTAGTAAACTTGGAAGGCATAACTGAGCCACTCTACTGGACAGTATGAGTATTGTTATTCATCTTACCATTATATTAAGTTGAACTCCTTAGTAAACTTGGAAGGCATAACTGAGCCACTCTACTGGACAGTATGAGTATTGTTATTCATATTACCATTATATTAAGTTGAACTCCTTAGTAAACTTGGAAGGCATAACTGAGCCACTCTACTGGACAGTATGAGTATTGTTATTCATCTTACCATTATATTAAGTTGAACTCCTTAGTAAACTTGGAAGGCATAACTGAGCCACTCTACTGGACAGTATGAGTATTGTTATTCATCTTACCATTATATTAAGTTGAACTCCTTAGTAAACTTGGAAGGCATAACTGAGCCACTCTACTGGACAGTATGAGTATTGTTATTCATATTACCATTATATTAAGTTGAACTCTTTAGTAAACTTGGAAGGCATAACTGAGCCACTCTACTGGACAGTATGAGTATTGTTATTCATCTTACCATTATATTAAGTTGAACTCCTTAGTAAACTTGGAAGGCATAACTGAGCCACTCTACTGGACAGTATGAGTATTGTTATTCATATTACCATTATATTAAGTTGAACTCCTTAGTAAACTTGGAAGGCATAACTGAGCCACTCTACTGGACAGTATGAGTATTGTTATTCATCTTACCATTATATTAAGTTGAACTCCTTAGTAAACTTGGAAGGCATAACTGAGCCACTCTACTGGACAGTATGAGTATTGTTATTCATCTTACCATTATATTAAGTTGAACTCCTTAGTAAACTTGGAAGGCATAACTGAGCCACTCTACTGGACAGTATGAGTATTGTTATTCATATTACCATTATATTAAGTTGAACTCCTTAGTAAACTTGGAAGGCATAACTGAGCCACTCTACTGGACAGTATGAGTATTGTTATTTATCTTACCATTATATTAAGTTGAACTCCTTAGTAAACTTGGAAGGCATAACTGAGCCACTCTACTGGACAGTATGAGTATTGTTATTCATATTACCATTATATTAAGTTGAACTCCTTAGTAAACTTGGAAGGCATAACTGAGCCACTCTACTGGACAGTATGAGTATTGTTATTCATCTTACCATTATATTAAGTTGAACTCCTTAGTAAACTTGGAAGGCATAACTGAGCCACTCTACTGGACAGTATGAGTATTGTTATTCATATTACCATTATATTAAGTTTTAATCACTCATATTTTGTTTGTTATTAGATGTAATTGGGTTAAACTTGTATTAAATATAGAATAAATAAATACATATAACAGCCTTGCGGGCTTGAAACCATACACAAATTTTATCAAATTAGTTATCAACAAGTTGACTCCATGAAAACTATGTAAAACAACCAGACTAGACCCACTTTTAGTCGGGTACCATCGGAAATCGAACTGTCACCGATACCGCCAGGGTTGGAAACTAAGCATTCTTAAAAGTATTGTATTTATTAAGGAAAGCGCTTATTTTAAATGTTTCCATTCTTATAGGATCATAATTGATATACGAGTCATTTTCATAGAACCCTTTTTTAAACCAACTTGTTATTCTCCTCTAAATCATCTTCTTCAGTATTGCGTTAAGTACCAGTATAAATACATGATTTAAGTTTTCTAATTTTTATTCTATATTGTATTATATATTTTCTGTCTCAAAATGTCGACTGGGGTCGACTATGCTCTCAGGTCATATTCATGACAATAGGGGTTCCAGAACCATTTAAAGTACATTTGAGGTTCAGTAAAGAATTTGTTCTTGAATGTGTGTTTTCTCCACGCACTGCGATTCTCTCCCGCGGGTGGTAAAAGTAAACGGCTTTAGACGATTCTGTAGTGTAAAGACATGCAACACTCAGCAGTCAGTTGATAAACTTCCGAAATCATTAATTTAAATCTCTTGGTCATCTGTTTTCAAGTGACAACGAGCCGGATCGACTCATTCTGCATGGGGACAATATCCGTAAATTGACTGTTATAAGAACATACAAACTTTATATAACGCCTTGGCTCATGTTAATAAACCACAAAATAAAGAGTGGTTACTAAAAATAATCAGATTTGCAATAGAACGCAGACTTTTGAAATTCAATAAAGTAAGGCATTCCCAGAATTTACCCCTTTTGGCCAATAAAAAGAACTACACAAATTTTGTTTGTAGTTGTCGCCAAAAACAATTAATTTAAAAAAGGAATGGGGTGAATAAATTACAATAAAATTTAAAGAGGTGTGTTCAAAAAAATCATTAGTCAAAAATTTCCTTGTTGTAATTAAAGAAATGAAAAATACGTAATGATATAGTGACGTTGTCGAAATAACTCCTGTTTTACACAATCACAGGTAATTGAATGTCGTGCACGACACCGTCCTTCGCTTTTGTAAAGAACATGCCGAAAATCGATATTTTCAAACACACTGCTTAAATTTTAATAGCCCACCACTTTGAAATGTTCCAACAAAATATAATATAAAAATTCAAACTCGAGTTTCTCACGCAACAAGCGCCGCCTCAAGTATGACGGGAGACATGCAAACGAGTTATATCCATCTAAGTCAGAACTTCGAGATTAACAACCGGAAAAAACGGCAGGAGTAGGTGTAGAAATCATACATATTGTGCAGTGAAGCGGGAGTACTCGTATATGCCAGGTCAACCAAGGGATTCCTTTTATTCAGAGGAAATTTTCATGAAAATAATACTTAAGGAAACAATTTTCATTCCTGGTTTATATTTTTTTTGTGGCATGATGAATATTGGTAATGACTAACAAATAATTGGTATAATTTCTCATAGCTATCCCATGGGAAGACCACCTGGCAGATCACCTCGAGAGATGGAGTCCAAATCGAAGAATTTAAGATGAAAAACAAACAAGAATCTACAGCAAAAAGAAGAATAAAATCTTAGTCATTCTGTGTGTATTCAAAGTAATACTTAAGTCTACGTTAATAAACTACACAAAACCAGGAGATATAGAAATCAAAGATGCGATCTATGTTTTATCTTATAAAGGTTCACATGCTGAAATGAGTAGAGAGAAGACATTATAATATTTAAAACAGTCATAAATATAAAAAAAAAACTTAATAATTATGAGGGATTTAAAAAAAAATATTTAGCGACATTTTTGTATTGGATAATTAATTCGTTTCAGCAATTCAATTAGTAATTCGAACATGTCAAAGATACAGGACTCCAAGCAATAAATGTACTGCAGGGAATTAAATCACCGATTCTCTAGCGAAGAAAGCCACAATTTAAGTTACTGTTTCTTCGCCTCCAGATATCCCTGTTTATTTTCATAAAAGCATTAAAAACAAATCAACGAGTGCATGAAATGGCTGGCTCATGAAGTCTCATAAAATCTAAAAAAATGGCAAAGTTATGCGGACTTTCAAACTAAGATTTAATCCAGAACATTGTTTCAGGGGAACGAACGAACTTCAGCAAAACGAACATTGCAACAATTTGTAGAATGCGTTTTGCCAATAGTTGAACTGCTACTTATCTGTAAATAATACAAGTTTCTAATGATAGTAACATATGTCACAGTATCCAAGCAAACTTCCTACTTATTTTCGTTATATTTAGAATACATCAAAATCTCTATCTATAAAAATTCTTTGAAAGTTGGGATAGCTTTCTTTTTCAAATATTAGGTCCTTACATATGAAATTGGCGTTTTGCCGTACTGGCAACTTTGATCTCAAATATCTTCTCTTTGGTTAGGAATTCCAAATTCAAATTTATACAGCTATTTACTCAAGTATTTGTGTTTCGAAAATTATAATTCATTTGTTTTTTCCTCAATTGTTTTTTTTCTTTGCGTCACTCAGTTTACAAAATGGAAAACTTGAAATATCGCGTTATTTACGAGTACGAGTTCCACCGTGGCACCAGTGCTGCAGAAACGGCTCGAAGGATTAATGATGTGTATGGCGACGGTGCCGCAAAAGAAAACACAGTGCGTTTTTGGTTCCAACGTTTTCGTTCTGGAAATTTCGACCTGCAGAACAAGCCCCGTGGACGGCCGGAGACCAAAGTTGATAATGAAGAATTGAAGGCTATCGTGGAAGCGGATCCATCGCAAACCACGTCCGAGTTAGCTGCAGGCTGCGGTGTTAGTGATAAAACTGTTTTAATCCACTTGAAGCAAATTGGGAAGGTGAAAAAGCTTGAAAGGTGGGTACCTCACGAATTGAGTGAAGCAAATCAACGAACGCGCGTTGACTGCTGCGTTGCATTACTCAACCGGCACAATAATGAAGGGATTTTGAATCGAATCATTACCTGTGATGAAAAGTGGATCCTGTATGATAATCGGAAGCGCTCATCGCAATGGCTGAACCCTGCCGAACCAGCCAAACCATGCCCCAAGCGATAATTGACTCCAAAAAAGTTACTTGTGAGCGTTTGGTGGACTAGTGCTGGTGTCGTTCACTACAGCTTTCTTAAATCTGGCCAGACGATTACGGCAGATGTCTATTGTCAGCAACTGCAAACCATGATGGAAAAGCTAGCTGCTAAACAACCGAGGCTGGTTAATCGCTCTAGGCCACTGCTGCTTCATGATAACGCTAGACCACACACTGCACAACAGACGGCTACCAAATTAGAAGAGCTTCAATTGGAATGTCTAAGACATCCACCGTACTCTCCGGACCTTGCCCCAACAGATTACTATTTTTTTCGAAATTTGGATAACTTCTTGCAAGGGAAAAAATTCAACTCCGATGGGGCAGTCCAAACCGACTTCAAAGATTTTATTGATTCCCGTCCGAATGGTTTTTTTAGTAAAGGGATCGATGAACTACCTATGAGATGGCAAAAGTGCATAGATAGCAATGGTACATACTTTGATTAAATAAATATATTATATTAAAAAAAATCAACTTTATGTTCCTCCCAAACAAAACGCCAATTTCATATGTAAGGACCTAATATTTCAATAACTTTTTTGACTTTTAATATCTAGCGAGAGTATCTTTAATGGTGAAAAGCAAAAAAAAAACATTTTTGCCAAAAATATAGTGTAATGATGTGGCCATTATATAAATTGTGACCATTTATAAAAAAAAAACAATGATTCTTGTGTTAAAATATCATCAAAAAAATGTGCGAAATATTAAATTTGCCATATAGAGAAATTTATGTTTTATCAAAATTCATTATATATAAAACAAATTGTTTTTAAAAAAATTAGGTGGAATATTACTAAGACCGACCAGTCAAAGAAGAAGAGTTTTTAAGTGTTAAAAAGTGCTAATGTATAACTTTTTAAAATTAACAAAGAATGTAATGTTGTGATAATTTTAATATATCGTGCAGACCTGACATTGAATACGAAATAAAATTCCATCACTGTATACTAAATTCTTTAAGCTTTCAAGGATAAATATTTTGAACGAAACTCAGATGTAAGAATAAAAGCAATATAAAAAAATACTTTTTAATGATTCATAATACTCGTATAACAATGGATTTGAAAATGTGTATATGTTCATTTCATAAACTAAATAATGAATGTTGCAATATGAGTTTTTCATAAAAATTTCAATTTTGTTAAATACGCATTAGAAAATGGTTTTTCAATTTCGAAATATAGTATAATGCAGGATGTAAAATGAAAAATGTTACATAAACAATAAATTCGAGTGTGTAGCATTCAATGCCAAAAATTAATGACTCAGTTGCAATATTACCTTTTGTTTAAGAAATAAATAATTGAAAAAAAAAAGAAAAATGCAAAACGGGACACCAATGTTCGACATAACATATGACTATATAAAACGGCTACGAAAAAAGAAAATAAAACTGTCACAAGTTGTGATCAAAATAAGTCATCATGTTTTTCTTTTCAAATGTGCCAAAAAAAATGCCAACTTGACGTTATCAGAGAATCTATAACATCGTGTTAAAAAAATATTCAATGAAATAAAGATGATTTTTTGTAATTTATTCAAATGTTCAATAGAATGAAATATGGAGAGTGCAATAAAGTAAAAAAAAAATTAACTCCTACAACATCATTAAACGGGGTATTCCACTCTAGAAATTTGAAAAAATCGTTTTTTTGTTTTTTGCATATTCTTAAAATTTATACCTTTAAGAATATGTTCTCAAAAGGAAATTTTAAAACGCTCAATATTTACGAAGTTATAGCTATAAGTGAGGCAGCAATTCGTCGTTGCCAGGCCTCGCAGTCGAGGATCCCCTCGCCACTCCAACCTCAAAGACTTACGAAATAAACGTACGTGGTCGAAATGAATAGAAAGAAAATAACAAGTAAACCGAAGAAAGAGTGGAAAGATGTAATTGGAGAAATTTTAACTAAGAAAAAAGTAAGAAGTATAGGGGAAAAACATGCATGATGAGATGTATGAATATGGATGAGGCAAAAGGGTTTGCACTTAGATAGAAGGGCGTGGAGAAGTTTCCTCTCTGACTAACCCAAAAGAGACATTGTATGATGTTATGTATGCATGTAAGGAAAAAAAACATGAAATAATATCATTGAAATAAGTTACCCTCATAGAGCAGAACAACCGAAGACCGATACTTGACGAAGACCTTGGGACCAGCCCTCATCAACCAAACCAGCCCTTCAGGAGCTTCCAGCTCAAAATTTCCTGGACCCAACCTACTTATGAATCAATTTATACACTTCTCACGATCATTTCTGTATCTTTTCAACACTTTCAGTCATACTTCATACAAAATTTAACCCACTTACCACTGTCACGTTCTCGACGGATTCATGAAAGAATTTCAGTGTCGAAATTTCTCATAAACCCCGAGAAGTAATTGTAATAGGGTTCTCTTTCTCGCCAAATGAAATAAACGTGTTGAAGGAATATAATGAGCTAGATGTTTTATCACGATAAACGCTCCCGGCGTGCTCCGGCAATAGGAAGCTTTGGATTCGAGCGGCATAGAATTGAAACGCGAGGTCAGAAATTCCATTTATGTTACAAGCACTGCCATAAATCAGCCTCATTTAATATTTCCACACAAATTTTTAAAAAATCCTCATGGATTCGAAAAAAATCAAAAGTTTATATTTTCGTCAATATTTTCAGATTCAGTCTTAGTGACAATGTTCAAGAGAAACGCGTAAGCCAGCAGATGGAAGTAAGATATATATCAAAACGTACTGCGTATACGAATATATCGTGAATATTTTTAAAATAAGACGATTTTTTTATTATTACTTCCACAATTTCAGTTTTAGTGATCCTGTAAAAGTGTAATATGCACACGATAGATTTATTTACTTATTTATTTTATAAAGGTTAAATATACATGTTAAACCCAATAACATACAAAACTTAAAGATACACAGTAACAAGAAAATAATAGTTAATAAATAAGAAACAATTGTTCAGCCGAAACCACTAGCTTCCATTACTAAGAAAGTTGAAAATACTTCCTTGAAAAACATTTTCTGAAATGTTGAAGATTCCAATATCCGAGGCCCTATTCAAAAGTGACAGCCTGTGAAACAAAGGAAGAGCACTTGGCAAATTAGTTCTACTTATTGCCAGTATAAATAGATCAATATTTCCGTCCCTCGAATAGTTGTCAGGAAGATAAACAGTATATACTGCGTATATGTATATCGTTTTTTGTGTTCACTGTTCAAGTATTTATTAATCAGCCGTTATGCCAACCTAGTCAATTTTCGAAAACGTAAATTCGTAACACATTTATAAAATTCATAAAACAATTAAATTGATTTTAAATAAGAAGAAAAAAGGAAAATATTATGAAATAATAAATAAACTCATTTAGTGGGGAAAGCATGTTAATTACATACTCCTATTTGCTCGAGAATGGGTTTATACAAACTTTCCAGGTGATGTGATAAGCCTATCCGTAAGGGAGCATAATTATTTAAGGATGGTGATGGTATTTTACTGAAATTTCATACAGTCGGTAAATCGAAAATTTGTCCTTCACTGCCAAGAATACATTCGTCATATAAATTATAAATAAGTTTAAAAAGTGTATTTGATTCAAACGACTGTATTTCTGAATTTTATGACATTTTTTTTTTAAATCTAAAAAAGGGAAACATCCCATAATTTTTAAAGTTGTAAGTGGGTGTAAGTTTTCTCTTACTACGAGGGTCATCCAGAAACTAAGGTTACAAGGGCTCCTGAGGCCGGAGGAAATTTTTTGTTTCAAAGTTGGCGCACTTGGCGTGTAGGGGGGATCCTAACGGCCAGTTTGTTTGGTCCCGCGTGTTTATCGGCCATTTTGTTAAGTCACAGTAAATTCTTCCGATGGAGAGGTCGTCGCGGGCTCCCGCCACCTCTCATCCGTGCGAGACCCGCGCGGTCATCCGTTTTTTGACTTTGCAAAACAATACCGCCGCGAATATCCACCGGAAGCTCGTGGAAGTTTATGATAGTGATGTGATCGACAACATGTCACTAAGTGGGTCAGGTTGTTCAGAGAAGGCCGTACTGATACTCACGACGAGGCAAGGTAGTGATTTATGACGAATTTGTGCAAAAAATTGAAGTACAAGTGCGAAATGACCGCCGTGTGACGCTTGACGACCTTCACGAAGAATTTCCTGACACTTCTCGAAGTCTCCTTGGTGATATTGTGTCGGTAAAACTTGGTTACAAGAAGTTGTGTGCGAGATGAGTGCCCAGAATGCTCACACCGGAGCACCGTCAAAATCGCGTGACCGCCGCGCGTGAATTGTTGGATCGTTTTGCACAGGAGGGAGAAGCTTTTCTGGACTCTATCGTGACGGGGGATGAGACGTGGGTGTGTCACTACACCCCAACAATTTTCCAACGATCAGGAGGTCGAGGAAGCTGTGAAGAAGTGGCTAAAAGAGCTGGCAGCGGAGGTCTATGACACTGGCATACAAAAGCTGGTGCCCCGACTACATAAATGTCTCGATCTCGACGTCGATTATGTTGAAAAATAGTTTAATATATTTGTGAAGTATCCTGTGAATTTCAATTAAATACAACCATTTTTCGAACCTACATAAATGTTGTAACCTTAGTTTCTGGATGACTCTCGTACCTAAAGTTCAGAAAATGTAGGATGAGTCCTGTGACAGCTCACAAATTTACCTCAATACAACCTTGTAACGATGTTCAGTAATTTTAATTATATATGAACTTTAATATAAGCCTCAATTCTAATAAATAGCAAGTTATTTAGGTAAATCCATTAAATAAGGTTGTATTGGGGCAAATTTGTGAGCTGTCACCGGACTCATCCTAGAATTTCCGAACTATAACAAATAAGCGATAGATGGAATCGATAGCAGAGAAACAAAAGAAGGAAAAGGTGATACAATTCCACGAGTCGCCCTTGATCACATATCAATTAATATGTAATTATCGATCATCGGCGAGAATTCCCCCAGAGATATGTGTAACAAAATGAGAATGGAAAATAAAAGCAAATTTCCATAAGTACACACAGACGAAGGGAAACCGTCGGTTATAACAACGGATATTAAATTAAACGATTACCTTCACCGCGATAGAGAGTGCTACAAATTGCGATTGGAGAGGATAATCAAATATATACTTTTCACCAGCCCGCCGAGTGCCCGCCGCTGGGCGAGGCGTATCAAATAGGGGTTGGAATATTGGTATCACTGAAAACCGGGACGAGGCGTTTTATCGAGCCCTCTCAGGCCAAACATGCTACTCAGTATTTGTACAATTTTGCAGACGAGTAAAAGAGACAACTTTCATAAATAAAAAATGAAATATGTTTTCATCTGTTGAAAATATTTAAAATGAATTATATTTACTGTAGAAACCAGATTTTTTTTTATCATAACCATCAGCCCATATGTTAATTCAGGAACAAAAGATGCCATAAAACGCCTTTATCTATTGTAAATCGGTCTATAGTCAGGCACTGTGCACGACATAGGTTCGGCGTTTGATTCCCCGAGTTCCTTGCGAAGTACAAAACAGTTCAGCTCTAGGGAGTAGTCTCAAAGCTTATCTGAAGCACACATTGCAGTTTTACGAATACATTATCCGCAGAGAGGGTGACAATTTGAGGACATTGGTGATCACCGCCAACTTGGAAGACAGACGGGAAAGCTGATTCCCAAACCGTTGGACTGACCAGGTAAAATATGACACTGAATGTGCCGTAACCAGTAAGTGCTCTTCAAGCTGTGGCGTGCAGACAGAAAGAGGACAATCGTCAGAGGCCTACACAAACATACTCCAAAGATGTAACGATCCTCGGTCAAGGGGTATAAGACAAACAAAAAAGCATATATTTTACAAAACATGTTTTTAATTGTTCCATGAATGTTCAAACGATATTTTCTATTTAGTCAATACTTCACCAGTAAAAACACATCGAAGATTAAATCATCATTATTGAAAAGGCAATATTCAGGCGAATAAAAAACATACGTTTTTCTAGTTTATTTGATATTCTTTAAGTTAATTATAAAATTTAATCATATAGGCGAGACTGTAAAAGTGCGCACCTTTATAAAATGGACGTGTATTTATTTTTGTAGCGACATTTAGTGATCAAAGATCAGTTTAAGAGTACGTTGAAATGTCACATTTTTACAATACTGCGAATTCGAGAAGATTATTGAATTCCTCTAAGCCTACATTGTATATGAAGTGTTTACCGAGCTTTGGGCCAACTACTTCGAAGTACAGCTCCATATAACCCTTTCTGTTTGCCCGATTACCTCAACTAGACAGTTATTGTGCCAGACAGGTCAGTTGGGTCAGACTCTAGTAACGAGATGATCTCAGGGTAGAACATCTCCGAGAGGGCAAATCCATGACGCATAATTCTGTCATGTATTTCGGCGCCAGACCATTCAAGGCTTTGAATACCGTGAAAATGGTCCTGAGTAGACGTCTCGTATCTGACATTTAAAAAAAAAGTTAGATATGAGATATCCAAAAAATCGGAAGGCAAACATTTGGGTGCATTTAACAAATTTGTGAAAAAATGTCAGGTACATAATTTTAATTTATGGTTATGACCTTAAGGTATATATGTATACAAACATTACACTTAATTATATTACAATTTGTTGTACACAGCACTATTTGATGAGTTGGTAGCCAATTTGGCAATCTCTTCAAATCAATCAGAAAAATTTTCAAGATTTGTGTGAAAACAGGACTGGAACCCTTTTTTAAAATTGAGTACCAATAGAAATCAAACCTGCAGCCTCGGAGGGCAGCCAACTAGGTTACGGAGGTTGTTAGATAAGTAGCTTCTGAAGACCAAGACACAATTTTTAATTTGTAATTTAGCCCATCAATACAAAAAAGCTTTCATACTTATTCAGTTGATTTAAATGGTCAATATTTTTATAATTTAATCAAAAGCATCCACTACATTTTTTACCAATCGCTTAAAAGCGATAGCTTATTTGCCATGCCCTCAGGCCTTTCGGAATTGTTTCTGGAGGATTCTTAGGAGTTTTCTTTCGGGTATTTTGTCATCAGAGAGTATTACTGGCGCATTAAAGTTGCCGAGCAATTATTGAAGGACCTTAGGAGGGATATGTGTATTGAAACATCACTATAATCGAATAAAAGTAAATTTCTTTTTCGACGTTAATAAGAAATATATGAAAAACTCACCAAATAATCTAAGACGCGTTCCGTTATTGGCATGTTTAAAAAAATGGCCAAAAAAACCTTAAATGTTAAGTAAGTAATGTTACGTCTTTCATTCGTGAATTGTTTTTCCTCTCCGTTAGTAAGCTCTTCTTTCTTTCATTGATTGATAATACCTCGCTTTTCATGTTTTTAAATTTTGTGTAAATTGACAATAATTTGGATGTTTTTTTCAACCACGAAACTTCCTCCATTTACACGTGTCTGATTGATTGGAAAATATTGCCATCAGGTTATAAGTCCGCCAGATTGTTCAACGTTGAAATGTTAATATATAGAAAAAATACACACTATACAAAATTATCGGAACCGTAAAATTATAAATGGGTAGCAAACCCTAATTTAAAGGGAACTCTCTCTATTAACGTTGTACTTTTAATGCTAATGAAAGTCAACACTTTGGCTGATGAGACGAGTTCGATTAAACAGCGTTCAACATGTTAGGGAAATTAATTATACCAGCGATACGCATCGGGCAGGACGAATAAATTATTTCACATCGGCACTTAGGTGATAATTGAAAATTATCGGAAATAATAAAACGCCCTCCTTCTCCAAGAATGGTGGCTTCATTAACTCGAGGATAATCTATTATTAAAGTCATACTTTAATCGTGTTTTTAATGGAAATTTTCCAGCATATTTGGTACCACAATGTTATATATTTAATTTATTTTAAAAAATCTTAGTCAAATTTATTTTCAAATTGAAGGTGGAACAAAAGATGTTTAAAAATAATATTTTTCACTACCGTACCTGGCATATACAAATTGTGATCAAAGAACAAAGAAATACTAGCTGAAGAAAAATAAACACTATATAAGACAGGCTCACAAAAGAAAAGAGATTTATCGAGTGTTGATAGTAGTTGAGTTTTTCAAGTTTGCGTAGTGGTCAGAAACAGGTTGCGCCTATGTACACGGCAGAAAACATATACTGGGTGACTAAAATTTATTGTCTGTTGATGTATATTATAATTGAAATTTCATGAATTCAATTAAAATATCAACATGTCTTCAAATACCAGAATCATGAATAAACATTTCAAATAACGGAGCCTAAGAAGATAATCAAAGATGGATGCATATAAAGGAATCCTGGTTAAGATATGTAAACGAAATTTGGATATTGGTAAAATAGCGGAAATGCAGTAGAAATGAGAGTCTGATAAAACAATGTATGATATGATACTTGGAAAATGTGATAGAAGGTTAAAAAATAATGAACGACGAAAAGTCTATAAGAATTTGGAGTACTAGAAGTTTCGGAAGAATTAGAAAAATGTGTCAGTACTTAAGGTCTAATTATGAAAGAGGTAAGTGAAAAGCATTAATAAAATAATTGGAGTATATACGAGTACAATACGAGGTTAATAAACGAAGCAAAAGTGAAATATGTGTGCTAGGATGTAATGAAATGACGATCTGTTTTTCCTGTCTACCTTATAAGTAACATGGCGCGATGGTGATGAAGACATATCGAACGATGTAGTGAAAGGAACGTTCAGAAACGGCAGAGAAATAGGGGCTGAATTAAATATGGGTTTTTTGTTCATATTAGTTGTCGCATAATTGGCACAATAGTTCGATATCTCACGTCACTTGCAAATATAATTATATTTAATATTCAATAAAAATATGTTTGATGCTTCAAATAATAAATAATACGAATAAAAATCGCAGACAGAATAGAGCTAAGATTAATTCTGATCTGAAGCATCCTCTGTTCAACCACAAGCCTCGGAGATTTCGACATTAATCCAGTATAAGCCTGAACTAGCGAACAGCCAACAATACTTATTAATAACTTCAAGGTTTTTTCTGTGGATCTCCAATATCTGGCATCTTCTATTGACTATCTTAAGGACGTATGCATATGGAATGCATTCAACTACCTTAAGGTTAGGATCGCCAGAACACAAACTAACTCGTGATACACTGTAAATATTGAAGAAAAATCTTTGATTGTTCAGCACGCTCGGCATCACGAACGTGACCTATTTCACGTGTAAAAGGCAGCAATTGACGTGGTCAAATTCTAGACCAAAAAGGTTTTTACAAGTGAACTTTAACTGACACAAAACGGGTACCTAATAAAATTAAACGTTATGTTAGTGATGTTGCCAGCAAATAAATCTCCACATATTTCTTGCTTAAATCGCCTAGATATCCTAATTCAAATGGATGAAGAAGGCTTGAATATCTCGATAGGTCTTTTCAAGTAGTTGGCATTATCACCTTCAATCTATACTTGATTTTTTTCAAAAGACGTCTAATTATAATGAAAGCATCGTTGGCATAACTTTGATCAGTTTAAGGCGCTTCAGAAAAAAATGTAAAATTCTGTAACAAGTACCTACATAGTATTCCCCCTGTAAAGTAAAGGTAATGTTGTTCCAAGTACTTACCTTTGACGTAGAGGGTGGTCGGCTTGGAGTACTCTGTCCCAATGGAGTTGTCGGCCACACACTCGTACTTCCCCTTGTCGTCCTCCTCGCTCTTGGTTATCTGGAGGGCTCCTGCAACACGGTAACTGTCAATATTAGTGCCCGGATAGCGATACGGACATCACAAGATACGATAATCATGAATTAAGCTATATAACATTTATCTAAGTAACGTGAAATAAATCAAGTAGAACCAATGAACAAAGTATATTTAATATTAATCAAGGAAAACTAAATCTCATAAAACACGTCCAGTGGGTAAAACAATAAACAAGGGAAAGTGAAAATCAACATAAAAGAAAAGAGAACATAACTAACGAGAAGGCTAAACTTAAGAGGATAATATTATTAGTGTAAGTGAAAATAGAACAAAATAAAATGTACTAATATTAGGGCATCGTCTGCAGAAATTCAATGACACGACTATAAAAAATTATGACACAATCAACTAAAACGAAAAAATTAGATCTTCTTGAATAAAAAAATTTAAAATAGTTTAAAATATAATACTAGAAACTAATCCATTCAAATAGAATAAAATAAATAATAAATGGTGATCATTAAAAGTGTATCAATGCAAAATGACAAAACAATAATCTTATTAATGAGTACACATCGAAAATCGGTAAAGGTAAAACAGATATTGTTAAACACAAATAAAATGAAAATTATTCAAATTTAGTATCAAGTGTAAGACTAGAGAGTTAGACTTGACTGTAAGTCGACCTACATTTGTATGTAGATGATATGGTTCTGGTTGGTAATATGGTAAGTTAATTTAATAAAATGCGTTAAGCAAAAAAATTGATAAAAATCAAATATAATTTGTAATATAATAGTTAATTCAGGGAGATTGGAATAAGTTGACGAGTCTTGTTATCTGGAACAGTATTTTTACGTGTGTAATAAAGGCATATTAAAAGAAGGGCAGATGTTGAAAATAAGGTAAACGGAGCATTAAACATCATATCCAAAAGTCGCGCTATATTAAAAGACGCACAATGAAAATACTCGACAGTTTGTAGATATGGAAGTGAAGTAAAAATTGAAAAACAGAAAGGATAACTATAAATGTCGATGTATTGAAGGAGAAAAAATGAGGATATCAGAAATAAATTGCAAGATGGAAGAGTATTTCGTAAGCAAGAGAAGGAAAGGAACTTTGAAATGGATTGTGCATACGAAGAGGATCAATAATCAAGTTAGTAAATAAAAAAACTTGGTAAAGCACCCGAACACCATAAATTAAAAAGATTAGATTATCAGCTACAGAATATTTTTTAACAAATGATAAATAAGGTTAAAAAATATTATGTAGCTGTAGTTTAAACAAAGTATAAAATAGAAAATAAAAGGTATCTTGAAATCGGCGATTCCCCACAGAAGCAATATCCACCCCTTGTGAGGTGTACATACTTATTAGGGGGGCGTTGGTTCGTTTAAAGGGGTCATTGTGGTATTTATTAAATATTCCAGTAATAAAAATATCTGATCGTATAACTAACTTGTTAACGTTATTCATCTAATAACTAACTGCAAAACATTGTCTACGTAAAATAAAAAAAAAAACAAATCTTGACAAATCGTGACAAGCACGAGTAAATATTTTTTTTTGTTCATTCCAGATTTTACAATTGTTTAGTTAGTTTTATAACTAACATACAACAAATAAATAAAAATTTAGGTGTTATTCGCCACGTCGGAAGAACTACACATAACCAATGTTACACGAAGGGCCCCATGACTTATCCCAATATATACAATGGGGACGTTGGCTCAAAAAAGGAAATGGGAAACCTTGCTTTAAATTAACTCAATTTGAAAAATATTAAAACAAAAATCATGTTGATGATAGATAATACGTAATACAAAACAGTTGAATTGAAAACGAGACAAGACGCCAACGGAACACGTTGTTAAAATGTAATGAAAAATGTTTCGTTTCATTTTATTGGTGGAGACGGAAAAGAAACGAAAACACGAGAATAGTAATATTGAAAAATATGATACGGCTCGCGAGAAAAATACACGACAGAAAGCAACGAACAAGTCTGAAACAATTCAATAAGAAATAAATTAAAAAGATGACCCGCAACGGAACTTTGGGGGAACACAATTCCGCGTTGGCTAAATCGAATAAATTACATTCAAGTATCAAGAACTGTGAATATGAATATTGGCAGTCAAATAGGACCAATCTTAACTTGTAGGATAACAAAGTTCAACATTTTAAATACGAACCAATAAAAATGATTTTTTTGAGTAAATGACAAATTAAACAATCCGATAAATGTTTTTTTAACACTTTTGTTTTATTCAATCTTCTTCTTCTCCCTGGCTCCATTCCAACTCACTTTCTGCGAAGACTGTTGGGGTCAGCTCTCCTCGTCCTCAGGTTGTATGCTCTTCTGTCCCGGACTACGTCCCCCAGGCCGTGCCTCTGCATCAGGTTACCTTTTTGCACCACCCATGAATTCTTTGGTCTTCCTCTGGTTGTTATTCGAAGAAGATCCATGGAGATTGCCTGGTTCACAATGTGATCGGGTGCTTTGTGTCCAACGTGCTCATACCATCTCAATTGCCTCTCCTCCATCTTACTGTTGATGTCTGTAACACCTAGGGTTCCACGAATGCGTGAGCTTTTTATTTTGTCTCTTAGGGACACACCAGCTGACCATCTTAGCATGCGCATTTCAGCAGTTTCTAGTTGCCTGGAGTAAGAGTTATACATCGTCCAGCGTTCGGAGCCATAGAGGAGTGCGGGTCTGACAATCGTTTGGTATACTTTTCCTTTTAACTTTACTGACATTTTCGGATCACATAGAACTCCCGTCATTGATCTAAACTTCACCCATCCCACACTTATTATATGTGTTACATCTGCTGCACATCCTCCATCGCTATGGATGAGTGACCCAAGATACTTAAAGGAGGCACAATTTGGTAATGTTTGTCCATCCATTTGCATTACGGGAGTGACAGCATTTGTGTTCTCAAATGGTAGGTACAGATACTCTGTTTTCTTTCTGATCAGTCTCAATCCATTGACCTCCAAGATTCTTCTCCACCTTTCCAGACTATTTTGCAGGTCTTCATGTTTTTCGCTTATTAATACGATATCGTCTGCAAATAGTAGGATCTTTAGGAGACTGTTCATTTCCTGGTTAGTTAAATAGTCCATGACTAAGATGAACAGTAGCGGACTGAGTACCGATCAATTGATGTACCCCCACCTTTATAGAAAATTCTGGTGAGTTCCCGAAGTGCACCTCACTTTTGTTTTATTCAATCAAATACATACTCGTAAATATCACCACGATATTTCCCTGTTGAGATAGATAGAGATGACAAAGTACCAAACTTTCCTATCACGACACACTTCCTTTGCCTCCTCTATACCCATACATCTCTTCATACAGCTACTTCCGTTTCTATTGTTCTTACGTTTCCATATTTTATAATTTCATTCACTTGGTCCAACCATACTTTTCTCAGTCGTCTTCTACCACGACTACCACTTATGCATGAATTATAAATTTGTTCAGTCAGTAATTCGTCCTCCTTCCGTCCGAAATGATAAAACCACTTCAACGTACTCATTTTCCCCGTACTTAACATATCAGTTTTTAGCTGACATTCAACCTTAATAATCACATAAATATTTGTCATACATCGACACACCACATATTCTTCTCAGTGCACGAATTTCCACTGCATTTACTGGGCTCTTTTTATTACCTAAAATACACTGAAAAGAAGAGAGTTCACCCAGATATTATATTAGGTATTAACATAAGTTGTGTCCGTTTTCTTCAAATTAAAAAATGAGCACCAAAAGTAAAACAAAACGGTAAAGGTTATACGTCATTTGAAAGAAAATTTTCTGCTCTACAAGATATTGTGTTTGCTTTTACGTTACATATATTATTTTATTTGAATGAGGTATAATCTTTACCATTTTGTTTTACTTTTGGTGCTCATTTTTAAATTTGAAAAAAAAAACGGACACAACTTATGTCAACACCCAATAGATAGAACTTCTCAATGTGTTTTTCTATTCGGAATTGAAGTCGGAATTATAGGTAGCAATGGTGATTATCAAACGAATACTGAATGACATTTTTATTATTTAAATATAATTTTCCAAAAATATTAATTAGTTGTAAATTGTAGTATTAAAAACAGTGTTGAGAATGTGATGCTGGAGAAGGATGTTAGGATATCCATGGATAGCAAGGCGAACTAACGCCTCCATTCTCGAAGAACTTAGATTGACAGATTGTCGACAATATGCCTCCAATTCTTTGGGCGAATTCCTCGCGGCCAAGGAGATAGTTTGAAGAGGCTTGTGACGTACAAGAGGAAGAGTCCCAATGAGTTAGACTGACTAAGTGAGAGAAGAAACAGGACTACCCTTCGAACCGCGGAGTGCAGATATGGATGGAGAGGAGTCGTCAGAGGCTATCATGGGAGTCATGATGCTCAGTCATGAGGTACACGACAGAATGGATGTTTCTCTTCACACTTTGTTTAATATTATACAAAAAGAGATCCATAAAAGGTGTGCCTCAACAATAAATAGAATTTATACTATTTCTTATAAACAAATTCTCCTCGATGAGAACACTCAAAGAAGAGTCAAAAGTAATTTATCGCATTGCCTATATTTGGGAACGTGATTGAAAAGATGCTTGAATGGCGTAAATAACACATTTCGCACTTTTTGCTTTTTTTTATACACCAATAAAACCAGTGGGAAGTCAAATGGAACAAAACGTTAAAAGCTCCGAATTTGTATATAAATAGCGACTCTTGAGCCGCTATGGTAATTCACTGTCAAATATTTCCGGTTTTTGAAAGCAAGTCATGTTCTTAATACGTCTGTTTGTCATTCAGAAAAGGTGTTCACGTTTTGCAAACATAATAAGGTATTCGCTTACACTTCAAGAGAGTTCAGCAAACATACGAAAAAATGTATCTTATGTTATTGCTTCATGCGGAACGAGACAGGTAGATTATAGACCTATTTATGGAGAGGTGGGCACGAATATTTTATGTGGAATACGGCTTGTTTAAATGATACGCTCGGTGTGTTCATGAAATGCTCACTGTGATCTGATGAGATCATATGAAAAACAAATACAAATCTCATAAAGTAAAATATCCATACATATTACGCAACCGTAAATTTTTTTTTATATACAGACAGGTAATTAATTCACCCACGCTAGAAAGATAACATAATACATTAAATAAAAAAACATTGACAATTTAAGTCGATGTAAAGCGTAAACTGATTAAATTTAAAAAAATCACATTCGATCTATAAGAGGAAAAGTTCTTCGAACAAAGAAGAAACACAGCAATTATTGGACGCGGCCAAGATTTAGTAAATCAAATGTCACGTAAAAGACAACCGAAAAACACATGACCTATAGTCTCATCAATAAGACCACACTCACAGCCGCGATTCCCTACAATATCCATTTTGTAAAGGTAACTTGCCACCACGCAATAGTTCATCTGCAGGCGACACATTATTGACACTTCTGTGTAGTACATTCTTATTATATTAAACCGCGGTGTCAAAAGGATAATTTTCAAGATTGATTTATATCTAGAGCCCTTATATACTCCAGTTATATCACAATCCAATACGCACCTGTGCCAAGTATCATATTTAAAAGATCAGTTACTGGCTAAAACAATTAGATAGGGGTCGACCATGCTTCATTTGCTAAAGACTCGACACATTCACTATCCATAATATCAATGTGTGAACAAATCCACTCCAAAAAGATATCTATGTTATTTGACATTAATTGAAATTACTATGGTTAAATTACTATTAAATTATGGTTGAACAAATTTTTTTTTTTAATAATTCAAATCACGCTGAAATAAAAAAATACTTTTATTAAATTGTAACAAACGATAAATTGCAACATCTGTGAATTATTATACTGGATCTGAGAAACAGCTGAAGTGATTGAAATGTTTAGGAGAGCATTTGAAATATTTGAATACCGTGGCTCACAACTCGTAATCATGATTTATTTATAAGAAAGAATTTTCCAGATTTTTTCCTGTAACACGAAGAAAATCGTTTCACTCGAAAAATTATATCAAAACAACACTTTCACACAAAGGTCGAATTATTTTTATCTGATTCTCAGCTCAAGAATTTTATTTAAACTACGGACATTAAATTGTATATTTTATACGAGTATATACGCGTATATATACATACTATCACGGCGTGTCCCTTGCGAGGCAGAAATAACAGATCTCCACACACATTTCTGTGCAAATAATGTCTTATTATATTATTTATGCTCACTTTACCTTCCTTTAAAATATGAAACACTTGATCCAGCCACGTTACGTTCTCCACGGTATTCCTCTTCCACGTACACTTCGCACTTCAAACTTGTCAACACGCTGAGTTGACAAGCCTTTGCCATTCATTCTTTCCACATGTCCAAAATATCTTAGGGCTCCTATCTTAATACTATTTACAACATCCATTTTATCTATGCATTATTTTTTCATGTCTGCGTTTCGAATTCTTCAATAATTTTTTTCCTAAGTGCGGGCATCTCCACAGCATTCATCTTACTTTTTATCCTTCTGCCAACACTTAATTTCACTCCCGACATTAAAATAATAATCCAGAATCATACAAATTCAACATTCTATAAAATATTCCAACCTGATTTCGAACTCATTCGACTAGTTTGTGTGAGCTCGTGAGTGTGGGTTTCTTCTTGTTGTTTTAATTTTGTTTCTGTGTATTTTTTGTTTTAATTTTAATTTTTATTCTTACGATTGTGTGCGGTATATTGTGGGATGAATATTTTGGTCTTTCTGAAGTGATGATGTGTGGGGAGTTGAATTTCGCAAGATGTTTGCAGTTGTAGTTGAGTGTCACTGTATGTCAGGTTGATGAGAGCGTGCAACGAAGTTTTGTTTTTGTGTAATCAAAAATCGTAAAGAAGTATCGATTTATTTTTTCATGCTAAATATCCTCAGTGAGATACAGGCAAAACCCTAGTTTACTGGGGATATGACAAATGAAAGTCAACAAACCCAGATCCATTCAAATTGTACGTCTAAATCAAATTACCTGTTGTTTTTTCGCAAATTGTGTATACTTCTTGTCATGTGTAATAATAAATAAATAAAAAGTTTGAAGAAATTACTGAGTAGCAACGAACCCGCCAGATATACCATGTTTAATCATGTAAACAATAGAATAAAAATAAATAAATAAATATGTGCTTAGTATTTTTATGTAGAAGTAATGCTGCTCTGACATACTCGTTCTTGTAATTGCTAACCAAGTAATACAAATAAAGATAATTAGTCGTTTTCATTTGTTGTAATACTCCAGTGAGTAAACACATTATATAACCTACCATTCACTATATTGCCTGCTGCTACTCATATGTGAAGATACCAAATATTTCAGAAACTTGCGCTCATGTCTCGTTTTCTTAGAAATATTTTTAACTATTTGTATATCACTTGTATTTTAATTCAGCAACATTGAACCTCCTACTGTTTTGAAGGAAATTGAACATACTCGTATAATATAAATTTGATATTTCTAATAAACAATAAATTAATAATCAATGCACGGCCTAAAAACTAGTATGCTATAAAACGTTTATTGAAGACAAAACAATGAAAAATGTATGTTTGTATTAAAAAAAACAACGAAACTTTAAAAAATTGCATCCGAAAGACCTAACAATACCGCCCCGATACATCAACGGGCAGCTGAATGTCAAAACTATAAAATCTATACCGCAACAATGATTTATTTCATAGAACATTAAGATGTGGATAAAAAGAAATAATTAAAATTTTATAATTGAATTATCACAGCGTGTATCTGATTTCATTTACAAAAAGAAAAAAATACATCCGTTTTTACAAATCAGAACTACCTAAATTTTTATAGACAATGTTTTTAGATCTGGATAGTTATAATTATGACTGTCTAAATGATGGAAACTATACTCGTATTTCGTAAATATATTAGTATAAAATAACAATTGAAGCCAGTAAAACAAGATACGAGATCAAGTTTAAATACTATTACACAAATAAACTTGTGAATAAATCATACTTTCGATTTAACCACTGTTTCTAATATTGTAGACGAGACAAAAGAGAAACTAGCTTGCAGAATCAGAGAGTAAAGCGACGTCAGGGCAATGAATTTTCCATTAGAGGCAAATAACATATTACATTGTTGTTGGACAAAGTTTTTCTTTTAAAGAAAACATTAAAAAGGAAATCCACTTAAAATAATTGTAATTGTATAATACATATCTATCTGCTAAATATAGCAATCGAAATTTTTAGCCTACTTGCACTTTTGTGAAAATTCATATTGCCAGTAAAACATACTTTTTTGATAAAAAGGACAAACTATTTAACTTTTGTTTTAAAGGTCTTAGCCTGATTATTATGGTTGTTTTTGGAATCGAGGAATGTCTGGAAAACGCTACGTTTTTTAAAGGTACATACTTTTAATACGATAAATAAAATCTTGGCTATTTATTGATATGGTAAAGATAAAATCAAAAGAATTTCATGGGACGCCTTATTCAGTTGATAATATTGTCATTTAATTCATATGGCATTCCTCTGGTTAAAGAGCGTGGCCGGGAGAAAAATAGTCTTCAGTCCCCTTAACATACTTAGGTAGATACGTAGCTCACCGTTCGACATTGAACGTGATGGAGATATTACCGCACGTGGACAGGCAACGAATCTCGCACATGTCTAAGCGATGACTACATTTTTTAAATGAAAGTTTAAATGAATAATTTGAATGTAACTACTTAAAATTATTTTCAATTAAATGTGACACCACAAACTAAAGGCTGATACAGACAATAAACTTGTACTAAATTTTCCAAATTATACGTACATTTGTAAAAAATTAGTTTTACAATATATATTGATTTATTTCATCTACAGTAGGTAGTACTTTTTTTGTTTTTGTAAGTAAAAAACGAGTGTAGGGAAAATGAGATAGTCGGTTCAAATATTCAAATGTTTGTAAGCCAATGTAGGAAAGACTTAAATTCTATTGAAATATGATTGAAACGACCTGGCTGAATGTCGTATTGCAATATATTTGATAGACACCTCTCCGCAAGCCCCTGCGGAGTATTCCTTCCGAAGCCTTTGCCTCAGTTCACGAGTCGCCCGGAGCATATTTTTTTTGCGATAAAGAAAGTTTGATGTTATTCGACAAAGTCGTAAAGTATAAAACATGTGTATCTTTCTTTGTGCGTAAACGAGATGTCTTGGCAATATTTGAAGAGAAAATAAACACGTTTAGTTATAACATACGAGTACTGTTGAATTGAGAAGGAATAAAACAATTGTATTATTATTTACTAAATTTCATTATATTATTCCAGATTAAATGTTCTATTTATATTTACTTCTCGCTGGGAAATTATGTGACAATATATATATATGATATTTTTTCCATACGAAAGACGTTTGTATCTTTCCTAAATAAATTCGACTTAAAAAAACTATTAGATTATTTGCGATTTATTAAATATGACCCATTTTGCATTATAATTGTAAAATTTTTAGCAAGATGTCGATACCTTATCTTTTGTTTTATAATTGTTACTGAGATGTGTAAATGACACAGTGTCGTTATTTTTTCAATAAATAAATACATATATCATAAGAACATAATACAAGTTAATACAAAAAACATACACAATTATAATGTTTACAAACTGAGTCAAACAAGCTTAAATTGGAAGATCGAGGTGAAGCTATCCTCGTACCTGCGTCAGCGTCGCGTAGATACAATAAAGACAATGAAACATCCCCATAGTTTCTTCACCATGAGGAACCAAACAATTGGATCCAGCGGGCGGTCTCTTTTGTTGATTGGAAATATATTGTTCGTGGCAAAAGAAGGGACGAGGCACCAATAAACAAGTCCTCTTTGATTACAGAAGAGAAAATGTAAGACAAAAAAATTTAAACCGAAGTTAAGGAAAACGCTGAAAAATATATTTTAGACATTGAATGTTTTGTAAATCATGTATGCTTATTTCTTAAATTATATGTTTTAAAACTATAATATATATCAAAACTATAATTAAATTAAAAACTCACAAATATATAAGAAACACTTAACGCGAATGGTTTCGAAAAAAGAAAGAAAAAAACTGCTAAGCCTGGTTTGTGAAGAAAGTTTAAAAATTCAAAGGACCCATTAAAGTTAAAAATAACTAAAAATCAATGAGGTTCGTGAGAAAAGTTGTTTTCAAAATATCAAGAAAGACACAACTTGCGATCATTTACAATATTTTCTAGAATTCTTACTAGGGACATTTTCATACACCCTTACTATGGACCTTAAGAAATATAAATCTTTCAGTTTTGATTAACATACGCGTAAACGAAATATCTATCACCATAAAAACAAAGCAGATTTAATTAAATAAACAGTAGCAGTAAAGACTTAATTAAACAAACACCACATATGAAGCTACAAGCGCCGATATATTAATTAATGAAATAATCCATACAAATTAGCTTCACAGTTACCTGCTAAACTGTACCCTTGCGCAATGACGGAGATTACTTCTTTAGGCACATTTTTCTTCAAAATATCTGCTAAAATATAATATTTGTAACTATTAAAATAAACAATAAAAATGAAAGCAAAAATCGGGTTATCCATAAACATAAAACAAAAGTCTTATGTGATTGAAACTAATATCCCTCAAATATTTCTATTTTAAAGTGGAGCACTTAAATATTTATCTACATTGTTTCTTCGTAGTTCGTTTTCCCATAGTTAGTTTTCTGCGCTTTACTTGCCGAATATGTCTTTTCTTAACATAAAGAAAACTTTTTGTACTATTTTTAATCAGTCAATAATAGTGGGTTCGAATCTCGAGTAAGAGCGTCTTTGAGGATAATCTGCTCTATAAACGACGCCATATAAGTTGTACTTTTATTATTATTATATTTAAATACATAAAATCAAATTATTACCAAGTAATGTAATAAACTCTGATTTCACTTTATTACACAGTTATGTCAGTCTACTATATATGGTAAATCTTGTTTCAATCCTTATGTAAGAACCTATCATCTCTTTATCATCCATTACATGGTAAATACACAATTTATGAAGTTATGAACAGTTCCTCTTTCATGGTGTTAGTTGGGAGTGTGTGAAACGTCTCTTCATAATTTTTGCGTTTTCACATTTTGTAGGGATAATAACCAGTAAAATATTTTGTGCAGTTTTTGTACAGATTTAGGCTAACATTCTTTAATATAAAAAATATATACTCCTTTAGCAATTTTGTAATAGTTGAAATATGATATTGGAACGTATATGATATACGTAAAAAGAACTTAAACCACAAAACCTTTTTTTTTGTTTATTTAAAATATAAAAATAAAGATGTACAAAAACATCAAGTCAGTAAAATGGTTAAATTTCGTCTTAAAATAAATGTTCCATACAAGTCCATGCAAATCGTATGGATGTTTCTTTGATTATTTCAGAACAGGTAAAATGTGGGTTAAGTTTTTTAGGACATGTACGCGTAAAAAAAAAGCGAAACATGTACCTTCGTAGTGTATTTCTCCAACATATAATAAATAGTTGTCAGGAGTGTATGAGCAAGGTCCATTCCAGATTGCAGAGTTGATGGTTAAAAATAATAATAATAATACATACTCGTATATATAATGCTACGTAGTGTAGCGAAAGATAGAACAAACTTTGAAGTAGCCTTTGAAGTACTTTGACGTACGAGTAGTATAGCTAGCCGGCGACGAGTTGTATGCAGAGCACGGCCAAAAGGTTGCATCCCTGACTAATGACGGTAAAGGGGTATTATAGATAATGAATGGGTGTTGACGAACCTGGCATGTTACCGTCGAGTATGGTATATCGTGGGTTGGAGCGAACATCGAGTGGCATGGAGTCGCGTAACCAGCGCACACGTGGCGCAGGGTTCCCACTCGCGGAGCACAGTAGCACGGTGGCATGGCCGATCTCCACCACCTGCGTGCTGGGTGGCGCTGCAATCGACGGGAAACCGCTTGGCACTTTGTCGGCTGTGAATAAACAGAGACCATGTTTTATTTTTATTTGCACGAGGCACACACCAATATAAAATAAATTAACAAAACTGTTCAACTAGTAAAAATAGAACCAGTAAAATATATTCGACATTTGTCGACAATATGTAAAGTCAAAGATAGCGATGTATGATGTTGGTTAAATGGCAACCATATTCCGAAAAACTGAACACAATACTTATTAATTACGCCTTAAAAAAATTAGGAATAAAATTATCTTCGCATTCAAAGTACACCCTCCTTTGCGGAGGACGGCGATCATTATGGCTATCTTAATCTCTGAGGCAGCAGCACTGAACAAATATATACCACAGTGAAATCACACCCGTAAGTACGAGTACATCAACCGGAAGATGAGGTTTTTTTCGCATTTTTGCCCTCAGTTTTCTCCTGTTGTTTCAGTTGCAGAATCTCATATTTTCCACTTCGCATTATATGCCAAAGTAGACGAACTTTCTTTATTTGATGTTGGATAATACTTTTCTATTTTTATTCATTCGATTCAAGATGTCATCATTACAGACTTTCTCAATCTACGAGACTTTCAGCATTCTTTGATAGCACCACATTTCAAAAGCTTCTAGCTTTTTTTACTAGATATATACACAATTTGCGAAAAAACCACGGGTAATTTAATTTGGACACAATTTTAATGGATGGTTTGTTGCCTTTCATTTATCGTGTCCCCAGTAAACTAGGCTTTATTTCACTGATGACAAAATCTTTGTTGAGATCTTGTGTTGGCCTGATTGATAGTCCATATTTTATGAACTGCTACTTAAAAAGAAGTTCGTAGGGTTATTGAAAAAAATGTACTGAAGTCCTAATAAAAAAGGGTTTATGAATATTGTATAACTTGTAAACCCTAAATGTAACTAAAGCAATTTTTCCCCATAGTAGAACAGAACCGTCCTCCGCCGAACACTTATATTTATATTGTATTTTCCTTTACTAATATGTTGATTCTGGCTGCGACTGCGCTCCGCTTGTGAGAGTAAGTTATATAAAATATTTGAGAATCACGGTTGACGATAAACTGAATTGGAAGCCTCATATTGAAAACTCAACAAAAAAATTGTGTAATATATTACTAATATAAATCGATTGAATATACATGGAGTATAAAACAAATTAAAATGATTTATTATTTATTACTTTAATCCGTTTTGAGTAACCTAGGGTCAGTCGTCTTTCCATTACAACTATTCAAATTGTAAATATTGTATTGTAAATAATAAACAGATAAAATAACACTAAATAAATATACTAAACAGGTATGATGGTCAAGTAGATGGATATCAGATGTCAGTACAAATATTAAAGAATTTCGGATTCGAGTGTATTATATGCTCTAACGCACACGTATATCATAAATAGTCCAACTCTCACTGTTTTTTGCATAATTCAACAGTTAGGGGTGCGGGGAGGGGAGGAATGTGAAACAGTTCGCTATAACCTCGGGATAAGGGTAAAAGTTAAAGCGTAATTCACCTCTATTTAATTTCATAACTCGCCCCCTCCGCAGCGAACATAAATCCTACACTGTGTGATGAGAAAATTAATACTAGTCTGTTTAAATAATTGCGACACGCGAAATTATCTTAAAAAATTCAACCTTTGCCGGGAGACATGAGAGAAAGGACGGGAATAAATTAATGATATTAAATTTTCGTCCGTTATGAATCTTATGAAGTCAAAACGAAATGTTTAAAGGTTATTTTTGGGTTTAAATAAAATAACGCGGAACTTGACTTAAAGAAATAAGATTAATCACAATATTTACAACACAATACAAAATGGAATAAGATAAGTAGATGCTTTAGATTTCTCATGAAAAATACGGGATAGCTACAAAAGGTAAAAGGTGTAAGCAGTTGTCAGGAATATTGTTCCAGGCAAAATGAGGAGAATGTGATATACTCGTACATGTTATATGTACTAAAATAATATCCATATCAAAATGGTTTGAGGACATGAAGACTGTCTTGATCAAATTAATTATTGCCCATTACCCGTGACGAGTTTAATAAAAAGCACAATACGTGGGGGATTAGGGTAACTGTCTTTGGTGCCACCGTCGATGACTATGATGATGTACGAGTATATGGTATAGGGCAAGGAGCTTCAGTAAATGCAGCTTGTCTGAGTTTACTTTCTTCATCCAGTCTCTGATAACTAGCATCCATTGTACACCATTTGGTTTGATCTGCTGCTATTTGCTCCCAATTATGTTGAGCATTTAACATTTTGAGCGTGTCACGCACTGTGTCTTTATAACTGAGTAAAGGAATAGTACAATATCAGAGTTGTTTCATTGAACGACTGCTTCACAACATTAATACTCGGTCAAACACTTACCAAAAAAGGGACGCGATTCCAGACGATGGTATTGATTCATTGGTTATTTTTTTTTTCGCAATACATTTTTGGTATCCGCAAAATTAAAACCTTTTTTTAATTGCTCTTAACAAAAAAAAAATCACCGTTATCAAAATATTCATGGAACGATAAAATATATAACGATTCAGGAAAAATAAAGTTTTGAATGTAAATATAATACTTCGTACAAAATAAATAAGTAAGATTTGAATAGTGAAGATTGAAATATAAGTTGACGAAATTAAATTGTTACGAAATCGACATAACGCAACAGTAATTGTTCGATAGCTAAAATATAATATTTAACTCGTTTATTAGTCTTATTTTGAAGGAAAAAATATTCCACTTGCCTGGCTTTGCAAAATTAGATTCACAAATTTATTGCTCTATTTTATTCAAAGATTAAAAAATTTGGTTTCATAATAATGTAATGTATTCGTATTGAGTTGAGTGTTAGTTTGCTAATGGGATCTACTCATGAAATTTGGCTGAAATACAAAGTAACGTTCAAAACAGACTGAATTATAAATATTTCAATAAATAATCTCGGTGAGCGTTTTCGTCAGATGTCAGATTTAAAATAAATTATATCAAATCCTAATAAGCGAATTAATATAGATGCGTTATTTAAATACAGAAATGATAATAAACGTCTAATCAAGGCCACTGAGAAGGAACGGGCATTTTTTTGGTGTCGTTTTCGGAAGTGTAAAGATAAATTAAGACCCATTGGTTTAGTCATATATACTTTTAAAAAACAATCAAAACGATCATTCAGTTATTTAACCGTCATGGAATTATTAAAAAGGGACACATGCTAAATATCCAATGGAGGGAAAACATGCAAACGTTGCCAAAGTTTATGGAAATGTCAAATGAAAACTCTTAACCGTGTGTTGTTTCAGTAAATCAAAAAAAGATATTCGCTCTGCAAAAACAAAGCGTGGATAAAATGTAAAAGCGTATACACATGGCGATGTGAATAGTTGACCATATGACTAAAAATATATCCCAAAGCGTTTTTCAGTTTTTCTTTGACAAAACGCATATAAAATTGCTCGTTTCTCAGTTGTTCCTTTCGCCCACACAATGACTACAAAGTATACAAGTATTTTTGAACGAGAAAAATAAACGAAAAGAAATCGTTTATTCATTCCTAGGAATATGGATTTCATACAAAAAAAATATCCAATATCACATAACTCATAAATTTCTTTGATATAACGGATAAGATATATAACTCAAGGACTCCCTTTCGTGTAATCTTTCCACTTGACTGAAAGGGTACAGGATACTAAGCACTTCTTAAAGACAGGTATTCATCAAGATGGAATATTCAACGAATTTCTCAACAAAAATTAAATTAGATTTTATTACAAACGAATAAGAAATTTTCACAAGTAAATAAACCTCCGTTATTTTTGGTCAACGTCTTGATACGATTCAAATAAATCATTCTCATATTAAGAACTCCAATTTGTCTGTCTGTTGCTTCAACCTTGAGGATCGTGAACACGATCATAATTTACTTCCGCGATCTTTTTACAGCGAGCGAGGCATACTATGCATTGTAGAAAACTTTCACTAAAGCGCACATTGTTTCTCTTCTCTCTCTCTATGTATGGCTTCAGCGAAGAGAAGCTTGATCTTTGTTCCCACTTCAATTAAGGAACTATTTCTGAAGTTGCAACCCACACTCCGGGCTATAACCAAAGTATTGCACCGAGTGGAGCCGTGGTGAGAGTATAATTTTTAATTTATATGAATTCGACAAAGCCACACCTCAATCCCATATATCTAAATTTCAACAGTATTTGGTTTTGTGATAAATGTTCTATGTAAAACAAAACAGGAATAATTCATTTAAGTTCTGTTTGTGTTTGTTTTTTTATTTTAAAGAAAAAAATTGTAATAAGTTTTTTATATAATATATTCTTCTAGGAAGGGACAACATTTAATTAATATTTTAGTTCAAGACTATTAATTTTTAATAAAAATATAAATCATAACGATATATGTAAATTACTGAACGAGGTAGCATCTTAATTAATATAAATTAGAGCTAACAGAATGATTGATTCAATGGCCTTGAAAAATTTTGAACCAATCCCAAAGGCTGCTTAAAACATTTGATGCTGAACGAAAAATTAACTATTAAATGGACCAAAAATGATTAGTTCAGTCAAATAATTAAGGGCGTGTAATGACATTTGATATATGATAAAAGGTATAAGCACATAAAAATGCGCGTTGATTGCAATATTATATTGATAAACAATTTTAATAAAATATTATAGTAATCATTGGATCGTGAGTACAAAACAAACGACCACCTGTTGGCGAAATAATGGCCGGTAATTTTCCATCTAATATTACAATACATAAACATCGAAGGATTTCATTCTTCATACATGTGATTCACAAAATATTAAAATATGAGGTCCTATTTTGGCTTTGTGTTGATAGTCTGATACATACTTGTATATGCACGTCAAAAAAAAAAGGTTTACGGTTCGCGATCTCTATCAGTTTTGTCCGAAATATTTTCCGAGCTATATACTTCTATTCCCTAAGGGGGCAGATTCAAAGGGGACGTTTCAATATTTTTTTGAAGGATTAAGTAGTTTCACAATTTGACCTAAATCAGAAAATAATGGGTTTTATTTTAATAAAGCCTGAAAAATAATTTCAATACAAATATTGGTAATAGATAGTTAGAAAGGATACGTGACAATGATCTTTTTAGACGGGGACCCGGACCCCGACTCTTCCAGGATAGGGTAAATGAAGAAAAAAATGTAAAAAATAAATAAATAAAACACCTATTTTATATTTTTGTGTTCACTACTGGTTTGACACAAAACCAATGGTGAACACAAAAATATAAAATAAGTGTTTTATTAATTTATTTTATTTCTTCTATACATAAAACATGGCACCACAAAATAAAACTAAAGTCTTTTCGAAGATTCATGAAGAAAAAAATGTTTTTTTAAAGAATAAACCTAATTCAACAAATCAATAAAGATCAAATTCTAATGAAACACAGTTTTTTGGCAGAATAAAAATTACGTTTTTCTGTCTCGTTTATCGAATATTGAATCTGTATGAATTATTTTAAATTCAATGCCATTGGACCGGGATACTGTGTACTGTAAATAATATATTATTATATAAGCAAAAATAACGAAGATCGAAAGAAATATTTTCTGACAAACTATAATTTGAAATTGACTAACAAATTTTATTAATAAGTAGCCTGAACTCTATAAAGTTTCGAGAAATTTTACAACAAATAATTATTTTACTTAAAATTAAAATAAACAATTCCGCTAAAAATTGATATTCAAAAGAATATATTAGCCTTAGCCGAGGCGTAGAAAAAAAACATTTAAAAGTATAATTTTGAAAAGTTTTATTTCTTAGTCGTTTCCTCAATTCTGAGGATCGAAATCACCATGGTCGTCCACCATCATATTCTAGTACAAGCGATCTCTTGCCCGATGTGCCACATCTTGAAGTGAGTAACCCGCTGATTTTGTCACCTGGTCACTACATCGGATGGGTGTTCAGCTTCTGCTCCTTTTACCATTCACACTTACCGCCAGAATTGCCGCACAAATCTGCCGTAATTCCTAAGCGCTCGCGCTATTGTCCTATGGACGTATCGTTAGATTCTTCTTACACACAGCACAAAGAGGCGCGTCTCAACCCCTATCGCTTCAATAATCGATAGACTGATTCTTCAGGCAATCCATGGTACGAGCGAAAGTCGCATACAACACCACATCCCAAAGACATAAATCCATTTAAAGTAATTAAGTAAGAATATTACAAAATTGAAATGCCAAAAATATTATTGTTTTTATTCCAGAGATTTTATGTACATACATATCATATGTGTATTTACAAGGTGCGTTTTATGTTCCAGGCCGATGTTTTTTTTAATAGCTTTTAAATGAAAACAGAAGAGCCAGATCAAGACTCGCCGATGTGTACTTACTTGGGTGTTTTGAATCGTTTATGGGCCAGGATTCTTCGAATTCGACCCGAATACCGTGGATAAGGGGCATGATCTTTGTTGCACGACAATTTACCGGCGCAGAAAAAGCAAGATTATACACGATTTTTTGGCCGAAAAAAGTATCGATCACCGCCCGTTATTCGCCTTATTTGGTTTCATGCGACTTCTGGCTATTCCCAAAACCGAAATTGGCGATGAAAGGAAAGCGTTTTGACACGATTTCAGACATCCAGAAAGCTTCAACTGCGATTTTGAAGATAATTCCGAAGAATGAGTGCTTCAGAAAATTTTACAACCGATTTCAGTATTATATTGACTCACAAGTAGTGTATTTAAATAAAATGTAATATAAACTAAAAATAAACAATGTCTTGTATTTCATTTCCCGTCGGTCAACATTCCCTTTGGATAGATTTTTGTACTATTTATTAGTAATCGATTTAAAAATTACGCGGTTTCATTATAAAAAAGGCTTTTTTTGCCCTGTATGTCAGTTCAACTCGATCGAACGAGCTCTACTATGTGAGCAGAAGGTATTGTATAAAAACTATTTAATTAGTTAATTTATATATATATATATATATATATATATATATATATATATATATATATATATATATATATATATATATATATATATATATATATATATATATATATATATATATATATATATATATATATATATATATATATATATATATATATATATATATATATATATATATATATATATATATATATATATATATATTTTTTTTTTTTTTTTGTTTATTTTCGGGTACATCGCGTACTTTGTCATTTATGTGACGTTTCGAGTACACCTGGGTACTCATCTTCAGACTTTTGACGGATAACCTCTCGGTTTGCTCGTCGTTTTCTTACTGATTGTTTCGAGTATTGGTTGGTAGAGGCGTTAGTTTCTGTGTCGCACTGATTGTTAGCTTGGTTACCTGGGTTACCTTGGTTACCTTGGATACCTTGGTTACCCTGGTCATCGGTAGAGGCGTTAGTTTCTGTGTCGTGCTGATTGTTTGCTTGGTTACTTGGGGCACAGATAATTTGTTGTTTGTCGCTGGTACTTTTTTTCAGAGTTGGTATATTATGTAACAAATGATGATAGGTTTTCGGTAATTTTTGGGCTTACCGAAAACCTATCATCATTTGTTACATAATATACCAACTCTGAAAAAAAGTACCAGCGACAAACAACAAATTATCTGTGCCCCAAGTAACCAAGCAAACAATCAGCACGACACAGAAACTAACGCCTCTACCGATGACCAGGGTAACCAAGGTATCCAAGGTAACCAAGGTAACCCAGGTAACCAAGCTAACAATCAGCGCGACACAGAAACTAACGCCTCTACTAACCAATACTCGAAACAATCAGTAAGAAAACGACGAGCAAACCGAGAGGTTATCCGTCAAAAGTCTGAAGATGAGTACCCAGGTGTACTCGAAACGTCACATAAATGACAAAGTACGCGATGTACCCGAAAATAAACAAAAAAATTTATTACCCCATCGTGAAAATTTATACCTAAACATATATATATATATATATATATATATATATATATATATATATATATATATATATATATATATATATATATATATATATATATATATATATATATATATATATATATATATATATATATATATATATATATATATATATATATATATATATATATATATATATATATATATATATATATATATATATATATATAATATATATATATATATATATATATATATATATATATATATTATATATATATATATATATATATATATATATATATATATATATATATATATATATATTATATATATATATATATATATATATATATATATATATATATATATATATATATATAATATATATATATATATATATATATATATATATATATATATATATATATATATATATATATATATATATATATATATATATATATATATATATATATATATATATATATATATATATATTATATATATATATATATATATATATATATATATATATATATATATATATATATATATATATATATATATATATATATATTATATATATATATATATATATATATATATATATATATATATATATATATATATATATATATATATATATATATATATATATATATATATATATATATATATATATATATATATATATATATATATATATATATATATATAATATATATATATATATATATATATATATATATATATATATATATATATATATATATATATATATATATTATATATATATATATATATATATATATATAGATATATATATATATATATATATATATATATATATATAAATATTATATATATAGATATAATATATATATATATATATATATATATATATATATATATATATAATATATATATATATATATAATAT
>OX463845.1:30974578-31141464 GCA_949825065.1 Odontocerum albicorne | reverse complement strand
CCTAGCGTTCAAACTGGGGCGTCTTTTTAGTACATGTATCTTTGCGAGTATATGTCTCCAAATTAACAAACGTTTTTGCTTACCTAATTAGGTACCGACTTTCTTTCTTTCTTGTTTTATTTAGTTAACTTGTAATAAATTCCGTTTTCGATTTCAATGATATTTTTGCTGTTTCGTCACGTGGATAAACGCTTTTCTAACTATCTATATAATATAACGAGCCATTAGCAGGATAAACATAACTATTTAGATTATTTATTGTGTTTGTTTGCGTAAATTTTTCCAAAAAATTCTGCCACATCGTGATATTTTATTCAAACAATTGCAATTTAAGAATTTAGATCCCGTTATAATTCGTAACAATATCAGTGAGTTTGAAAAATGTGTAAATCCACGGACAATTTTCTTGGACCACCGACTAAACTAATAAAAACCTCGAAGTTAAGTTATTTGTAAAGAAGTCTGCTATACAATTTTGTGTGAAATGAAACAACGTTTTGCATTCAGTAATCACCTAACTGCAGCAAAATTATTCTATAGCGAAAAATTTACTGAGTATAGGTCAAAATTTCCAGAACATGATTTTATTTTGACGGTAAAAACATACGAATTTTTAAATAAAGTTCAATTCAAAGGTGAACTCAGTGCAATTTATGCTCGCGATGATTTTGCCAATGCTGAGGGCTCTTGTCTATTTTACAACTTTTTTATAATACTGGTTTACTAGAAGATTTTTCTCAGACTGTAAAGTTACTTAAACTCGTATGCACTATTCCAATGACTTATGTTGAGAGTGAAAGGTGTTTCTCTACGTTAAAAAGGATAAAATCATTTTTGAGAAATACGATGAGCCAGGACAGGACAGGGCAGACTGAACGCTTTACTAGTATCAATATTAAGCTACGGAAAAGAGCTAATTTAGCCTGTACCTGATTTTAATAAGATTCATTGGGTCTTCGCTAAACAAAAAGAGCGGAGAATAGAACTTCTTTATAAATAGGTATATAATGTATTTTTTTCTTTATATTATTTGGTATTTGAATACCTACTCTGGTGAACCCCCAATTATTTGGTCCACCGGCTGCCACTGGTTGCAGATAATGTAAAAATGTAAGCTTAGCAACAAAAACTATAAAACAACGCATCCGAAAAAAATAAAGCTGAATAAACTAACAATAAAAAAGTGAATATAAATGTTTTTCCTTTATATATAAATGGCACAAGTTGTATACATGTTTTAACAATTTCAAGTCGTAAAATGGACGCCAGAGGTATTAAAAACAAACATTAAACGAAGCAGTTGGTAATGTCACGAAGTAAAAAAAGCCAACACGCCCTTCGTCCCAATATCCGGGCCCGCGTTCAGGGACAAAACAAGGTGAAAGCTGAAGGGGCAAAATTTAGGGGTCTTGGAGCATGGGGAGCAACAGGGACCAGGAAACGCCTATTGGCTGTTTTTTTAACAAAGCGTTTGACACCCAGAATGCACGAGGGTGAGATAAATACACAATATAAAGAAAATATTATGCATGATACAGAATACGTTTCACGTATGTTCCAGAAACTTCTTTTTTTTAAATGAAGTCTAAATGAAAGAAGCTTAAATGAAAAATTAAAAAAATCAGAACCACCAGAAAAAAATGTCTTGTATAAAAATAGGAAGTAGAACTGAACTATATCAGAACCCTTATTTATAATATAGCAATTATACTCGTATTCCAATTCAAAGCCCATCGGTGGTGTTAAGAATAACTCATATTAGAAGTAATTCAAGGTTTACCTAAACGTTCGAATATAAGTATACAGCAGTACTAACTGTAAGGACCATTCTATTACAGAGTAAGAAAATATAGATCTACGATAATTATTAATTAAACTTTGAATATCAAGATGTATCTGGATGCTTTTCACTGCATATTTTTTAAATGTACATCTCTGCGGACGCGGGGACGTAATTAAAGTGTATTGGCAGAAAAAAGTTAATTTAGTTCATTAGGAGACAGAATTAGCGATAAATCCCAACAGCTAAAAAGTATAATCGATAAGATATCATCGATAAATAGATTTTAATTGGACATCATTAAGGTCTTGTATTTGTATTATATCAATTCATACCATGGTTAATTTCCCTTTCTCTGACCGAGTAAACTTATGTGGATATATGTTGCAGGTTAAACCCGATTTTGGCCTAGGCCGAACTAATTTGTCCGTAGCGTGTTAGGATAAAGTAGTTTGGCCTAGGAAATATAACATATCATTCAGGACAAAATGGTTTGTCCTAGGCCAAAGTAGTTTAGACTAGGACTAAATGTCATTAATTTCCTTTATTTATAAAGTTTATTTATTTATGAGATAAATTGACAAAAAGAAAATTAATTTTTGTGATTATAACATATAGTTATACAGTTTTGTTAAAGTGTTTACTTGTTATTGCATGGTAAACTCTGGTGGCACTTCGAGTTACAGAGTATGGATGGAAAATAACTTTCAAAAAGAATTAAACGTAATTAAAACAATAGCTTCTAACAATGGATACTCCCCAAATATAAGAAACAAAATTGTATCGAAAAAGCAGAAAAAATGTTTGTAAACAAATATTTGTATCCGCAAATTAATCAAATATAACATAAACAATGGCACCGAATAATTTATATCAACAATGATTTGGCCCAAACTGTGTCCAAAATAATACCCAAAGATATTCAACCAGCATTTTATACGTCCAATAAATTAAAATACAGCCGAAGAGGATAAAAACAGCTTCTGACAAATCACGTCCGCCAGCCAAACTTGGAGACAACGTGACCATCCCTATACCTGATGTAGACAAGGCCAAAGACGATCTTCGTAATATTATCTAAGTCATTCTTCGGACAACTAACGAAAGATTATACAAAATTGGGACCAAATACGGCGTTCTACAGAAAATGTATTGCAGGTAATACTATAAGCCCTTTAAATTTTCTGTTACATATTTACAAAACATTATTTTTATTTATATTATAATTATCGATTACGTTTTATTTTTTTACAATTTCAGGACAAAACTTCACATCTGCGCAAATAAGTTCCTACAAGAGGAGGAAATCGATAAAGAGAAAGAGATTTATTTAAAAAGTGCAGCAATTAAGCATTTCATCGGGACTGGCCAAGGTTTCTTCAGGTGTAAATGCAACAAAAACTGTATATCGAACAGGTGTTTGTGTAAAAATAATTCCATAATCTGTAACTCCACCACAGTGCCACCAGAGTTGAAGTGCCACCAGAGTTTGCCATGCAATAACAAGTAAACACTATAGCAAAACTGTATAACTATATGTTATAATCACAAAAAATAATTATCTTTTTGTCAGTTTCTCTCATAAATAAATGAACTTTATAAATAAAGGAAATTAATGAAATTTTGTCTTAGTCTAAACTACTTTGGCCTAGGACAAACCATTTTGTCCTGAATGATATGTTATATTTCCTAGGCCAAACTACTTTATCCTAACACGCTACGGACAAATTAGTTCGGCCTAGGCCAAACTAGTTTGTCCGATCACGCTTTGGACGAACTAGTTTGGCCTAGGCCGGACTAGTTTGTCCTGAAATCGGGTTTGGCCTGCAACATATACGAGTACACGTTTTTCTTCAATATTACTCATCAAAATTCTTTAATTGATACTATATGTAAATATTTTTATAAAAAACTTTAAGAGTTAAAAATAAATTAAAAAACTTTAATTTCCGATCCCAAATTTAACTAATATTGAGGAACTTATTGTATGCAGTATAACCTAGAGTTTTTTTTTAAATCTGAATTGCAACGGGAAGCAAACCCGCAACCCGGGGGTTGAATGGCAGTCTTCTTACCAACTAGGCCACTGACGTCGTTGGTTAAGTCCGTTTAGTTTGAAAAAATGTTGTAGAAATAAAACACACCAGACGTAAAAACACGAATATTACACATAAAAAAATGTAAAATAGATAATTTTCGAAAAGGGATAGACGAAAGGAAAAAAACATTAAGTGGTTGTTAAAACACAGGCCCGATTGTCGTATCTTCCACGGCTCTTGCCCGACCGACCGCCCATTTAAAAAAGGTTAGCGATGTAACTAACGACCTCTCTATGAATGGGATTTTTACTTTGTAATTAAATGTTTACATGTTGCGACGGATTGTGGGGGTCGCCGTTGGAAGGATGTATAAAAAATACAATTTCGTCGAGAAGAGGAGAGGATACTTTTCAAAATTATTTCGTCGCTGCCCGCGATCCTTGTTCTTCTTGTACAAAAAGCTTAAATTACACGGAATCAAAAAAATATTTCCGGTTGCGTATTTGCATATTATTTTAGTATGAAATAAACCGGAGTGTAGCTGTTTTTTCAACGCCGAAATTAAAAATGCTAAATGAATACAGCTTGGAATGTTTAAATTTGGAATAAATTAGAAATTCATCGTGGTAGAGTGACCAGCAAATTGAAAAGTTTTGAAAAATATTTAAAAGGAGTTGGCGTTTACCGTAATAAATATAGATATTCTTTTATTTTTCAAACGCAACGGGTTTGAAAGTGAACAACAAACATTTATTTGTATAAAAACACCAATCAATAAATAAAATTGTTAAGGAAGTAGTAAAATGTGTATGTCCGCAGAGTAAATATGAACTGATACAAAGCGTTATACCTATTCCATTTTGAGGATCCTTTTATACTATTGTATATAAATGAGAAACGTAATGTGGATGAATGTTCATCTCCTAAGAAAAAAAATGTGAGGTTCAACAGAACATCTTGAAGAAACAAAAAAAGCTGACTTATAAGATTTGAAATAATTATACAGCTAAGCACCAATTACTCAATAAACAAATACATTTTATACAATACAATCAGTGGCGTATTTATGTTCAGGTATCCTTTGCGGGTCTTTGAATTCGTCATTGTTTATTAACCAAAGGTCATAAAACAATAATTTATACACTAAAATAATAAATACGTATTTCAATTAATATACTGTAATTATGAAGTCATAATATTAAAGCATAAAATAGGTAAGTTAGTTTATTTTATATTATTTTGGACCGTAGCTCAAGAACGGAGATTTTCATTAAAATTGTGTCAATATATTTATTTTCTTTGTCCAAGTTGTCAAATCTCACGAGCGGCTGCAGATAAGACTTGTAATGTTTGTAAGTCAGCTGTCTCAGAACATGTAATGAGCCTAGTGAGACCGCTGATATAGACTGTTTATTTTGTGTAGAGTAGAATTATGTAAACATTTGAATAAAATAAAAATAAATTAGTGAAAATATTGAACGAAATGGAAGTCTTCATAAAGAAGTATTCAGATTACGCTTTCCTGGGAATAACTTTGCTACACGCAATGAGATTAATGTTTTCAGGATATAATTCTTGATTTCTGGTAGAAATCTGGATAACGTCTATACACTCAGATATGCCGAGTAGTGTTTGTTGTCTTGGAGTTTGGGGAAAGTCCCTTGTTTAGTCAAGAGAGCCTACCTCTTAGGCGCAGTACACAGATCTATACCTAGATCCGCCACTACATACTGTCGCTGGTCACATATTTAATTTAATGTAACTTTATTGCTCCATAATATTTAAACAAACTTATCATTTCAGCAAAAAAATGTCTCAATCTTGTAAAAATAATTCTCGGAAGGTATCCGCGCTTCTTGAGTTCTAGTCACCAGAATTGTTATTACAGCGATGTCACATGAGGGAAAAAGCCACGGGAGGTTGAACTTTTGTTCGTTGCACGCGGTATCATTTTCCTTTATGGCACAATAAAATGTTTATTGTTTTAAAAAAGACGAAAGTGTTATTGCTAGTATTAAATTTTGTATCTGACGATATCATCCCTTTACACCTGCCTGGCTCGTGAGTTCTGACAAATTGAATATGGATAGTATAAAAGCTATTACCCATCCTAGCTGGGTCGTCCATCATACGAATCAATCACCGTCCGTTGGTAATACTGCGGGAGTCTTCGATATTTCATCACTATCTATTTGCAAAAGTTTCAAAGATTTTTTTAACGCACATCATGTTTACGAAGCTAGCCCTTATATCTTATAAATATGTATTTGCTTCAATTTTATCTAATTGTAAATTAATCAATGTATTGTATTGTATTAAGCTGTAATTGTATACTGCACAATCTGGCGGGTGTATTGCCATGTAGCAAAGTCTACGAACTAACAAGAAATATGTTTTAGAGGCATGGAGCGAAAACCAGGCTACAACATTTTTTTTAAATATGGGCTCACGAGGGAATTGACACTCCAGCCTCTGGGTTGGATGATAGGCATCTTACGAACTAGGCCACGAAGGGCATCAATGTATTATTAGATTTTAACTTTTAGACATTTTAGATATTAATTTCTTTAAATGTTATAGAATTTATTTCTATAAATGCCATTGGTACCGAGAAAGTATATTACGTTTATAAAAAAATGCTCTGAACATTTTTTTAGATGATAATTAATGTAACATTACTATAGACGATAATAAATCTAACATATGATAACGATTTATGAGAATGAATCTAACATTATCATAAAAAAATATTTAAGTAATAGAAGAAAACCACTCAAAAAAACTTAATCTAAGGAGCATATCCAAATAATTGAAATAAGACAACAATCTTTGATCAAGGGATAGCAACTAAGCAGTTTAAAAATAGACGCTAAATTATTTTGGAATTGCCACAGAGAAATAAAAAGCAGTTGTTTAATATGAAATGACATGCGACCATAATACAAATCGGACAAACGGTCATACAACAATAATCTGGATAATACTGCCGAGTTTGCGGCTATTTTACGGGTTACAGTCGAAGCAATAACGCGCGCCCGGCTAAAAAGGTCGCTTGCTAAGCTCCTAGTTTATTTGCAGTAAATCGGAAATTATAAAAAAATTGTTTACATAAAGACAAACCAAATAAGGCAAACCACCAGTTAAATGCTTAGCAGTCCGGCTGCGTACGTGCGAAACATAGTAATTGCGGTTCCCTTGCACATAATTCACGGTGAAATAATTCGGTTTACCGAAGAGTACAGATTATGGATCATTTGCGATTACAAAGTCCTACGTGGCAATTGGCCAACCAATTTGCAGGATAAGCCCTTGGCTATTAATACGGTCGTAAATACGTGAATTATTCCAAATCCTTTGTGGTCAATATATCATTTATTATATTTTGTGTCGTTTGTATAATTTCCTGGAAAATTATCCGTATCAATGGTTGGCATCGCAAGATATATATTACCAAAACCATTAAGGATTAAAAAATATATACTGACAGGCCCTTTCTTTTGACAAATTGAAAATGGATTGTTTTGTCATTCGGCTGTGACGTACATTAGACACGAAACACCATAGATACATATTTAATTTTGTGGTAAACAAACGTAAAGGTTGATAAATATACACGATTACAATCTATGATGGGGAGTGATGAAAAAACTTTTCACTTGAATATTAAAAATGAATTCTGTATTAGTACAATATAAAACTAGATTGGATATATTTGAATTTTAATATATTCTCAATACCAATAAATCTAGGAATGATGATACTCGTTTTAATGTGTATAATTTAATAAGGTACGAACTTTGTATTTTTTAATGCATAAGTTGAATTTAAAATAAAAAATAATATAATAAGAAAATTGATGAGAATATGATAAAATAATGCTTTATTGTTCTACGTCCTTCAAAAATAATCAATTTTTATATCATTTTCAATTATTTTATTTATATCCCGAAGACACCATTTCATATTTCAATAGGTTTAATGAAAATACGAAGCGTAGAGTAGGACATAATGCTAAAAACTCGCCATTTTGTGGATATAGAGATCCGCTTTACTAGGCAAGGATACGTGACGAAGTGGTCTCAACCCTTAATCGTAAAACTCACACATTTTTCCTAAACACTAAAAACTCAGTCGAAACATTCCCTCCTGCATTCACATCATTTCACAGACTTTGATCCCAAGCTGTCACATTCACAATTCCAACCGCATCACAATCTCATCAAAATCACAGGCAATAAACTCGTCATCACACAATTTGAAAGGTTTGTAATATGTATAACGCTTTTTGTATTTTATGTACAAAAAACGCTGAATAAATATCACAGATAAAAGGATACCTGTCTGAACAAATCAAAATAACACACGCTAAAATATCACAAACACACAAACGGGAGGGTTGAAAAAATATGGAACAACACCGCAGAAAGCATCGGATTGGATAAAATGCAAACTGGTGGCGTTCTCCTCGCACGCCGATATACTGTTGCCGAAAAAATATTGGAATTCAGTGTAAAAGCCCGTAAAATATTTAAACGCCGAGTATACCATCTGCTTCCTCTTCATGATTGAGAGTGGCTTTCATCGACAGCAGAAATTATCAAAAATAATATACAAAACCAGACCACGAGGGAAAAGGTTCAGGTTCTAAAGCTTAAAACGAAATGACGTATAAGGATTTTTTTGAGGGAAGTTCCACAAAAATAAAAGGACTAAACTGAACGAGACATATATTAAGACACGTTTCGCCTTTTCAAAATTTCCATAGCATATGTGATGAATGACAACATGTATACATGCATTTAATCATATAAGGCTAATCTTTTATGAGACAATCTGGAAAACTCAGCAGCAAAGTTATATTATTTATCAAATCAACCAGTACATAAATAAATATTTCCAAAATGGATTTGGCAATTTTTTGAAAAAAAAAATGTTTTTTTGTCATGTGAGTAATATACAAGAGTATAGTATATTGTTTGGATTTTTTAAAACTCGCCAATTTTTGGGTTTTTTATTTTCAAAATTGCTTCAATTTTCCCAAAACCGTATTCGCCAAAACTTTTAAAACCAAAATTTAAAAACGACAAACAATATTTTTAGTAAAAATCCATAGATGTAATATTCCAAATAAAAGCCCTCTTGAAATCGTAACTATGTTGTGTAGCAGATATGGGTTTTTTGCACATTGCTTTTCAAATTTTAGCGGCAAACGGTTTTGGATAAGTTTAAGAAATTCAAGAACTCTAAAATCGGAGACAAGAAAAACAAAAAAATATATATTTCAGATAAGAAATAAACATCCCTTAAAGGGGCCAAATGAATAACATCAAATTCCAAAGATTATTTTTTCTTAGATCTTTTCATACGGAATTCATTATCCTAATTTCGATAAATACATGTATGAGTATTTGCACAATACTACATAAGTTAACTACTTATTTATTCAACGAATTTTTGAATAAACTTTAAAATAAAAGCGTTAGAACAAAGTAGAATTATTTTTTAATAATTATATTGTAAAATATTAGTCATTCGCACTAACGAGGAATTTTAATACACTGTTGAGAAAATTTTACAAATATTCACTATTTATTCATAAAAAACCAAATGGAGCTTGCTTTCTCGATTCATGACCATTTGTAGTTCTGAACCAAATATCCCGTATTAAGCATTCTTTGAATAACACAATTGTTTTAAGAGCAATACGACTTTCTCGGTCTAGTAAGTAAAACTCCTGAACCATGGAAGACGTTTTTCTGTTTTGTTTGTCTTCCAGTCCGGGGGTTACGGGTTCCATTCCCGTTGGAACCCAATTTATTTCAAAAAGCGTTGTAGTATTCATTTTGCTCCAGACCTCTAACATACTCGTAGTTCTAGTTGGTTGAGACATGTCACATGGTAATAAACCCGCCAGATTGTTCTTTACTTAACGAAAGCGCAATACAAATGTTTTGATTTTGACAGTATTGACAATCTGTTCAAAGATTGTTACCGCTATTTCCACCGAATATTCAGCAATATTTGGAAGAAATCAATCTTAGTATGAATAGTGCAAGGCTTTGAAAACCTCGGCAATCCATCCAAGCCGATTCAACACGGCAACAACTCCGAAAAATATTTCAAATGCTTAATAAATTGTTTTTTTTTAATCAATCAAAATACGATTATCGTATTCTATTTCCAGAAATCAATGTAAATTGTCGATGAAATTTCTAACATTGTTTGTACGAATTTAACAAAACTTGCCGAAAAGGGTAATTGTCCATGGGGAAAAAAAGTTAGATGGCGTCCGGTCAATTCTCATTTGTTTTTCACGAGATTTTGTAGCGGACAAACACCACTCAATGGATTAGATGATTCTGCAAAATCGCAAAAAACTAGACGACAGCAGGAATTGTAGACAGGTGAATGAAGAGAATAGAAAAAAGGGAGCAAGACATTAAAGGAGAAAGGTAATGAAGAAAGCACTCCGGAGAGGCTCAGGGCGTAGACGGGAAAGAAGACAAAACATAAAAATCAAACAAGTGGAAACAAAGTAGTGACGCGAGAGAGAGAGAGAGAGAGAGAGAGAGAAGACGAGACAACACGGCTGTTCCCGGCCCATTCGACCATAATGAAAATAATTTCTAAACAAATTTTCATTCGCTTTGTCCGCGAAGAAAACATCGGGGATTTCAAGATTGAAAATTACTGTTGGCGCTACAAGGTCCTTGGAAGTGGAAATGGGAAATGTTAATAATTGGATACGACGATTCACTCTGTGCTCAACTTTAATTTCTATTTCGCTTTTTCTCGCCTTCATATTTGATATGGTTTTCAGATTCTTGATCAAGAATATTACCCGACGTATATCAAATCGTTTAATTTCAACTATACGGCTACGAGTATACTAAAACCATAAAATTAATATTTATATTTTAATATTTACGTCCAGTCAGAGGTCAAGTTTACGAAATCGACTGAAGTCTAGATACATTTTCAGAATACAACTGATGTTCCCAAGGCACTTGGAAAGATTTTAATATAAGATGATTGTGTTTTGAAGTTAATTCATTACATTAACGGTTTTCGCTGAAAACAAAATCTCAAATGAATCCAAAATGTAATTTTCTTGAAGTGTATATTTTTAAAATATATTTTTTGTATGCGAGGTCAATTTTTTGCACAATTTTTTGGAGAGGTGAATATTAATGCTTTATTATATGCTCTAAATGAGAGCATTTTATGCGTCGTATTTTTCCCATCATAAAGAGAGATTACTTATTTCTTTGGAATGGTGGCGGGAAAACCGATGTCCTCGTGAAATATTCGAAAATCCTCGCCTAAATTCTTGTTTCGATAATGACATCGTCCACGACAGAAACGCAAACGATGCAATTATAAAAGTAAAAAAAAATTTACCTAAAACAAAAAAATCCATTGTTGATAATCCATGAAAAATTTGACAGACCCCACCAACGGGACCCACGACACTCCAAATATATTCGGTGTAAATTTTCCAAGTGCTGGTGTAGTGACAATTATAAAACGTCATCGCTTCGTATGCTATATTTATTGAAGCGAATCATTCCAAGATTCAAAACTCAATTCAAACAATCTTCAAACAACTTTGATGCATAAAAATGAAACGCAGACGTGGAAAAAACTGAAAGGAGTCGAATAGCATCGCACATTGAGAAGAATACATGAGATGACAATAACATCGCACATTGAGAAGAATACATGAGATGACAATAAATGGCAGAAATCAGAATTAAATTATTAAGGATGAATATGAACTTGAGACCGATGTATTAAGTAGGATAAAGAGCAGCAATCTGAGATGGTTTGGGCAATTATAACGAATGAACGAAGAATAATAAAACAAATATACAGTGCAACGTGATGAGGCGTAGCAGACCAAGACCAAGGAAAGTATCGTTAGATCGAGTGAATGATATTTTAAAAGAAGGAAATAAAAAGTCGTAGCGTATAGCGCCTACGTAGCGATATCGTAGGAACTGCATGAGAAGATACATGGCTGTGAAAGAAAAAGATGTGTGTCGCAATATTTCAGTATGGCGCTATATTCTCTCTGCCTACCCCGACAAGAAAACTGCGTGATAGTATGTATGAATGTATGTTCGAGTTTATAATCAACGATAAATAAAACATCTAAAAACAATTAATGAATACAAAATTATATCCAGCTTTACTAAAAATAAAAAACAATGAAATAACAGACAAATAGAAAAAAATCTTATCGATCGTTGAAAGTAATAGTAATAGTGAAACATTCTGTAATAAGCTTGTAAACTGACAAAGACTGATAGCTTCAGTTCCCTCATGTATCAGTTTTTTTCTTCTTCAAATGGATCGTATACGAAAGGAAAATGGGTTTATTTTATTTCTGATCCAATCTTACATGAGACTTTCTTAACTTCAATAATAAATGAAAATCAATGTTAATATAAATTAATGAAACTAATGCCATTTTATTTTATCAGCGAGAGTTTCACTTTATTTGTGATGCTTATATTATAATAGAGGACAACTATTGTCTTTCACAAATATTTTAAAATAAAATTCCAAAGTATATATGATATAATAAGTCACTTAAAAAGCGCTTCTAAAATAGATAAAATGCGCCAACTAAACGGAACTAAAATACCCAAGGAACTTTATTTTTTCTTGCTTAATATACTAATTTTTAATATAACGAATTATTGTTTTTCAATTATAATAAAAAAAACAGTTTTTATGCCGAAATCTCCGCCCCCGACAAGCGCTGTTAGTGCTTATTTAAAATCTGAAATTCAGATGTTAAATAAATACGGAAATGGGAAACGGCGGAACGTGAAGCGGTTTCCTCCTTCAAAGGCAATTTGTTTAGTCGAAGACTGGTCTAAAAGCTGTAACTCCTCCTTTCTGTGGGTAACTATCCATAGCGAACGGAAGCTGGATTCAGCCATCATAAAAGCAATACTAGAGGTTAGGCCGTACTCGTATAGTTAACGGTTAAACTTGGGGTTTCCGTTAGAAATCGTCATCGTGTTTATTTGTAAATAATAAAATTCAAGGAAAGAATCGAGGGAAAATTTGAAGATAGACTTATATTTTGTTTATAGTTAAGGCATTAACGTTGTGGAGGTTTACATACATTGTAATTTATTTTATCAAACACTGTTTATTCCACTTTTTGTAACAGTATAACCCTGCCGGTTTCAAGGCTTTCCAGTCTTGTTTGTGCTCCCCTGAATATAGGGTGAAAGCCTTGAAACCGGTAGGGTTATACCGTTACAAAAAGTGGAATAAACAGTGTTTGATAAAATAAATTACAAGACTTATTAGGTGTACAAATAAGTTTCCGCCGTTTTTTATAAAAAAATGGGCATTTATTGTGAAAGAACGGAACCTCATGTTTTATTCGAAGTAGTACCCATCGCTTGACACTACTTTTCCCCATCTTTCTGTCAGCATACGAATACCGCGTCAGTCATCATCATCATCTTTTGAGGCTATCCACGAATCGACTCAATTTTTGGTATCTTCATATGATGTGAAGTGCTGCTCAGACAGGCCATGCGTCATCGATCAAAACAAGTGGTAATCAGAAGGAGCAATGTCTGGTGAATACAGCGGGTGGGGTAAAATTTCTCAATTGAGTGTTTCCAAATAGGTTTTGACCGGTGCCGCAACATGTGGACTAGCATTATCATGCAGGAGAATAATTTTGTCGTGTGTGGCGTAGTAGTGGGCGCGCTTTTCCTCGAGTGCTCGACTCAATCTCATCAATTATGTTCGGTAGACAGCCCCAGCAATGGTTTCATTCGGTTTGACCAACTCATTATACACGACACCAAGCTGATCCCACCAAATACACAACAAGAGTTTTTTTCCATGAATATTTGGCTTAGCCGTAGATGTTGAAGCATGACCAGGGGATCCCCATGATTTCTTCCTTTTTGGATTATCATAATGGATGCATTTTTCATCACCAGTGACTATATGGTGCAGAAAACCCTTTCGTTTATGCCTGGCAAGCAGCATTTCACATGTGGAAAATTGGCATTCAAAGTTTCTCCGTGTCAGTTCATATGAATCCCAATTTCTTTGTTTTTGAATCATTCCCAATGATTTCAACCCATGTGAAATTGCTTGTTGAGTCACTCCTAATGTAAGTGCAAGTTCTTCTTGCGTTTGGCACGAATCTTGATCCAATAATACTTCCAATTCCGCGTCTTCGTACACTTTCGGCCTTCCGCTACGTTCTTTTTCTTCGATGTCAAATTCACCGTTCTTAAACTTTTGAAACCACTCACGACAACTTCTCTCACTTAAGGCAGCCTCACCATATGCTTCTACAAGCAATCGATGCGCCTCAGCTGCAGATTTCTTCAAATTGTAGAAGTAAATCAAAAGTTCCCGCAAATGACGCTTATTCGGCTCAAAACTTGACATTTTCGAACACAAAAAAATATGTTATACTGATAAAAATTCACTAATATTTCAAGGTCATGTTGTTGACAAATGTCCAACTTTACGATAATGACATTTTACATCTGACAATTTTAACCATAACTTACTGGTGGCGCCAACTTTTGACAAACGGCGGTGACTTATTTGTACACCCAATATATTTATTTTTGTTTTAATATTTTTATTCGCTAAACAACATTTATAATTTTGTGTATCTAAAACATTACTGAAAAGGCCCGTGACGAAGTAGTCTCATACCTTAATCACAAATTTCATATATTTTTCCTTAATACTAGTATAACTCAGCTGAAACACTCTCACTGTGCATTCTCGTCTTTGCACATACATTATCACAAGGTATGACAAACATAATTCCACCCACACTACACTCTCAGCAACATCTAAATCCAGTTCAACAAAGAGAAGTCGATTTATTTTATTTTTTCAAAAAGTAATTGTGAAAAAATAGGAGTTGGTCCGACTGACTCCATTCGATTTGTTTTTTATATCTAAAATTATTTTGGGACGAAACCTTGCAAAAATAAATACTGTAAAAATGTATCATGTACGCGTTTATTACCATTAGAACCTTTGACGAAAACAAATGTTAAATTATGTAGTTTTTGAAGGGCTGTTTTCACTTTCATCTCATGTCATAGTTGAGATTTTTAAAAATATTCTTCGGGTAAAAAAAAATAAAAGAAGTATAAGGTATCAGAATATTCGTTAAAAATCAAGAAAAGCTTCACTCATTAATTAAAAAATTATCGTTACATATCACGTGTTAGATAATATCTGAACTGATTACCAGTAATGATTTAAACAATTTTTTATCCCTAATTGATACATGATCATATAAAATATACGAAAAAAAATTTATACAAAAAAGGAATTTTCGTCTATTTGAAATATCTAATGACCATGCTATGAGGTGATACATTACAATCAGAGGTGATAAATTCAGTTTTAAAAATGAGTTCTATACGACCCTATACTAAGTGATTTAACGCTTCATCAAATATCCTGAAACAAAATAATTATGGTTGGGTAGCTTTGGTTATGGACATCCATATATCTAGAAAAATTCACACTTTTTTACACTATTTATTTCACGTTAACCAGTATGATTTCAGATATATCAAGATTCATAATGTTTGCGGCCCTTATTTATGTGGTCGTTGATTTAAATTTAATGGGATGAATAAATTATTTATGCGATTCGAAAATATTCCTAAAAGAGATATCAACGAAAAGGTTTATCTATTAAAAAGTAAAATAGATAGATATATTCAAATAATTATAAAGAAATATTTCCTACCTCATTCTCGTACACAAGTTATTGACGTAATAACTATTGACAAATACATTGTAATTAAAAATCGTAATAAACTAATGGTCACATCAGGGAATCAATCTGTTACTGAAAACATGACGTAAAGAATTTGATGAATTATTAATTCAATAATCAATATCGGAATAACACGAGTTACCAATAAAAATAAAACTGAATAATAAATATGTTAGAGGTAAAAAATACTTTTAAAAGTCAATTTATTGTGCAAAAATAAAACATCTCAAAACTACTTAAGTTCGAGCTTTGGGCTCGCAGAGCCGATTACAATTTTAATAGAACTTGATTGTTGAGAAAATTAAGCCGTGATTGTTGAGAAAATTAAGCCGTAATAAGCTCAATGTTAAAAGTATTAGAGTATTTCATTAAAATTTTATTGAAATAATGTAACGAATTTAATTCGATTCAATACATTATCTAAGAGAGTTGGAGAAAATACTATGCATTTATATTGTAAAAAATACAGTCAAAAACGATTTCTACTAAACGGAAAAATTAACTAGAGCAAAAAAGCTTTGATGTTATAAATAATAAAGACCAAATTAAACAATGAGTTAGTAAGAACTAATATAATATAGACAATTTTCTGTGGATTTATTTGCGGAATTGAATGAACATTCTTGGCGTAATTACTATTCGTTAACCCCTAGTTGTTTGAAATTCAGGTACATTTTGATTATGACCACAAAGGCTTCGGAACAACCACCTGCTGTTGGAATAGTGATGGAGGAAGGGAACATCAGGATTCAGCACCACCTAGCTGATAAGTGCCCTGGAGAATCTGGAAATCTCTAAACAGGTTCCGAACGGGATATGGTAAAACCAAATACAGTATATCATAGGGTACCACATTAAAATACCATGTGATGTTTATATCTGCGACAAGAAGCAGTCCATGTGGCACTTGCTGCAAGTCTTAGGAGCCAGGTGTCCTACGCAGAAAACCTAATTAGTAGTTCAGTTCAGCGCCGTGCAGTTGGCAAAATTCTGGACAGAAATAATGTATAGCCATTAAGACAGTAAGCGGTAAGCGGATGAAACAACCCAATCAAGTATTTTACTATTGATTTTAATTATGTATATACACACACATAGCTATTTTTATGTTACCCTCTCTAATGATAATTATTTTTTCTACCTTTAACAAAATACAAAATTTCTTCTAATTCGTGATGCTTTTTTGTTGTGTTCGTTACTTTTCAATTATGCTTGTTTATTTGCAATTGTCTTTAAACATACATATCATCACGCCATATCCAATGTCAGGGTAGGCAGAGGACCAGACTCTCATCGCGACATACATCCTTCACCTCTTTTATCTTCTCTTATCACCATCCCGTAGAATTAAATATCTTACTGTTTAATATGTATTATTTAATTTAGTTCAAAACTAAGATTTGATTGAAATTTAAAATAATCTATTATTATACAATATAAATATGAAAGTTTTATTTCTAAAATAAATAAAATATAAGTATTAATAGGAATAAAACGGAAAAAATAAATAACAAAGGATCAAAAATCGGCAAAATTTAGTTAATTATACCCAGGGACCAGGGGTAAATATGAAATTGAAACGAGAATATTTGAACATGTTAATTTCATCGGTAAACAAAATTTCGCCACTCGTTTATTTTATACTGTGTGCCGCTCGAATTTAATTGTGATTGAATTGCTAATTAGGAGCACTAATTTGCATTTGGTTTTAATAGCATGCTCAATTCGTCTCTTTAGTGAATATTGTTAGAGAAACCAATGTAAATCATTTTCTAAACCGATAAATTATATTCCAATTATACAAAAACATAACTTTAAACAAGTTATTCATACTCGGACGTTTATTTTCGTTATGATAATAATTGAGACAAAAAGTTATGTTAATATTAATTGTAATATTCCTTATATAAAAGTTGGTGTATCAACCTGCCCATAAATTTATTTATCTGCGTGATATACGTGAATGAAGTTTTACATAAAAAATGTGGTTTATTTGATAAACCCATCATGAATTATGCATGAAAATAAAAACTACAATAGTTCGAACATTAAATATATCGTAGTGCATATAGTAAATTTGATCATCTGGAGTGTGCAATAAGTATAATAAACACGTACGATAACGAACTGCGAGTTCCGGCCCTACTCCGGTATTGGTTCTTAACCCGAAGGCTTAATTAATGGGGACGAAGACAATGTCTCCGAAAAACGCTTTTCAGTATGTTCCCATCGCCAACTCGGATATGTTGAAGAGCACCATCCATTTCTTATGGTGGTTACATTAATTTTACAGAATATCTCAAAACGCTTTTCAGTATGTCTCCATCGCCAACTCGGATATGTTGAGGAGCACCATCCATTTCTTATGGTGGTTACATTAATTTTACAGAATATCTCAAAGCGCTTTTCAGTATGTCCCCATCACCAACTCGGATATATTGAGGAGCACCATCCATTTCTTATGGTGGTTACATTAATTTTACAGAATATCTCAAAACGCTTTTCAGTATGTCCCCATCACCAACTCGGATATGTTGAGGAGCACCATCCATTTTTTATGGTGGTTATATTAATTTTACAGAATATCTCAAAACGCTTTTCAGTATGTCCCCATCGCCAACTCGGATATGTTGAGGAGCACCATCCATTTCTTATGGTGGTTACATTAATTTTACAGAATATCTCAAAGCGCTTTTCAGTATGTCCCCATCACCAACTCGGATATATTGAGGAGCACCATCCATTTCTTATGGTGGTTACATTAATTTTACAGAATATCTCAAAACGCTTTTCAGTATGTCCCCATCACCAACTCGGATATGTTGAGGAGTACCATCCATTTCTTATGGTGGTTATATTAATTTTACAGAATATCTCAAAACGCTTTTCAGTATGTCCCCATCGCCAACTCGGATATGTTGAGGAGCACCATCCATTTCTTATGGTGGTTACATTAATTTTACAGAATATTAAAAACGCTTTTCAGTATGTCCCCATCACCAACTCGGATATGTTGAGGAGCATCATCTATTTCTTATGGTGGTTACATTAATTTTATAGAATATATCAAAAACGCTGTCCATTCATTTCGATTAAACTAAATTAAACAGTGTGCGTTGTGCACGACGATATTGAGATTGATTTTAAAATATAAAACATAAAAAAACGAATATAATGTCGAGTATTTATATGGTTATCTTTGACGTGCCATCAGCAAATATTAAGTAATGAAGACACATCATGACTCATACCTATTAGCTTAAGAATTAGAAGAGATCACAAAATGGAATATACGAGAGAGGAAGAATGTAGTCTAAAATTGAAAAAAAAAGAGGAATATAATGAAGACGAAATGCAAAAAAACGCTCAATGTAACATAATATGTACATTAAACAGGCATTAGAGATGACGAGACACCCTCCACCAATGTAGACAGACTTAAGAGTATTACACGACCGTGAGGGATCACAATCTATTAGTTATGAAAGCAACATAAAGAGAAGGGTCAGTTGTAATGAAAAGTAATATTTATGTTTAGTAAACACAGCCGTAGAAAATAGCCTCAGTTCATTTCAAGTAAAACAAAAGAAACAAGTAAAGCCTTTCAGATTGTTTTGCACGTCAAAATGCTCAGGACATGTCCTACGAGTATGTTTTATTTACATTTCATATTTCCCTCTTTTTCATAAACATAATTTTTTAAAGGTCCTTTGAAAATACATTAAAAATATACTAAATATGAAAGTAAAATTATTAGCTACTTTAAAACGTTGCCTTGTTTGATATAGAGATATAAACATAATAAAAAATATCATAAAGCTTAATTAATAACATTTTTCATTTATCTGAATGATTTGTCCGATTCTCAATCCTAAGCTTTTATTAAATTAAAACCCCCGTAGGAGGTGAGTAAATATATAAATTATCTCTTATTAAAAATAATAATTCAAAAATGGAAAAATAATCGTTACGAATTTGAAAATAAATCATTTAATGAATCTAGAGGAAGAAATCCGAAATCTATACACAGTATTTCGTAGACTTTATAATTATTTTTCATATACTTTTTTGCTCTTGTTTCAAGGTTCCATAACCACGTCACAACTTCGACTTGTAGATAGATCTGCTCGAGTCGTGTCGGGAATAAGTACAGAGGAAATATGTAAAAAAGTAGGTATCCACACATTTAAGGAATAATCAGCATATACCCCTAAGGAAGACTTTTTTTATTAAAATGATGATACAATAATCGAGGAAATAGTATTATCAGTAAGCGACTAATTCTTTTCATTTAACTAACTTTTTTTTAATTGTTTAATGGAATATTCGTTGTTTCGTCAGTGTATGGCAAACTTTCACTAAAAACATGATACTCGTATATAGTATAGAGCACCGATTGAATTCTACCGAGTATTGGCCGAAAGTTAAATCGTAAATTTGGAATAGATAAAATTACTATTGTATATAAAATTGTCAACTGACAATTTGTTCAATTTATTTGTAATCTGTTTGCGAACTTCAGATCCACGCGACAATATCAATTGTTCTATTGTAGACATTAAGCAACTTACTATTCCTACAATTCTTCGATTGTTAGGCTGCTCAGAGTAAGGAACCAGTATAGATTGTTCGACTGCCTAGAGTGGGGAACCAGTACAGATTGTAAGGCTGCCCATAGTGGGGAACCAGTATATGATAGATAGCTAGGATGCTCAGAGTGGGGAACCAGTATACATTGTTAGGCTGCTCAGAGTAAGGAACCAGTATAGATTGTTCGACTGCCTAGAGTGGGGAACCAGTACAGATTGTAAGGCTGCCCATAGTGGGGAACCAGTATATGATAGATAGTTAGGATGCCCAGAGTGGGGAACCAGTATAGACTGTTAGGCTGTCCAGAGTAGGGAACCAGTGTAGATTGTTAGGCTGCTCAGAGTGGGGAACCAGTATAAATTGTTAGGCTGCCCAGAGTGGGGAACCAGTAAATAAACTTGAAAGATCCATTTAAACTCGCCTTAAACTTTGAATCCATGTAAAACGGTTTTGAAGAAGATTTTCGCTGACTAGTATTTTCGTCGAATGTACTGTAATGATTTGTTGGATAGTTCATTTAAAATATTTGTTCATCTTTGTTATTTTCTTATATTGTTAAACTAAAGGTTTGTTTCTCTCAAGAACGTTTATAAGAAGAAAATAAAGTAACGTGTGCCTCCGATATGAATTGAACTTTGAGTAAATTCTATGTGTCGACAGCGGCCGCTGGTCTCGAGGTGCGTTGGTGCGCTGAGCACCAACACAACACACCTTGAGACGCTGAGCGAATATGAAATATCGCTGTCTCACGGTTTAATATATGTCTCAATCTGCTCTATAGGAATTTGCGTTTCCGTCCGGTGCGTATTGAAAATCACTCCGGTAGTATTGGCAAACTTGACCGGTCAATTTGAAAGGAATATTATAATTTTTTTTTAATTTTCACTTAAATAAAAATAGTCGTACTATTTGTCAGTATTCTTATACATATTTAATCTATACAAATATTTAACATTTTTTGGAAGTCATGTTTGCGAATATATAATTTAATTATTGCGAATTATTTCTCCGGTTCAGCGCACCATCGCACCTGTAGACCAGCCGCCGTCGTGTGTCGATATGACTATTGATAGTGGTTGAATAAATTCCCATATAAACATCTAAGATTGATTCGTTTTGAATTGCATATATCGCTAAGAATTGCTCAATCCGTACTCATGTAAATACATATTATATTTTTTATTCTCAAACTTTTACTCTGGTAAGAACTAGAACTCCTTTTCGTACTCAAAATAGAACTGTCAACAGACCATATTCTTTTTTTAAGCCTACATATTGGTAAAGTAATTTTGGTGTTAAAAATACAATACAAACATATTCTTTCAACCTTCAATATAACATATACATAAAAATGCCTCAAACCGATATCAACATATCAAAGTTTCTTTAAATCTGTGTTCTGCTAGTGTAAAAGTGCTAAAAAGAGTCTTCCCTCAAAACCGATATCAACTTATATACGTTTATTTCTGTTTCAGTTAATTAGTGTAATTACTAGAATAAAAGAGATTGAAAATAAGTATTTCCTTAAAATCGATATTGACCTATTTACGTTAATTTGTTTCAGTGAAGCAGCGTGGTAGTATAAAAGTGAATCCTTCCTTTAAACCGATATCAACATATCTACGTTTATGTCTGCTTCAGTCGACCAGTGTAACCAGTAGTATGAAAGTGAGATTTCCCTTAAAACCGATATTAACTTATCTACGTTTATTCCTGTTTCAGTGAACCAGTGAAGTGTTAGGCATTCTAGAACGACATAAATATATAATTATCAGAAAATGCGCCAGAAGCAAAATAATCATATGCCCGCTTTTTGGTAACGGTGTTAATTTACTTAAAACAACGAAAGGGTATAATAACGTTAATCGATCATTTTCCTTTGACGCCAGTGAAATTGAACTTTTTAAAACACTAAAATATTCACGCGATGTGATATTACATAAATTAACATGGCGATGCACACAAAAATGGGATAAAAAACCTATTAACTCGTTAAAAATTAACAATTTCGTGTTTTTTGTTAATACTCAAATGGATCTGAAAATTTGTAATTTATTACAAAATTAAAATAAATGTTTCGCCATACGAAATTTTCAAATAATAATTTTAACCCGCATATTAAGAGCACTAATAACTTGAAAACTCAAAACATTTTATTTTAGTTTATCGTTTCTTATAAGTCTTCGTTTTAGTCACAAACTAAAATCAGACAACTTTTTAAGAAAAAAGGAAGAAAGATATATTGTGTTCAAGCAGCGCTAATTAATTTGATCCCTTACAATATATCCAAATTATATTCAAGTTCTGATACTTACACGGCATGAAAGGAAGAACAACGAAGTTCAAAATAAATATGTTGGATTGGCGTTAAACATTACCAAGCTTTGTATAATGCATCATAAACTGCAAGTATAAGACACATAAGAGCGTGTATAACGAGATGACTGAATATGAACAAGGCAAGAGCTGTGTGCGTCAATATAAAGGTACGAAGATCGTTTTTCATTATTGTTCTATATCAACGGGAACCGAATTCAAAATCCCCGGTCAAAAGACCATGGTATGTACAACAATAGTCTGTTAATACTTGTGTATTAACTGTCTCGCTTATCGCATAAAACAAACTCAAACTATGCCCCATAGACTTCAAAGATTGTTGGAAAACAAAAAAAAATGACGCGTCGCATATGAAAAGTGCAAAAATCGATTGAATCGTGAACATTACTTAACTTACGTCACGCAATGTGGCGTGAAACTAAAGTTCCCGCTAAAATAAAATCAAGGAAGAAACAGTAATCTAAAAATCTAATCCCTCATCCACCTATTCAATACTTTCACAAGATAAGATGTAACGGTTTTAATTCAAAAGTCAACTATGATGTTTTCAGGAGCATTGAATTGTGGCCATAATTATCTGATCTTTGTGATTTAGTCTTATTAAAGACAACTGATTGATTGGATTATCTTGATTTTGAAACATAAAATGTTAAATTAACACAGCACCTTTCAGCGAGCAGACTCTCCTCAAACATCAAAGTAAGGAAATCTTTGTTGATATAAAAATATGTTTGCATTATTCACGAGGTCATTTTACATTCAAGATTAAAAACAAAAACTAAGTGACGTTATTCTTAATATAATAAAATCAAGATTCTCAACTTAATACTTTGAGTAAACCACCTAAACGAAAAATTCAAGTGCAAGATCTAAGTCGATAGAAAATTACTTGTAATGAAATGTTTTTCACGTAGACACATAACTTTTATGAATTGAAAACTAATTGCGAATCAGTGTTTTTAAGACTCGGCTAGTTTCGATGTGTCAATCAGATATCAGCATCATGGAGCTTATACTTCGACGGGACTGGTGACCTCAAAAAGAGATATGTGGCAACTGTTACTAGTCCTTAAATGTTGTTATATAATTTTGAAGTACTGTGTTTTCGCTGAATTATCAGTAGGTGTATCCAATCTATTGGACTATCCAATTTCTCTCTGGCCATGGGAGTTTTAATGCCAAACTTTCAATATTGTCCCTTCATCTCGTTTATTTTTTGTGGCAATCAATCCGCAGATCATATTTTGTGTCGCTGAGATGACAATCGAGACAATAATTTCCAAAAGGATCTCCATTCAGCATTACATCGGTTCATCTTCGGGTCGATTGGCTACTTCGATTTAGTAGTGTTAAAGGATAGTTTTGTTGAATTCGTAGTTTTCTGTGAAATTACTGGAGACTTGCTGATGCTGTTTGAACTCCAGGCCTAAATAAGAATATTTACTAAGTTTATAAGAAAATTAACTCCGCTGTTAGCCATTTTACTTTTTCCTGAAGTTGTGCGTTAAGTTTTCTGCGGTTTTCTTATCAAATATGTTTTCTAAACATATGGAGCTGCAGGGAAGTACCTTTTGGTTATATTTTTAATCTGTCAACAATAGAGATTTCGAATCCCGAGTAAAAAGCGCCCTTAAGAAGAGTCTGCTTTCTAAACGGCGCTATATGTGTATACTCGTAAATTGCTCTTTAATTATAATTGTTTTTATAACGCAGTAAAATACGTAAGTTTTTAATCAATTTGTCAAATATTCGCAAAAATTTCAAAGATCATTACTATTAACTTAAATTAAGAAGATTTTTTAAATAATCCATTACCTGAAAACTCCGTCTTATGAATTAATATTATAAAACGTGTATTACGTAAAATTATTTCTTTACACAAATTAAGTACGCTTTGCTTGCTCGTCTCGCCCAAAATCGGGTTGCTCGGAATTTGTTGACCATTTCCCCGTAATTGGATGACATGTCCAATTAAGTACGATTATACAGAAAGCAAGGAGAGTCCATGATCGTCGGTACATGTTTTGCTATATTCAAAGTATTCCTATCTCTAGTTTTACAAGGCGCATAGCTTTGTAGATTTTCCGAAAGAGAGAAAGTAATTAAGAAAATCGAAATTTAAATGTTTTTTTTTCGAAATCTTAAATAATACTCGTAATATAATTCTATTTATTTATATTTTTACTCGGTTTGTCATTGTTTAAATTGAAGATGTACTTGTTTGAGGAATAAATTGGTGAATATTTTTAAAAGCAAAATTCATAAAGTATTATGAGTATAAAAAAAACCTATTGACTGAACTATATCGTTAAGATAAAGCTATTTTGTTATTACAAGTGCCTGAAAATAGGGGATACACAGGGCAGATTCATTCCTATGTTTTCTGTGCGGTATTTCAAACTATCAAAGCAACATATGTTTATCAGGTTTGAAACTATGCTTAACAACTTAAACCATCGAGTACTAAAACTACACACTAATTTACTAAATTTCCCGTCAAAATTGAGCCAATTTTCTTTCAAAATATTTTAAGGTTTGAGGTCGTATTTATTATCTCCTTATTAAATAAGGAGTATTTTTTAATTTTTTTTTGTACAGCTAAAAAATCTAAAATAAATTAAAATACAATTGGAAATTAATAAATTCATGTTATTTTCAAACCGTTTAGACAGATAAATTAATTTTTTTTTTTAAATATCTAAACATAAAAAAAGAATCTGGTTGAAAAATAACAAAATAAATTTCCAAAAATCCCTAACGCAGCCCAAAAACCCAACGAAGATACCGTCACAATCAAAATGCTACTTTACCACTGATGATATGTCGAGGGCCAAAAAAGGAAGGACATGACAATAAGTTCAAGAATTTGTAGGTAGGGTGGCTCCACGTCCCGACCTCCTAGGTCCCTCCAAACCGGCCAAATCGTATTCCGGTCACGTTTTATCGTGGTCCACGGGAACGTCAACGAGACTGAGTATTGAAAGACATCGAGAATATTCATGGGCCAACAGAGTACATACAATCGACCAATACTGTAAACTTCTAACTCCATGATTTGTTACGAATGTAAAGGGCGAAGGAAAATGCGATTGTGGCAAATTTATGGATCATTTTCAAAACAACATTCTTAGCACAGGATTTTTAAAAGCTTACAATGTAAAATTATTTATTTTATCATTAAAAATATGTTTTATTAAAATGTATTTACACATGATACTTGGCCCCGATGGACGTTGGATTGGGGCATAGCTAGTGTAAATAAGGGCTCTAGATATAAATCAATCCAATAATCCATCCCTTTGAAACCATGGTTTAATATAATAAAAACGAACCAGATGGAAGTGTTTGTCATGTGTCGTTTGCGTACGGGCCACTGCGTGGTGGCTAGCCACTTTTACATAATGAGTATTGTGGAGAAACCCAGCTACGAGTGTGGATTGGATGATGAAACTTTAGACCGTGTGTTTTTCGGTTGTGCTTTGCGAGACAGATTCGATTTACTTACGTTTAATTTATCTTTACCGCGTCTAATAACACTAGTTAACAAATTTTAACTTTTTGTCTGTAACCGAGATTAAATTAGCTGATTCTTATAAGTCAATCCCGCTGATTACGAAAATCGCAGTAAAAAGTTTGTAACACGTAACATTTTTGTGTAACAGAAAGTGGAGTGTTTTAATAAAATAAGTACGTTTTTACGCATTTCAAAAGTCGTAATTACAACAATGAAAATAAATAAATTCCTGATATACTAAATTTAGACACCGAATACAATGGTTGTTAAATAGGGAAATAAAAAAAGCAGAATAAAAAATAATTACCATAAGAAAAATTGACCTTATATTCCAATTTTTTGTTAAAAAATAGCCTTTTTTATAAAGTTGATCGAATCAACTTTTTTTTTTAGAGATTGTATATTACATTGAATGAAAACTCAAATTAGATAACTTAGATGCCCCTACATTACAGTAAATAGCCATAAGTAGATTACTAGCAACATTTTTGGGAAAGTGTATTAACTGCAAGAGTTCTTGTACAAGCTGTTCGTAATTGTCAGCTTTATTATAACCAAGGAAACCACTAACAACTCTTTCAAAGGCTTTCCAAGTTTCTAGTTCTTCAGAACTTAATTTTTTTTCGAACTTTTCATGTTTCAAAAGTTTCAGTCAAAAACAAATTTCGGGTTTTTCTCTTAAAAGGTACGCGATGAAACATTTTCAAGTTCATATTCGTTATCAGCACACAAAAATTTACCTAAAATGGCCGTTTTCACCATTGTTACAAAAACCTTGTTAACTAGTGTAATTATGGCATTTTTTCTTCTTCTTCCTTCGAGGAAGTTTTCCACTTATGGATCGATCGTTAAAAAATTTTATGCTTAATCAGTTGAAACTTTAAATTATCTAGAATTGTTATTTTACTCGTGTTTTTCCAAATTGGTTTTATTATATTAACTCATATAATTGCATATAAACTTTAACTTAGTGGCACAAATCATCCTTGTTTGGGTGGATTGCCTATTTACAAAAAAGGAGCGGAACGGAGACTATTTCAAGTATTAAACATATTAACAATATATAGCTTTTAATTATGTTAAGGAACTTAAAAGGGCTAAACTATAGCTACGCGAAATTAAATGATAAAAGTACAGAAATATCCTCAAAATTGGGATTGTAAAATATTTGAAATATGCTAAAGCGAACACCTTTTTTCATAGCCTCCTTTCTTTTCGGGTCCCGGATGGAAATTGTTACGCCACCCTACCAAGTCAGCCGTCTGACAGCACAACTTTTATGCAGGCTAAATTCAGACCAAATCATAGCTGGAATACTTTTTTCTGCTAGTAGACTATTTCTTTTCTCGGGCTTCGCACTAGTCCACATGAATACACTTCAATTTTACAGATTTTTTAAGAGTGATACATAACATTACCTAGCGGGAAAATGTAAAATTGCAAAACAACATACATTAAAAAAATATTGTGTTAGAAATTTTTCTGAACGTACAACATTTTTGTCTTCGAAAAATAGTTGAGATTGCGGGACTTTAAAGACGACTGAACACTCTTCATTCATCACATTAACCGTTTTAATTATTTCCCTTAAAATCGTCCATACCATTGAAGAAAAAAATAGGACCCTAACTAAAAATTATTTTTGGATCACAAAGGAGTTAACAACGAACGTTAACGCTATCGAAATATATATTATACTTTTGTTGATATTCAAAATACGTTGTGTGTGGGTGACATCAACAAATTATCATTTGTTTCCGAATATAACTAATCATATTTCTATCGAGATTTTTTTGTGAATAAATTTTTCAGAATCGGATCATATGTGCTGAATGGATATGTGGTGAATAATTAATCTGAATAAGCAACAAAATATTATTTAAATCTAAAGAAAATATGATAAAACACAACATTTATAAATGTAGTCCTTGAATGTATTATAATTTCTAATATAAGTTGTAGAAAATATCGTTGCAATCGTTCGCGAGGATAAATAAATATATATGTACTGGTGAACTTGGACAGTGAAATTTATGCTGCAATAGAAACACATTTTAAATAAAAACTATACAAAGGCAGAATTGAAAAATATAACACTGAATAAACCATTCCATCATGAGTTTTTTTTTTAAATTTCATAATCAAATTAAGCAAACATATGAGTATTAGCTTAAATCCCACTTTATTTCACAAAAGCGCTTGCGACTAAGGCTCCTCAACCATTAAGCTAGGTACTCTTAAATTATCATATAATGCAATTAATTAGTAGTGCCTGCAATAGCGTGTAATGGGCAGTTCTACCATAGTGAGAAATATGGTTTGTATTGTAATGTTATCGTACATTTAAATTCTTCAGTAAATTTATTCATTTCAATACCTGCTGTGTGATTAGCAACCTAGATCGCTCGATTGAAGTGGTCATTCATAGCATACGGAATCGACTTCATATCACATGGGGCAAGTCTTCGTAAATTCATACTTCTTGTGATATGCTACATGACAAAAGAGAAGCAATTGGAATAACTGAGTATCCAAAAAAGCGTTCACGTAATACATTTATATTTTGTTTTACATATTTAAAAAAATATGTTTTGTGATATAACAATGCATATGACAGAGTAAGAAATAATCAGATAAGGGAAAACGGCTCGTATTTGTTATAGCGAATAAATAATAATGTTGAAAAAAAAAATATTAATGGTTTTGCCAAATTGATTGAACGAAATTGAAAAGTCTTGAAAAACACATATATTCGTATATGCTTAAAATTAATGGACGAATAAATTTGAAAGCGAACCTAAAATGAGAATGGTGTGATAAAACATTATATTCAGAACTATTTTATGAAATCAAATGTGTAATTATTTTGATAAGTGGAAGGTTTTTTGGAGTTAGTTGGTTGGAAGAGTTCAATTTAAGTTGGTCGGAAGAGAATGCTACACGGCAATACGCCCGCAAGGTATAATGTAGACAACAAAAGCGTAATACTTGTTTTAACATTAAATGTCAAATTAGGGTATAGCGCTAAGTTGAAAATTATTTATCTACTTCTCAAGTTAAATTTCATTGAAATGGAAAAGTCCTTCAATTGAATATATAATCTCGTCAAATTTAGGGTTGAATGAAGTAACTTTTGTGTCCTTGCCCTTAGTTTTAAGATTCAGTGAATATATTCTTTGTTGAAATAACGGTGAATAGTGTTGAACAGAAAACCTTGAACAATGTAAATAGTATTACAGAAGCAAATATTAATTAAAGTATAAAATTATCGCTTTATTGCCAGTTTATCAAAATTATAACTACCTCCGCAAATATTTAAGTATATATGAACTGACTTGAAATCTAATATTTCATCATTCCTTTGCAAATATTATATTACAAAGTTAACGTAAGCGAAATTCACCTCACAAGAATTTATTGAAACTTTGTGTTGCTTAAATCCTATGTGTATTTCTTAGAAGTGTAAAGAGTTTAAAATATTGAAAAGTAAAAAATAAATTAATACTTTGATCTTGAGCAATATGTAAATACACTGACTCAACTCTCATTAGGTGAATTCATATGAAAAACTAAAACAGATTTTTGAGAGTTATCTAAATTAAACTTGTACGTATTGTATGACAATTTCGTCGTAGAATCTGACGAGCCAATTGCCATGTGGCATTTCTTTCAAACCTATCAGAAAGGTGTTTTAAACAAGTCTTAAATTAACGCCAAAATGAAACACTTTTAAAAAAAGTTTGGATACCAATAGTATTACCTCTAATGCCACTTTTATGATGCTGCCAAAAGCGTCTAGTCCACGAGTTAAGAAATTGAATCGATTTGTGGTTTGATAAAGATGGATTTCTTCATCAGAGAAAGGTTTTAGTGATAGTATATCAAAATTATGTTTCATACGATATAAAATTATTAAACCTTCAAGTGTGTTTTTTTTAACAAAATGCGCTGCAATGCAAAGTTATAAAATGAAGCGTAAAATAAACAAACAACCAAATGCTACAGATATCCAAATAATGTACATATGTGATAATATATTTTGTGCCTTAAGTTCTAATACTCTACACTTGATATTAAAAATCAAATCCGCTAATTCTTCCATTACAACGAACGACTTGTATTTTCTTTAAAAAAAATCTGTAGTGTTTAATTCAAAAAACCTCTACGTAAAACAATGGTACATGTATGAATTTGTAATCGAAGAACTGTGCGGAAACAATTTTTTTTTATATTATGAGAACAAATATTGAATATTCAATTGCACAAAACGGGAGTAGGTGGAACCTACATATACGAGTTTATTAGAAAACTTCGTGAGTGGATCCATCAGAATTTGAATGGAATGTAAGTTATAAAAAATATCTGACATGATATGTTACTTTTGCCCTTTGTACACATTTTATTTTTAAACTATTATATGTCCTTATAAATATTTAAGTATGTGTAAAAAAGAGAAGTCGGAATAATCATTTGACAAGTCCCAAGTTAATGAATTCAAAATAATTTTTTTAAAGATCTGTGATTTACTTCCTTTAGAGTTTTAAATATTCGACGAAGAGAAAAACAGACGAAGAGAAAAAAATATGTAAAACACGAAGACAGGGAACTCACAGTTAGATATATCAAAATAAACCTCAAATGAATATCAGGAATATCTAGTGAAAAACGAACAGCTGACGCTGACGAACATTTTTACTTTATAATACTTGTACTTATATTTATTTTTAATCTTGAAAAATTTCATTCTTGTTATTTAATGTTTCCTAGAATCTGCCATGCCTAAACAATTAATATGTGAAATAAACTTACTTTCATTTTATATTTATGATTATTACAATTTAAGCTGACAGCATTTTTAATTTACAAAACGTGTGTTCATTTCAATGTTTGAATATAAAATATTATTTTAATATTTTTTTGCTTTTTCACTTCATTAAAAAAATAAAGTGACAAGTTTTTGTAAACGCACTGTTACACTATTGTAAAATGACTCTTCTGGCTGAATGGTGTAAATTTACTTCCAACTGACATTTTTGTTTTTTCTGGTGAAAATTTTACTCGTAAACTTTGTATATTTAACTTACTTACAAACGATAGATTTATAAATATGAGTATGCATTAACATAAAACAATTCACTCTTATTATAGAATACAATTGCATACTACCTATTCCAGCATTTTTGATAGATCCTAAGGTATGCATATTTGTAAACCACAGACGCTCTACCTCGAGCAACCGAAACACGTACACTGGAAGAGGATATGCATATATTTGTACTGGGCGCATGGAAAGAGATCTGACAGAAATACTAAAATGTAATAGTAAAACGTAGGAAGTAGAAAAATATTTGATAGTTTGTAGAAACCTTTATTTTATTCGCACCCTTACGTTTCAGAAAAGACGAGGCCATACATAACAATAAAAGATGGAGATCAACTGACAATCTAGCATAAATGCTGACTTGTATGGTACGTTGAAGTTAGTTTTAAGCTTTTAATTTCCTGTTTAAATAGACAAATAAAGTATTATTTATTCTCAGATATTTTAATTTCTTATAATAAACATTACAAAACAATAAAAATGTTACAAAACAATAACATAAATCTCATAATCATCACTTGTATTTATGGCTGTGTTCTAGACAATCACCTTAGTCATATAATTGATTAAGTTTTATTTTAAAAAGTCGTCAGTCTTCGTCATTTAAGAAAACATCACACTATCTGAGCATCAATGATTACGAAATTTTAAAATAAATGCACAAGGACCACAAATAACATAATATATGCAACAATCGTTAATTAAAAAAGGATATATAAGCTGGTTTTCTTAGGATAAATAACGGGAATCCTATATCTGCAAGTTGAGCCATTGAAAACTCGGATTCGTTTCTTACGTTCATAAAAAGGGATTTCCTGATAGTTTGCAGAACCGAGGGAAAGTTACAGAAGATGGCATTCTGAGGAAAACATTAAGTCAACGAGACTAGATAAAACGAAACACATAAATCTTTAAATATAAATGTACAAAATGTCTCTGAAAAAAGATGTTGGGAAATACAAGTCAAATTTCAATAGTAACATTATTTTTTAATACATGTACTAATTCACTTTATTCAAGTTAAGTGACACATGATACAAACTTTTCAAGACTAAAAACGGACAACCCAGGTTTGAAACAACCAAAATCTTGGAAATTATAAGAATTTGTTTTGATTTACCATGTGAATAAATATTTTTTATGATGCAATAAACGCATAAAGAAGATAAGATAAAGCATGGGTAAACATACTGAATTTCAACGCATTCTCAAAGATGGGAAAAAGCAATCTAAGAACTGTGTCGTTGAAATGTTTCCTCCTTAAATTTGTTTACTTCTTGAATGACTTTTTATGTTTCTCAACTGCAAACTGCACATCGTAGATGTGTTCACATAATCGTAACCTTAATCATATATCAAGGATCCTGTAGCAACAATACTGGAGTTGAGTAACTTAAAATTAGAAAAAGTTTACAAAGATGGGCATACTCGTACGAGGGTTGCTACTTAAGTTTTGAGACAGACAAGTAAAAACAAATATTTATCATCGAAAATGGCTTTACTGTTTTTCAAAATACTCCCCATTATCGTGGTGGAGAATGACCCGTTTTCGGCGGTTGGTTTTTCTCATTTCTCCGAACACTTCTGGAAACAAATGGTGGTGTACCCATTCAGAATTGACCGTAAGACGTTCCACTAAAGGCACTGTTGCGACATGACCATTTATACCGAAGAAACAAGCCACCATTTGCTTCGAAGTGCTTCGTGCGCGAACAATTTTTGTTGGATTTGGCTCGTCTTGAAAGACCCATACAGTCGACTGTTGTTTAGTTTCTGACTCATATGCATAGGTCCATAATTCGTCGCCTGTCAGATCTTATAGACGTCTTTTGAAGCACCGCGATCGAATTTTTTCAACATTTCTTTGGACCAATCGACACCAGTCTTTTTTGAGCGATTGTCAAATTATGCGGTATCCAACGCGAACAAATATTTTTGATGGCCAAATATTCATGCAATATTGAATGTATGCGAGTGGAACTAATGCTCAAACATGCCTCAATCTCACGATAAGTCACATGACGATCTTGCAATATCAGTTCACGAACAGCATCGATGTTTTCTGGCGCAACAACCGATTTTGGACGATCTTCACAAAATTTGTCCTGGAGCGAACTACGACCACGATTTAATTCGGAAAACCAGCGAAACACAGTGGCCCGGGATGGTGCTTCATCACCAAAAGTCGAAGCGAGTTGATCGGCACACTGTTGTTGAGTTAGTTTACGTCGAAAATTATAAAAATTTTCTTTGGACCGCTCGAAAATGTTCACGATTTAATTCCATTTTTGGCCGAGATTAATTTTTCAAGTCACTGTAAACAACACAAATAGCACTCGTATGACAAAACTTTCTGAGCACGTATATCATTAAAAACGTCAAACTTTACGATGCTGATGTCAGATTTGACGTATCTACACTGGTGTTGCCATATCTCAAAACTTAAGTAGCAACCCTCGTAGAATTCAGGGTAATCCGAATGAAAAATAATTCTAGAATAAATATTAGGTCCTTACATATGAAATTGGCGTTTTGTTTGGGAGGAACATAAAGTTGATTTTTTTTTAATATAATATATTTATTTAATCAAAGTATGTACCATTGCTATCTATGCATTTTTGCCATCTCATAGGTAGTTCATCGATCCCTTTTCTAAAAAAACCATTCGGACGGGAATCAATAAAATCTTTGAAGTCGGTTTGGACTGCCCCATCGGAGTTGAATTTTTTCCCTTGCAAGAAGTTATCCAAATTTCGAAAAAAATAGTAATCTGTTGGGGCAAGGTCCGGAGAGTACGGTGGATGTCTTAGACATTCCAATTGAAGCTCTTCTAATTTGGTAGCCGTCTGTTGTGCAGTGTGTGGTCTAGCGTTATCATGAAGCAGCAGTGGCCTAGAGCGATTAACCAGCCTCGGTTGTTTAGCAGCTAGCTTTTCCATCATGGTTTGCAGTTGCTGACAATAGACATCTGCCGTAATCGTCTGGCCAGATTTAAGAAAGTTGTAGTGAACGACACCAGCACTAGTCCACCAAACGCTCACAAGTAACTTTTTTGGAGTCAATTTTCGCTTGGGGCATGGTTTGGCTGGTTCGGCAGGGTTCAGCCATTGCGATGAACGCTTCCGATTATCATACAGGATCCACTTTTCATCACAGGTAATGATTCGATTCAAAATCCCTTCATTATTGTGCCGGTTGAGTAATGCAACGCAGCAGTCAACGCGCGTTTGTTGATTTGCTTCACTCAATTCGTGAGGTACCCACCTTTCAAGCTTTTTCACCTTCCCAATTTGCTTCAAGTGGATTAAAACAGTTTTATCACTAACACCGCAGCCTGCAGCTAACTCGGACGTGGTTTGCGATGGATCCGCTTCCACAATAGCCTTCAATTCTTCATTATCAACTTTGGTCTCCGGCCGTCCACGGGGCTTTTTCTGCAGGTCGAAATTTCCAGAACGAAAACGTTGGAACCAAAAACGCACTGTGTTTTCTTTTGCGGCACCGTCGCCATACACATCATTAATCCTTCGAGCCGTTTCTGCAGCACTGGTGCCACGGTGGAACTCGTACTCGTAAATAACGCGATATTTCAAGTTTTCCATTTTGTAAACTGAGTGACGCAAAGAAAAAAAAACAATTGAGGAAAAAACAAATGAATTATAATTTTCGAAACACAAATACTTGAGTAAATAGCTGTATAAATGTTAATTTGGAATTCCTAACCAAAGAGAAGATATTTGAGATCAAAGTTGCCAGTACGGCAAAACGCCAATTTCATATGTAAGGACCTAATATTATAAAGATCAGTTTGAGTTAAAAAAAAAACAAATAAGTGACACTTAATAAACTCAGAAGGGTCTTGAAGAGCAATAATCTGTATGCACATAATGGCTTCAACTAGATATACGAGTATATCCAGTTATTTCACACATGAAATTATTTTAATGTTTGCTGGTGAAGAACAAAATGTTTTCAGTCAACTTCCTTATATCGTACTTTTCTATTTAGTTAACACATCACGATTAATTTAACCACCAGTTTATTTAAGAGTAGATTTCAAAGATGTTTCTAAACCGGACATCAAATTTATGATAAAAAATATTATTAAAATAACCAGAGCTTTCTATGTGTCGAAGTATTATAAATACTTAGATTGCTTTGATAAAAAAATGCTTCTAAGAAACGTTTTTAACTTAATGCAAAAATACTAAAATTGTATGAAATGGTTGAATATGGAACAGTAAAAAAGGGCAACAAAATTATTTAGCTGCAGTGGTACACTTACGAAAACGGATTCTAAACAAGAGATAAGGAACTTGGATCGGGCAAAAACATAAAACGTTCAAACCACATTCATGTAATATGCAACTACAGCGAATGGCTACATTCAGACGAAACAAACTAATAACGATCGCCTCTTAAACCCCAAGGGGGCGATTTGAATATTTCTGACTGTGAATATTCTACCTCAGCAGGTAAACACGAGTCGCTGAGACCTGAAAAGCCATCTTAACGCGACCCAACACATTCTTACGAATTGAAATTGAGAAATTCAAATGCAGTTTCGTCAGGACCGAAAAATGTAAACGCCGGAATAAATAATGTGATGTTTAACTTGAGATTTTTTGACGAAACTTTCATTCATAAAATAAATATAATACTCGTACATCTTACATAAGGGAAAAATCAGGTGATAATACTTTCTAATAAAGACCTCCGTGGCTTAGTGGCATAGTTGGTAAAGCTATTTATTTTCTACCTTGCGGGCGTAATAGGTTGGATTTCCGATGGTACCCAAGAATCTGTTCGAGTCTGATTTTCATCGAAGGTCTATTTTTTTATATATTTTTTTGTTTAATATATATATAGTTTTTTGTTTATTGGGAGAAATGTCCGGTTTTACTGTATACAACGAAATTAGGTTTGACTGTACTGGATACACGGTAAACCAAAGTAAAAGTAATGCTAACTTGCTTCGAAATATATTACAGATCAGTCATTTTACTTAAGAGGAGTATAGAGCTTTAATGAACTGAGGTAAAGTTTTTGTAGACGACGCCCCTTTCCCCACGAAAATGTCAAGGAACCGATTATAGCTGTCTCTTTCAATTATAAACCTGTACTCCTCTTAATTTGGGGTACGTTCCATGATTGATTTGAAAGGGTGGCGACGTCTCTTTTACTCTGGAAGGTAATATATTTCCCACCGTCAATGCAAAACTAACACAACGACTCATATTGTTTTCCACCTTAAAATCTGGGTGTTGCAGGTTGCATACCCTTTATATTAAAACCCAACTCAAGCATGCATTTTAAACCAATGTCGAGTGCATTATATAGTGCACACAACATTGGTCGACTGAGCGTATGAGCCTGCTCTTTAAGAGGCGCTATATAAATTGTCCTTTTATTATCAGCATAACTGTTTTTTTTTCACAATATCTTTCAGGTTGGTTGAAAAAAACTACAACACGGTAATATTCCGCCAAGTTGTAACGTAAACCAAATAAATAATGTAAAAATGGTCAAAAAACGTACGAATTAACTTTTGTATCATACGATAAACTTTTAAAATTTTACATGACTAATGAAATTTCTTCTTATGAATAATTCTTAATAATAACTACATACAAACATAATTCAGGGGTTTCTCTTACAAGGTAGGTAGAGGGAACAGGTATCCATTCTTTTGTATCCAAACACACAACTTTCGTCTAATTCATATTCATACATCTCGTCACATATAATCTTTCATTTATTCTTCTCACTTTACCTATCATCAAAATCTGGCGCACTTTATTTAGTCACATTTTCCTTAGTCTACATCTTCCATGTACACTTTGCATTGTGACTTCTATACTCGCTTAGTCATTCTATCGTTTATCATTCTTTCCACACGCTCAATATCCTTTTTAATAATACGAAATGTATATAACTCAAATCTTTATTTTTACGGTTTACTTAACACAAATTTTACTTACGCTGGAGAATCGCGCATATATCGAAAATTAATAAAAATGAATATGAAGATTGAAAACGTTTATTTTTTAACTTCCTGAAAAAACATATCCTTGTCCACAAAGTAACAAGGCTATATATTCCAGTAAACAATAATAAGTTCTCAAAAATAGAATTTATTATATTTACAATTTACCAACAAAAACAGGCAAAAGTTTACTTGATCAATAAACAAAAAAAGGTTCCTTTTAAAAATTCTAAGAATGAAAAAAATATTGGTAAATAAAAGCAAGTGAAAGGAGGAATAAATCCTTACAAAGAAGAAAATATATCTCTCAAAGTAATAAACATCGATTCATTTCCATACCGCAGCTTTAGAAAGAGAGGGAATAAATATCATATTTCCAATCATTTATATCGGGAAACCTATAAAGGTAAATCTTCTAGCTCTTGAGGAAATATCCAGGGGCGGTCCGACTGAGGTTCCGCCCTCGATATGAGAACGTTTTAGTTTTTCGTCTGAAGATAAATTATTTCCAAGAAAACAAAATACCCAATTTACATAAGAGGACAGCGGTGAGCGAACCTATTGACTTGGTAATACGAGTATTGTCATTCAAGTACAATATACAAAAATAGTTTTATTTTCATTGTGTTGCGCTACCAGTAAGATGTCTGTCTACGTATTTACATTTGAGGAATTCGGAAAGACATTAAAATTTTATTTTTCCATTAGAAAATATAAAAAAATCACATGAAAATGCTTCCATTTCAAATGAATACAAAATGTGCCCTTTTTTATAAATTGTAACGAAAATGCTGCCCTTATAAAACACATATTAAATGGGTATTTCTATTTGACAAATATTGAAAAAAGTATATCAATTATGTTTGCAGCTCATTGTCATATTAGTAGCAAAAATAAAAACAACTGCAATTGATAACATACGAGTATAGGCAATAAAAATGCAAATAATATGAAGCTAAAAACTTATTGTAAAATAACAGTACTAAAAATTCTTTTTAATATCTTTACGTATTGTGATTTTCTTTAGTTTTTTTGTTCTGTTGCTTCATATTAGATAGATCAATAAAAAAAATTGTACCCACATAAAATTCGTCATATTTTATTCATCGTATATTTATATTTAATAAACATTATTTACACCAATACTTACATACCATCACGCCATCTCCCTGCCAAGGTACACAGATAGGATAGAGCGTCAGACTTTCCTATTACAACACGCATATTTCGCCTCCTATACATAAATACACCTTCTCATACAACTACTATGATTTATCTTTACATTTCTTACTTTTGAAATATCAATCACTTGGTCCAACCATATTTCCACTCACATTTGCGTTGTATATTTGTTTTGTTAATATTTTTTTACTCAGTCGTTCCACATTACCAAACCATATCAAAGTGCTAATCCTTATCTTGCTTAATACTAAGCAGTCATCACTAGTCATATTAGTATTTTGTCATACATTGTTAAAATATATATTCTTTCTATGCAAGCATTTCCACAGCACTTATTCAGCACCTTACAGTCTTTTTCTACGTCAAAATTACACTCTCACACACCTATTGTAAGTTTTTACTTAATTGCTATTTGCTGTAAATATTTTTTTCGGTTCAAACTAAAAAAAAAAGAAGTATTGGATATAATGTTTGTAAACAAAAACTGAAATACATGTCTATCTGCAAACAATATTTTTTTCCAATTATGAGTCGTGAAATGGAAGCAACGTAACAATGGTGGCAATTAAAAAATCCAAATAAACCTTTTTTTATGAAACAATGTTAAGTGCATGAAAACATAACGAAGTATAAAGTTAACCAAGTAAAAGCAGAAAAGTTAATATTCAACAGCAAATATTCTACTAAATCGATCATGTGTTTACATACATACACTAACACGCCGTATCCCTATCGGGGTAGACAGAAAGGAGAGAACCAGGTTTTCTTATCGTAACACATATTATTTACCTATTCCATATCCAAATACTTTTTCATACATGTAATTGGGAAATTAAGGAGAAAATTAAAGAAAATAGCTTTATCGAGCCATTTTCTTGCGATATTGTTTGAAATATCTTAAATGCTATAAAAACAATGTTTTTAGTGATATCACACGAAGTTACTCAACATTTAATAACTTTGCTTGATAAACATATGTAGATGTGGGGAATTACCCAACAAAATGGCCATAGCCTCCAACGTTTTTTTTTATGCCCTATACACAACGTATTATATTTTTATTTTTTTAGTAATAGAGAGTTCGATTCTCTTGTTACTGTGGACTTTAACAGAATCTGCTCCCTAAACGGTGTTATATAAATTGTCCTTTTATTATCATAAACAGTCCTTACTAAATACATGGTTTATAAATATGTTTTAAAATATGTTTACATTATTTACCAATAATATAAATTAAATCATATGATTTTATTTGAATAACGAAAACACTCCATATGATGGATGAGAGGTTGCTGAATATTGAATACGAATATTTTTGTTTGTGTGCATCGCAATAATAATCATTATAATGTTAATAATTTACAAACATCCACTGATCCTATAAACATGAAATGGAAAATGCACCGAACCCAATAACATGCAAGTAACATTATTAAGCTCAATATATATCGTGTCATACACATACACAATGGAATGTAATCATACTAACACAAATTTTCTACCAATCGATATTTTAAAAAAAAATCTATGAAAACAAGTTCTTCAAAACAGTCCTTGTACTTCAAAAAGACCTTCAAATACTCGAGAAACATAATCTTTATTTTGGCCTACTCGAGAAACAAAATTAATTTTATATCTTTTAAATCTGTGTCTAAGAGATCTTTTTGAAGTCGATTTTGTCTATACCGAAAAAAAATATCGTTTCAAATCGACCCAAAAGGGCGAGAAAGCTTTTGCTGTTGCTGGTCCTGTGATGTGGAATTATCTGCATCTTAGTGTCAGAGATATGGGTGAAGCGTGCAGTTTTACTTAGCACTTGAAGACAACCATTTTTGGGAGGTCTAATCAAAATTTATTATTTTTATATATGAACACTACACATACATATACACTGTATTTCATCTAAAACCAAATGTGTTAATATCACATATCGGAAGATCTAAAAACTTTTCGTTACAATTCGCCTTCCCTTGGTAAATTTTCTCCGGTTTTACATAGACGTAGGGAATACCATATCTAATGGCCGCAGGGGCTAGCTTTCTGTCCTTACACTCAGCTTATATTTATTTTGTAATATTTTTAATCTTTCAATAATACATAGTGGGTTCGAATCCCGAATTGGAGTAAATCCTTGAGGAAATTTTCCACTTTAAATGGCACTACATATATACATAGTTTTTTTACTACTATTATCAATGTGTTCGTATGAATAAAGCTCAAGGTTATGTCTAAATGTATTTGAAGTAAACTATGTATGTTAATATTCTTCCACATATCGTGAAGTAATAATGTGAAGACGAGGTGTAGGTCTTAGACCATAAATCTACCCTTTAAGGCAAATAGGCAAAGGCCCAGATATCTTGATAAAGCTTTCGGAATGGTATATTGCATGGAATAAACTTCATTCAGTGAGCCAAAAAATGGAAAATAAAGAAGCCTCCAAAAGGCTTTTTGAGGTTTTTTTTTTGGAAATATTTCAAAACTCGTCTCCTCGGTGACTTAAGATAATATTGTACTGTAAACTGAAGATAATATTGCTTGTAAGCACCAATGTGGCTATCTTATTCCCCAAGAATTGTAAAAGTTACACAAGTTTGGCAAATTTATCTTCCTTTTCACATTCCATTGCTTCAAGAAATTGCTAATACGCCGCATTTGAAAAGCAAAAATTTTAGTTGTACGTTTGAGAAAGAACCCGTTCTTAATTGTGACAGACAATGGAATCCATGGGTTAAATGTTTCGGTAATGATAAAGCGTATATTTGTTGAATAATCCATCATGATTCGAAAGGAAAAATATGATAAATTTTGCTGGCAACAAACGATGTAACATATTTTATATATTTATTCAATTTCAATTCGCGTAAATATTTCAAAAATAAAAGAGTCACGTGATTTCTGCAGTTGGGTATGATGAATCTTTTCCAAAGAATAAATTTAAGGAATTATCCCTTAACTCAAAAATACCTGTATCGAAGAAGTTGAAAATAATTGAAGAACATTTGGGTCTTCCTAGAACGATTTATTTTGTTCTTAACGGGTTGCACAGAGGTTCTTCAGTTTCAGTATACATGATTCTAAAACAAATCACGGTTTAATGACTCTCAAACAAGCGATAAGGCTGTGCTTGAAAAAGAGAAGATCGGAAGCTCTCGCTCTCATTCTGCCGGGAACCTGCCCCAGCGCCGCTCATTCTACCGAGGACCTGTTTCAGGGACGAACGTCTACGACACACTTGCATGACGTTGCAGTATCTCGTGATTTCTCTAGCATGCTGGATGAAAAGCTTCGCTATCATGACGCCAAAAAACAACAAAGGTCGGGCCACGGGCCTGGCCTCGATATGAAATTCCCCATTCTGCGACGCTGCTGATCCAACGAAGTAGGAAAATCCGCCAGTTTTCCCGCTGCGCATGTAGTATAAGGTTTCATAGGATAATAGTTCCAATTTTTCGCATTGACTGTGAATTCGTAACTGGACGAACCTACGAGTATGTTAGTTAGCCCATGGAACTTTTATTTATTTTAACTGGTAAATATATATTTGTTTAATTTGTAATTGTATTATTGTAACGTGTAAATTGCTTGTTTACATAATCATTTTCTTTTGTATATTTTAAAATCCATTATTTATAAAATTTATGTTATATCTAACTAATATTGTATTGCTAACACCCACACCTAATTACTACATATAAGAATAAATAATATAAAGTTAAATTTTGATATTCTTCTTGTTTAAAGTAGTTAGACTACAGGCTACTACTTTTGAAGAGGACCCCAATATTGGCTGATTGAAATGTGCTTTACTGATTGGGATGACATGTAGAACAAGTGTTGATAATTACTCAGTTTGAAAATTATTTCATTCTTACACTGTCAAGAAAGCAAAAAGACAAGTGAAGGAAGAAAGATGTGCAAAGCAATCGTTATCTTTCGAAGAGTATAATGAATAATTTAAGTCTTCTGACTGTCAACAAACACTTGAAAGTGACAATAAACATTTCCCGGTGATCGTGAGTTAGGTCCACAGTGTATGAAGAAGAAAATTCTACTGACAAAGTAATGAAGGCGGTAGCGAGGAGCGATGTATTGCGATGGAGCCCGTTACACACCTGATAACACGCGTCCTTGGGGGCTTTGAGGAATTCCTTAAAGTCAAAGAAACGAGCAGAATATTATAAAAGAACTTGTAAAATCGTTAAAAACCATTGTTCTCATTAATATAAAATATGGTCTTTTTTTTACTGAGCAGGAAATAAATCAAAAATCACACGTACGTAAATAAAACAAAGAAATATTGTATGATCGAGTTAAGAAATTATTGACCTAAAGAAATATACCGACGATATTAAACTTATGAATGCATATTTACGAGTCCTAACACACGACCTCTGTGGCCTAGTTCGTAAGACGCGTGTTTCCTAGCCCGAAGGTTGCGGGTTCGATTCCCGTTGACCCCTTATTTTTTAAAAAGGATTCCAATCTGGTTTCACTTAAGGCCTCTTTAATATATTTTTGGTTGGTTGTATTGTATACAACGAAAGTGTAATACAATACGATAACACATAACTGCGAATTAAGGTTTCCATATTAAAAAATAAATTTAAAACAAAATTTTACACTGATTTTTAAAAGGAAAAAAATATAGTTTAAAAGAATAACTTAACAGTCAAAAAAATATTTTTGTGGATAATTGAAAACATTAATATTTTAGTTCATTAATGAAGTAAAATATTAATGCGTTCACAATTTAAGAATGAAAGAGTAAATTTGTGAATTTAAAAATAATATAGTGAAGACATAAGTTTAAATCTAAATGGTAATATTTTTTTGTTAAATAATTCTCTACAATCTAAAGGCACATTTACATTTATTACGCAAGATCTTTATGTCCCCAACATCATTCAATATAAAACTGAACAAAAAAGGCCTGAGAACACAATCAACATATGGTACTTTTTCCCCGCTTTTCCTTTCCAAAGTGGAAAAGCAAATATTTTCATAATATTGGCTGGAAAGTTTTCACAATCTACCCTATGTCGGCGTAACGTATATGGTTTTGTTTAAGGGTTTGGGTCCATACAATGGAATAAGGGAATACAATGCTAAATAACTACCCATGAAAGTAAAGGAAAATTTATTTACACCATACATTTGAGAACATTACTGAAAACCAGTATTGCGGCGAGAAAATACGAAAAACCTTTTTTTCATTTCAACGTCAAAGATGTCCCATAACAACTTTTATTAATCCATTTAAGTGTATATTTAACACGCGTTTATCGTAAATTAAACTGAAATGATAATGGATATCAAGTACAATATTCTATTGTTTACCATCAAAATTACAATAAACGTACACATTAAGGTAGCCAAGAACTCACAGTTGCAAAACAAAACTAAATAACATATTTTTTCTAAAGAAATTATTATTTCATACATACATGCATACTATCACGCCATTTCCTTGTCGAAGTGGTCAGAGAGGACAGAGCGCCTGACTTTCTAGCTCGACACACGTCTTTCGTCTTTTCCACTTCTCGACTAAGTTGTTGAGGATTCGACTGTCACCACACACGACTGGAGTTGATCTCGTCGAACATACGGCTAAGTATCGCTGAAGACTCGCTTGAATTGATTTATAGTCAGGCTTGCGTATTCACCTTACACAACTTCTACAATGCATCTGACTTTCTACGTTTCCTTCCTTCAGAATATCATTCACTTGATCCAACCATACTTCCTTAGGTCATCCTCTATCACTCACATTCGGAATAAATGTTTTTTTTGTAAGTATTTCTTCTTTCATTCGTTCTAAATGCCTTAACCATCTCAGAGTTCTTTTCTTCATCTTACCTAACACATTCACCCTTAATCACTTCGTTCCGTATTCTGTCATAAATTATCACCCCATATATGAATTCTTAATGCAAACATTTATTCGGCTCCTTTCAGTATTTTTTACACGTCCATGTTTCTCTTATATAAATCAAAGTTGGTAGTAAAATACAGTTGTGGACAATCATCATAGCATATTTTGATACTGTAATTTATTTTTATCAAACACTGTTTATTCCACTTTTTTTGTGACGGTATAACCCTACCGGTTTCAAGGCTTTCACCTCATCTTCAGGGGAGCGCAAACAAACAACGCATTTGACGTAATTTTATCTGTATGGCGATGAACGGTCGCGCAGTATATTCGCTGACATTCTGTGCTAAAAGGTTCCAATTGAAATGTACGTTCCCGTCCTACATGATATCATAAATTTGAGACAACGTTTTTATTTTTGTTTCTAAAATTGATGATATATTTGGATACCCGATAATCCAAGGTTAATTCAAAATATCATATTTTTTGACAATTATTACAGAAATATTGTCTACCTCACATTTTTTAAGGTTACTGTTCTACCTTACAAATCTTCTCTGTATTTTTTATTTTCTATCTTAAAGCTGGATGCTTAGTTTGCTATTATATGTTTTATCCAAAGTGTACTCACATTCGAAAACGGCAAGAATAGCCTCTGCATTGACGGCATCGCCGACTCCGTTCTCGGCGACACACTCGTAGGTGGCGTCATCTCTTCCCGCCCTCACCGGATCTATCCTCAGCAAAGCACCTCCAGTGTACTCTTGCACGTGATAGCGGGATTGGGTCCCTGTGGAACAATATAACAATAATATAGAGAAAACATCTCTTAACACTTTACAAAAACATTTCGATATAAGTACTGATATTCAATTTGCAAGAATATCGGATGTTCAATAAATAAGTGCATACATACATACCAGCACGCAATCTCAGACATGGTAGGCAGAGAAGACAAAGCGGTCGACTTTATATCTTGAGACATATTATTCGCATCTTCTACATATATACACCTTTTCCTACAACGATTCAACCATAATTTCCGTGGTCTTCCTCTACATCTCACGTTTACATTCTGTTTTTTTTAAAAGTCCTTCTACATTAATTCGTTCTATATTCCCAAACCATTTCAGAGTGCCCTTATTCATCTCACTCAACACATCAGCTTTAAGTTCACATTCGTCCCTTAGCGCTTCATTCCGTATCATGTTATACACCCCCCCCCCCCCCCCCCCGCACAAAGTATTCCTCTCAGTGTACGCATTTTCTCAGATCCTATTAACAAGTAAAGTACGAAAGTAATATTTTAAGAGTAACTAATAAAACACTACTACCGAATACACGATAAGATTTAGAAAATTATTACAAAAGATATAAAAAAGTGACAAAAGAGAGAAGATTGGATGTAATAAAGTCGGAGAAGGAGTTTAAGTTCTAGCCAAAACTAAAAAGGTTTATGCACTAAAATAGTATTTGTGACGTACGCCGGCACCCAATGAACACATCCCGTGCATCTGGCATTTCAGCGCAGGAACTTCAAGAGTGAAACTAAAGCCATTACGAGAATTCCAATAAGCGAAATAAGATTTTATTTTTAAGAGGAAAAACAAAACTGAATAGCTCTATGAAGTTGTATCTTGTTACTTCTCGAGAATCAAGAAGGGTGAACCATACAGCGATTGCCGAATATTAAAACCTTAACATAATATACAGGTTCGAGAATTTTTTTTAGCATACGTTATTTAATCAGTTTCCAGGTGGGTAAGAGACTGCCACATGTCAAAATGCCACGCACCAGTCTATACTATTTAATGCTAAAGCATAATACAACAATATAAATATTGAGAGGGACATTATTTAGAAAGACCTAAAAACTACAAGATTAACAAACGATCTAGCGTCAACGATTTCATTTAATATATGTTCTTTGAAATCTTTTACTTGTCAATGTTCGTCCAACTATCTTAAAGGTAATCAAATACAAAGGTGACATTTAAAAAAAAATCAACGAACCTTTCCTAATTATGAATTGATATAACATCATACCCATAATTGTGGTCGTATCTAAGTGAAAACCGTTTTTATAAATTCTAAACAATTTGTATTGAAATTAATTACTGCACAATTTATACAATCTTTCAGACAAAAATGTCCAATTTAAATGTCGGAAGCAACTATAGCTGCTGCTTATCTAGGACCTAATTACGTGTAACATCACTAACTCGATAGGTATTTATACGAGTATTTGCAAGCAAATTCTTCCAAAAGGTAATAAGTTATGTTTTTTTTACACTTTCCTTCTGAAAAAAACACTATGTTGCAGTCACAAAACCACATTTTCCAAGGACAATGTATAGTTACAAAAACCTCGTTATTAATGCCCAATTAAATGCAATAAAATAACCCCTAATTCTTTTAAATTTTCTCTATGTGCACACAAATGTCGAACAACATTTGAAAACCGATTAAGGAATAATTCACAGAGTTGCACTTCGTGTTGAACTAAGTTGTTTACCCAGCAAGAAGAAAAATTAAATAAAAAGCAGATGGCGCACTTAGGCGGGTAATTGCCGCGTGGCATATGTTAAGACTATGTATGTAGCTGTATTATACGTGATCTGACCTGTTTCTTGTTTTCAGCAAGCAATATAAACGAGTGCTGAAGTGCAACATACCATGTTATGTGAGTGTAATGTTTATTTGTAAAACATTCAGTTTATGGGTTAGCTAAAAAAAACTGGAATAGGTTGATATTTTTTTTTCTGGGCAGTTTGTTTACGTGTGATAGGCAAGTTGAAAGGGAAGCAACATAGGGTAACAAGGTAAACGGAGCACTTAATGTTATAAATAACAACCACCATCATATCAACAGTAACAAAACATAATGGTGTGATGGTGCTCACATTTATGTATGAAAGTGAAACATGGACTTGATAAAATAAGGATAAGAGTAAGATTTATGTTAGTGAGATGCGTGCACTAAGGAAAAATTACGGAATGTCAATGTTTGTATGAAGGTCGAATGGACCAGGCAAGTATACAGAAGTCTTCAGTCAGAAGTGAAAAGTGTACGTGTAAGTGGTGACCGAGGATAACAAAACTGGATCAAATGGACCAGATCTTGAAAGAAGGAAAACTGAGACGTGAGGAGAATAGAAATCAGCGCATGATGAGATAGATGTATGGATATGGAGGAGGCAAAAGTTGTATGCTGGCATAGAAAAGTTTGGAGATCTGTTCATTCTGCCCACCCGCACGGGACACTGAAGATATGCATGTATAATATAATAGATTGTAATATATAATAATATTATATAATTCATATCACCAGATGTACCATGCACATAAAATAATTAAAATAAAATAAATTAAACAATGAACATGATGAAGATTGTTTTGCAAATATATAAAAATAATTTTTTTATGACAAGATTCTCAAACCTAAATTTCAACTTAAGCGTGTAAAAATATAGTAAACAAATTACAGCGATCATGCCAGTCTACGAAAGCGCCTAATAGAATGACAATCCCCATTAAAAGGTGTAATCTTTCAAAGTGGATAATCCATCGCTTTCGCAAACTCTCGACAACATATTTCCATAATACAAACTGTTAGTTAAAAGCGTAAGGAGAACTCCAAGGCGGTACATTAAAAAAGTTACGCAAATTATTAACCGCACGAACGCGAGGGTTTGGAGTGTGGGGGAGCAGCGAAAATGAATTAAACCACCCATTAAGGTGAAAATTCCACAGGAAGACAAAGTTTTAATATATACTATCTACTCCACCCACTAGACGTATGGGGCGACTTAATGAGAGTTCAAACGGAGCGGCCGCGTGGGGCACCGACAAATCGGGGGCGTCGAATACGCCCCCTGTCACATTAATCTAGATATTCTTTTTTAGGAAATGAATTCTTACCCCAAACTACTTTATACGCTTTCAATTTTTTTAAATCATCGACAATTCGAACTATGTAAGATAATTAGAATATTTTGTGTGTCTATTGCGAGGGAATATCGCAAATTTACTGAAATAGTGTTGTTCAATTAACCTGATCTAAATCAAACATATTTTATTAATCAATATGCACGTTTTAAATTTATTTGAAACTTACGTTCATTTCGTTCACCGTATCTTCTAGTTTTTGTTGCGAATAAAATGGATTTACAAATATGCATTACACATTCGAGATTTAAAAATTTTCAGATGTACTGACTTCGTTCTGATAAAGATACTATACTGTCCTCATACCTCGCTGAAAACTTTAGATGAATATACAATCCAAATAAGTTGAATATATTTAATAGCAGAAACTACTATGTACATACCACACCATGTCCCCTGCGGGTAGGCAGCGAAAACAGATCGCCCAACTTTTCAACACAAATACACAAATTTCAAATTTTCTTCATATCTTGGAATGCACGATATTCTATTATTCATACTTCTCATTTGACCTTCTTTCTTAATCTGGTCCACTTAACCCGAACGTATTCCTCGGTCTATCTCCTTCATACCAGGTCATTCTTTCGCCATTCATTATCTGGACATGTCTAAACCACCTTAAAGCTTCTTTCTTCATCTAACTAAAAACATTAATTATATCCATTTTTCATTCCTGATGTCTTCAATCCACCTCGTTTTATAACTCAATTTTTTTTCTTAGTGCATGATTCTCCACAGTATTAACATTACTTTTATCTTTTTTCTGGTTAATCCAATTTTCCCTTCTACACGTCAAGGTGGGCACCAACACACTATTATGTATAATCATTTTTGCTAATTTTAATACTGCGCGGTTGTTAATAACATGCTTCATTAAATTCAATAATTTTAGAAAACATATTTTCCAGACTTTCTACGTTTCATTGCTTCAAAATATCATTCATTTGATCCAACCAATTTTAAAGAAAATAACTGAAAATATACAAATCTGTGCATAAAGGAGAAACACCAAAAACGAAAATTCTCACATTAAAGAAAAACAATAATCAACTCCTAGATCCACAAGAAAAATCTAAAAGGAATAATTCATCAAAATAATCATTTCTCATTAGTACAATATAAGCTTGTCCTCTCTTGCATCTCCAGCAAAAAAATAATATGCGACCATTCTGATTTAAATTTATATTTTTTGTTAATAATAAAAGCAATCCCGAAACTAGCCGGGCAATAAAAATAACCATTAATAAAAAAAAAGTTTTCTATTTGTTATCGTATTTATAAAACAACGCGTAATTGATAACCGATTTTGTTATAATATAGACACTGACAATTTATATTTTAAAAATGTAGGGAGATAAGAAAAAACACACCTCGGGCGTCAAAATCGTAAGACCCGTTCCTGGCTAGATGGCACCAAATAAATTAATTTCACCCCATGCGTACAGCGGGACGATGCAATTAGCTATTTCTCGAGATGAGTTCTAATACATCAGCTTGTTTCTGCTCTCCGGCCATTTAATCAAAGGTAATACAGGAAATTAATAACTGTGGAAATTTCCAAAAGCAACATTGTTCACGGTATATGAATAGTAATGAAGGCAGAAATCATTTTGAATACGCCGCAGTGACAAGCCTCTATATCTCTCCGTGACGTCTTCGAAGTCCTCGCTATTCTTGGACCATCTGACGACATTAAAAAAAATATGACAATTGAGAGAATTGAAAATGTTATTTTAGGCGGAATCACTCAAAGACGTTGAGACCATTGAGAATTCAAATGTTATAAATAAATATAATGCCAGTAAAATAAAATGCGTAAGTACTTATTGAACATAAAATCGTACGCCACAATAATAAAAATATTGTAATTTAGTAAGATTCTCACCGCACAAGAATCGGAAATTAAGCATGTGGGTAGTTCGTTTATAAATATACAAGAAGTCTATTATTCATCAAACATCGACGTGCATAATTCAAACTTTTAATGCAAATTTGCAGGAGATTTTTCAGTTTTGCTCTCAATTTCAACAACTGCCATAAAAATTAAAAAATAATAATATCTTATATTTTACTTTGAGGCATAAGAATTGTTTCAACTGGTGTTATTTAATGATATATTGAGTGAGAATGGTATGTTTGCATTTATTTAAAAAAAAAAAAAATTTCATTAATAAAAAGGTTATGATAACTAAGACATAATAATGTAACTAACCTTATAAATAATACATGCTGTGTCATTATTTGATAGTCATAATCTCACGTGTAAAATATTAGAGGCAGCATTGCTGGTGCATGTGGCTCGGAAGATAATTGATTCGTTTTTCCTAAATGACACCTTGGCACTAAAATCATATTTTTAGACTTTATTCTACCTAAATATATTTAAGGGCTCTTATGAGCTGCATTTTATAAATTTGAAAACGCAGCGCACTTGAATTGGCATATTAATCCGAATCAAGTCTATCAAAGTCAACTATTAATCATTATTCAAACATTTTTAGTTTTAGCAAAAGGTTTGCGCTGTGCACGACGTCATACAATGCGAAATAAAAAGTACAAAAATAACATTCATAATCTAAGGTAAAATCGTCTCTAAGTATTTGATTGTTTTTTAATATACTTTCGTTGTATATATTAGGTGTACAAATAAGTTTCCGCCGTTTTTTATAAAAAAATGGGCATTTATTGTGAAAGAACGGAACCTCATGTTTTATTCGAAGTAGTACCCATCGCTTGCCACTACTTTTCCCCATCTTTCTGTCAGCATACGAATACCGCGTCAGTCATCATCATCATCTTTTGAGGCTATCCACGAATCGACTCAATTTTTGGTATCTTCATATGATGTGAAGTGCTGCTCAGACAGGCCATGCGTCATCGATCAAAACAAGTGGTAATCAGAAGGAGCAATGTCTGGTGAATACAGCGGGTGGGGTAAAACTTCTCAATTGAGTGTTTCCAAATAGGTTTTGACCGGTGCCGCAACATGTGGACTAGCATTATCATGCAGGAGAATAATTTTGTCGTGTCTGGCGTAGTAGTGGGCGCGCTTTTCCTCGAGTGCTCGACTCAATCTCATCAATTATGTTCGGTAGACAGCCCCAGCAATGGTTTCATTCGGTTTGAGCAGCTCATAATACACGACACCAAGCTGATCCCACCAAATACACAACAAGAGTTTTTTTCCATGAATATTTGGCTTAGCCGTAGATGTTGAAGCATGACCAGGGGATCCCCATGATTTCTTCCTTTTTGGATTATCATAATGGATGCATTTTTCATCACCAGTGACTATATGGTGCAGAAAACCCTTTCGTTTATGCCTGGCAAGCAGCATTTCACATGTGGAAAATTGGCATTCAAAGTTTCTCCGTGTCAGTTCATATGAATCCCAATTTCTTTGTTTTTGAATCATTCCCAATGATTTCAACCCATGTGAAATTGCTTGTTGAGTCACTCCTAATGTAAGTGCAAGTTCTTCTTGCGTTTGGCACGAATCTTGATCCAATAATACTTCCAATTCCGCGTCTTCGTACACTTTCGGTCTTCCACTACGTTCTTTGTCTTCGATGTCAAATTCACCGTTCTTAAACTTTTGAAACCACTCACGACAACTTCTCTCACTTAAGGCAGCCTCACCATATGCTTCTACAAGCAATCGATGCGCCTCAGCTGCAGATTTCTTCAAATTGAAGAAGTAAATCAAAAGTTCCCGCAAATGACGCTTATTCGGCTCAAAACTTGACATTTTCGAACACAAAAAAATATGTTATACTGATAAAAATTCACAAATATTTCAAGGTCATGTTGTTGACAGATGTCCAACCTTACGATAATGACATTTTACATCTGACAATTTTAACCATAACTTACTGGTGGCGCCAACTTTTGTCAAACGGCGGTGACTTATTTGTACACCCAATAGTACGACCCAGTGGGTTTGTTACCATGTGGAATTCTCTTCCAATTAATCAAAAAGATAACCCTTGAATGAAAATCACTGATACACCTTTTGAAAACCTGGGTAGCAACGGATCGAAACCGCAATCTCTGGATTGGGCGACGTGAATTAATATTTAAAGTTAGTGAAATGTCTTTCTATGTACCGATTTATTCCCGTTAACTTGAATAAATATCAATCAAAAGTTTGAATTGACAATTTAACATCAAGTACGTAATATTTCTATGTAATGTTAACATACATCTGAACAAAATTTATGCTTGAGAAATACTTTAATTTTGAATCACAATAAGAAACTCTGAATCTGTGAAATCTTTATGGTCTGTCACCTGACTCATATGTTTTGAATACCACGGACCTGCGCAATACAGGGAAGCTTGTGAAGTATCCATAAGACGAACTCAGTACGATACTACCACAAAGCACGTTGTTATAGGGGACATAATACGTCCTCATCCAGCGCAATCCATACTAGAAGATCGAAATATTATCTTTTTTTATAAGCGAGACGTCCCGTAGTAACGAAGAATAAACTGCCCATATGAACTCCTCTGTTGGCGACACACCGGAGTGTGAGGACAATAGTAGCGATGACGGACTTAACATCCAACGTCACGGGAGAAGGACAATGATTCGCAGCGCAGTACAGCAGCGCACTTATATAGCGGCTGGCCTAGAACTCCATAAAATGGCTTAGAACTCCATAATAACTACCATAAAATGGACTCACCAGAAACGCGTTTTCCGTTCTTTTTCCATTGTATTACGGGCGGAGGATCGCCCCTGGCACTGCAGTAGAAGGAAGCAATTCCGCCGGCGCGAACCTGCTGGTTGCGCGGCTTCGTCGTAATCTCAGGCGGATCTGAAACAAGGTACCACGGTTAGAAATTGTCTACAAGAAAAAAAAAGGAAAAAAAAACAATTGAGCAGCATTTCTTAACGAATAATTTGACATTTTTTTCGAATTAAGTAACATAACTATGAATTTCAAAGGATTTTTTGATGAGGAATTTTAATGATTGAAAACCACTGTTGCATTTCGAAATAGAAGTATTACTTTACGTCAAAGAATGTAATAATTATCGCAGTACACGTAATTAGAATAATATTAAGAAAGGGAAAATTTATATAGCGTCGTTAAGAGAGGCAAACTTTCCTCAAGTGCGAAAGAAAACTCTATTTTGAGTTGTAAACGATATATAAGAAAACAAAACGTATAAATACATACGGCAAATGGAAAATCCACATAATATCGGTTCTGAGATAATTAAGGTAAGATTTTATGAACCAATTTTTAAGATTGAATTTAACTATGAAATACCCATTCAACTAGTTTGATATTTTTGTACATACGGGATTGAAGTATGCTTATTCGATATTGTAAACAAAAAAAAATATTTGGGTTCATTATTTTTGGCATATAAACTTACAATTGATTGTCATAAACTTTAAACCGACGATCAATATTTAGTAAGGACAATAATCACTTCAAAAAGTTGAAGCACTCAATTTGTCCAAAGTGGACCTTTTAAAATAAGAAATCGTACTTAAATTATATTGTTTTAATAACCAAAAAAACAACGGTTGCACACGTAAGGAACGTTATTGAGAAAAATTGTGATTTTAAATATTAACGATTCAAAACTTTTTTGAACATATTTTTGGCAAATATTTAAAAATTGAAGTTTCAAATAAACGTTCTACCTCAAAGGAAATAGTGTTTCTAGAAAATAGCAAAAAATAATGAAATCAGATTTTTTAAAACTACGATAAACAGCAGAGGTGAAAAATTCACCTGGATCACGTTTCAATTAAATTTATAATGAAGGGGAGTTATTTTGCAAGCACCACTCCCGAATATAAAACGAAAAAAATTGACTATGCCATTCATCAAACAAACAAGGGCAAAAATATCTGCAAGCTTTGAGGTTCTTTGATATATGAGAACATTGATCAATTATAATTATCACTGAAAACTGAAGCGGACCAGTTGACACACGTTGACAGGATCAAAGAGTTTATAATTCCAAAAAAATGTGTCGAAATATATGGATTTTCTTTAATCTCTCAAACAAATTTGCTCATTTATATTCTAATAATGGAAATATTCAAAACAATATGAACCGAAATGAGTCGAAAACGAAATAAAATTTACGGCATAAATAAATAATTTAAAGCTTGTCTAAGTTTGATTAGAAATAAATATTATTCTTACCATCCCAACTAACATAATAAAAAGGGTCGTCATCTACCATTACACTTAAAATGAAATGTGATATTTACTATTTTTAAGTAAAAATTTACATTACACAATTAGGTATTTAATTATTATTTTGTGAAGTTAATCAGAGCATTATTTCAACAACAATAGAAATGAAATAAAAAACAATGAACAAAAATGTTGGGACTTATAGAATAGAAAAAAAACCGTGATAACAAAGTTAATGATTAACTACGGCTGGTATTCTAAAAAAATTCAAAATCTTTTCTAGAACAAAAACAACTAATATGGATTTGAATATCACTTCGTCTGCTCTTTTATATATTTTATGTGTACATGAAAAGGAAAAGTCAAATATGAACAGTTACAGTAATAAAAAAAATATTGTGCAAAGTGTTCGTTTGATATGTTCCATTTTCACATATGCCGTATTAAATCAAAAGTAACTTGAATACGTTTAATATATTGTAAACCTAAATTGTTATTGAAAAAACATAAATTGCTTATTCTATTCCATGCGAAAGCTGTCAAACCGTTGTTTTCTGGTGAATGCATTTCGATTGTTGAATCAATAAATTTTGCCGGTGATCAAATTGATAAATCCCCAAAAATTGTCACAAGAACTTCTTACATTTCCACATAATCAAATCACAGAATAATTCAATTCTGATACAAATGCAAATATTGAACACAAAAAGGTGAACTACGTAAAACCAAACGTACACAAATTAAACAGAAACCTTGAAATTACACAAGCCATGGGATCAATCAACCGCGTATAGTTCTTTACGTAAATCAATGTACACAATTCAAAAAATGGGTCATCTGACAAACTCATTATCTTAACCCATTGCTTCAGTCTTACATGGATCTCCCTTTTGTGTATCACGATCAACCAACGAGACCACCAATTTTGACCAAAAAGGTCGAAGAAGCGGTGGTCTGACTTACGTGTCAAATACTGGATATATGAGAAGTCTGAGTAGTTCCCGCCCCCGTTTGTCGAGGGCAGGTCTTCTGTCACCGTCCTTCCGGGCGCTTCCGGCTCTGGTAGGAGTTCCACACATGGCAGACAAATAATATAATCATTGTAGCACTACGTCTCATTTAAATAAGTTGAAACTCGAATGGTTAAAACAAAAGATAATTTAAAAGTTCCGAAACCTCAGTTCAAATCAGTTTTACTGAAAAACACTTCAGATTACCCGATCATTATTTCAATCATTCAAACGTATATTTATCAGAGCTTTCACGTCGATGATATTCCAGGAACATGATACCAAAGCACATTAACTTTTTAAAGCTTTTAGAAAAGGCAAATCTGAATCAATTTTTAAGATATTGCGATTCAACAATTAAGTTTAAAAAACGTAGAAATTAAGAATATTTTATATTATTCTCAAATGAGATTTCACTTTGACTGAGATGCAAAGAAAATAAAAATATATTTTAAAACGGGGCTTCCTATATCATAATAAACGTTTCAAGATCAAATATCATTAAAGATCATTGAAAGCTTAAGAAAATATTTTGAAAAATATTCTTTCCGAAAAATATCCGAATTAACTGGAGTGAACTAAGATCTCGGAAGATGAAAGCTATTGCGAGAAAACGGAAATTTTGTTTAATATCTTTTGAATCACAAATGAGATCACCGGGATCGACATAAAGGTGCGGAATATTTTTAAAATGTATGTAATCAAAAAACCAGAATAAATTATCCTTTAAAAAGAAATAGAAACGTAATAATAACGGTGACAAAAATAAAACCATAGGTCAATTTATCAACGAAGCAAGGCTTCTATTAACAGTAATAAAATACTATAATTTTTGTAACTACGAGAAAATTTGCGCTTTTTTTATCAATCGTGGATTAAAAAACAGACAAAATCGCACGTTTTCATAAATTGAATAACAAATGGAAAGAAAAATATCAAATTATAAAATAAACTATTATAAAATAACCTTATAAACAGTCATCGTATCTAAAATGGAAATCCACAAAAGGTATAAGTCTATCGTATAAATTTAACAACCGCCACACTCGAAAAGTGAATCAGTGAAGGAGCATTAAAAGCGAAGAGAAAAAGTCACATCGATTTTCCTTTACGTTTCGACAGGATAGGAGCATTGTGGCGCTCTCTACCTCTATATATTGACAGTCCGGTCGACGGCACCGCTCCTTGAGGTAGACCGACGTTCAAGGACTACCAGGCAGACATTTGCATACATATTGCTGCTGGAACGATCTGAATGCGCATCGCAAATGGATAAGTCATATATGCGAACCTATTCAGACATACGCCCAACGGTGAACCCATGTCAATATGAGAAGATTATATATCGCTTTAGGGTTTCGAACTTGAAATGACGACCCCTTTGTGGTGATGTCTTTTCTTTCTCATTCGTGATCATTGATTTATTTTCGTTGAGAAATATTTGAAACTGAAAAAATGTACTGGTTCCGAGTGGAATGGGGGGTTAGAAAAATGTTGGTATATTTGTTAACGTGCAAAAAACGTTTTTCGTAAACATGTTTGAAAAAATCGATGCTTCGAAACATGCTGAGAAAATAAAATTAACAAAGCTGTATTTTTACTTTACAAAACAAAGAGTTTGATAAAATCAAATATATCATATACGTATATCATACATATCATCATCATTGTCAACCAGGGTCGATCCACTGCTGGATGAAGGATTCCCCAAGTTGACTCCAAATAGTTCGGTTTTTTGCTCGTTGATGCCATGTGATGCTGCCATGCTTCCTGATTTCATCTATCCAGCGTACCTTCGGTCTTCTTCTGGGCCTCTTTATGCCTCTTGGGTACGATTGGGTTATTTCGGATGTCCATCGGGAGTCTGACATTATGGTTACGTTTCTTGCCTATTGCCACTTCATTCTTTTGCTCACCTTTATAACGTATTCTACCTTTGTTATATTGCGAATCCAGGTGTTTCGTTTACGGTCTCTCTTAGTATATCCTAACATGCATCTCTCCATACCTCTTTGTGCGGTCTGGAGCTTTTGTGTGTTCTTTACTGTGAGCGTCCATGTCTGGCAGCCGTACGTAAGTACTGGGAGAATACACTGGTTGTAGACCCTTCGCTTCAAGGATATTGGGAGATTACTTTTGAAGATGTTGTTTAAGCGTCTAAATGAGCTCCATGCTAGTTTTGTCCTTCGTGCTATTTCCTCCAACATGCCACCTACAAAGGAAATAAATTGGCCCAAATACACATATTCTTGGACAAGTTCTAGCGGCTTTCCATCTACGTTTATTGGTTTTGGGGTAGCAAAGCTGTTCATCATATATTTGGTTTTTGATATATTCATTTTCAAACCAATTTCTTTACTGACCTCTGTCAATTTTTGCAGTAAAAAAAGAAGAAAAAAACAGTTCTAGAAATGTAATCGATACATATTATAGAAATGTAATCAACACTTCAATTATTCTAGCTCACTCGTTTTTGTAAGCAGAATACCAAGATTATTGCAGATAAATAAATATAAATAAAAACAATAGATGTTATTACAGCTTGATCAAAATGTACAAAGTATTATGAATTTCGGTAACGATTATACGAGTATATAATAAAAAACATAAGTTAGTTAGTATGTAGGTGTTAACTATTTCTAAGAAATAAAATACGAAGATTAAATCACTCCATAGTTATAATATACAAATTAGATTAGTTCTTAAGACATACATTTGTTTATAGGTGTAGTATATGCCAAATGTTTGTATTACAAATTACTTTAAATAATTAAAAAAAAAACATGAGATCGATTCTAATTTAGAAATACAAATGGTGAAAATATTTTGTGAAAATAAAGAAATCATATTTAAAAAAATTGACTTATTCACTAGATTTCGAGATCTTTAAGTATCAATATAATGGATCTTAAAGGTAAAGATATTCTGATTGTTTTAAAATAAATAATTTTATCGGTATGTCAAGTAAATAAAAATTGCAAACAATGAACCCGATCCCGGTATGGTTTCGTATCAGATTTCCAAGAGTTTATAAACAATATTTAATTTAATTTCATTGTACGGCAGAATATAATCAAAAAGCACTCAAACCCAACCCAACCCAACCCACCCAAAACGGGATCAATATTACCCGAGTTCGCTGAAAACCGCTGAAAATGGAATCATTTTAACCTAATTTATTTCACAATTGAGAAGGTGTTAATAAAAAGTTCCTTGTTTGGGTCGGAAAACAGAGCACGCTACACATTTTGGTTTTATTTTATTAAAATTCGCCTTCTTTCAACGGCCTTGCTAGCGCTCCATTGTAATTGAAACTTTAGTTAAAATATTTTATACCAAAGGATGAAACACCTCAGTATTAGATTATACTATGGAATGTCTTTGAGAAAAACTATCTCCAGTGTTGTCGCTTGGGAAACATGAATACAAAGATAGGAACGAATACGTAACGTAATGTTTTGTTACTTCAATTTCATTCAAGCTTAAATACAAGGATAATGTGCATATTTTAAAGCTTCCTACGCATTGAATTTTTTTTTATTAGGTTCATCATAATCGAATCAACACGAAATGATGTTTACTTTTTTCAGTCTTGTCAAAGCTGCTTTTTTACCACTTAGCACGAAATAAAAGTTTTAATACAATTTTTTTATTTCAAATGGCATTTAAACGTGAAAGAAAAAAAGCTTGACCTTGCTTCATAAATAGTAATGAAAATGGCAAAAATAATAGATTTTTTGTGAAATTGAATACAAATAAACAATGTATTACAAAACATAAATGCACATATTATACTACCAAGAATCTAGATTGACATAAGGAAAATATACACAATGATCAAATATACTCACAAAATATTGCATATCACACATGTCAAAATTGACAAGTTGGCTAAAAGGTATTATAATCGGCACTTCAAATGCCACCGTGGACAACGATTTCAAGTATAATTACTATCAACAATGGAACGACGTCATGGGGTAAATGTTAACGACTTCACGCCGAAGTTCCCATTTTATTATCGAGTATTGATATTGTTGTTAAAACTTCAAGGCTGACCAAATACAATTATTATAGGATTGCTCAGTAACACGAGAAACGTTACACTCATATTGAAACAGTTTTCGAAGCCTCCTCGTCAGATATTATAGTAATAAAATAAAGATTGAATTTAGGGATATTTTACGATAATATTGTTACATTTTATGAAATGTGATAAAGTACTTAAGAAGCTGAGTAGACAGTTTCGTAATAAACATGATTGCAAAGTTTTTAATACACTTGCAATTATTTATTTGTTTGTTCAATTACTTAAAAAAAATATAAATTTATTTCAACCTAATTAACTTCCATCTATCATTTAACATCCAACAACTTAAATTGACACTTTTTTTCAATTTAGCAATACTTAAATCTACCCTTAACATATAAAAAAACTCACAACGAAAAGTGCTCTTTCCTTCTTTTATACTTTTTGGCATTTCATAAAAAAAATCGAAATATCTGTTATATAAGTTACATTTTTACATTGCCGTATACTTTTTGAGGAAATTGTCGTCTGGGTATTTTTCTCAACAAAAAATCATTAAACTTGAATACATTTACAGTCAACTTTTGGACGCGAATATACGCGCTTTTACACAAAAACGAAAGAAGAATCGCTATTAATTATTTTGATTTCTTTAAATTTACAATAAACGTAACTAAACGAGATGGTGTATATAATACTGTCATACTTCATTTCAAATTATTTTTTCTATTCGGTTTTCATAAGTGAATTTTCCATAAAGTTTAAAGTATCGAAAAAAAATACAGTGTACTTGATATATTCAAGTATTTACACTATGATCACATTGACCCACCCGGAAATCCTAAACCTCACTTGGAGGGGAGATTCCTTTGAAACTAGTTTAACTTACTCGTACATGTGAATGATAAATAAAGATTTTTTAATATACTTGAGTATTTTTTATTGCTGGCAACAAAATTTTATGGGATATTCCTGCCAACTGGTGAGTCTTATAAAATATTTTTGACAACTAGTGCCCACAGTTTGTCGCAAATGTTACTTCAAGATAAACATTTTGAAAAAAATCCGACATGATAAGAAATAGAGTAGTTAAAATCCAAAAATAATTATACACGAGTTCATGTGATACATAAATTATTTTATAATACATGACAAACATGGAAAAGTCAGATATTTGACCAAACAAAATGACTTTTATTTGTTTTAAATAAATGTCTACAATTCATATATCCATAGATGAAACGATGATACCTTACTACGGAAAACGTGACAGCAAGCAACATATTGATAAAAACCCCCATTCGATTTGGGTATAAATTATGGTCAGGCACTTTTGGAAAGTCTTCTGATATTTGAACCTTATCAGGAAGCTAAAGGAAGTCATCTACCAGCTCAATATGAACATGGATTGGGTGTAGTTGTAAGTGCCGTATTATATTTGTTTCGATAACTTTTTTCCAAGTCTCAAACTGCCAAATCTTTTGACAAACATTAGTGAAGGAGGAACTGGAACTATTATAGAATAGAAAACATTATTTAACTCCATTCGTACTTTGCACTGGGAGAGTCAAAAAACGTCAGCGAGGCTCTATATCTTGGCGACGAGCAAATAAAATGACAATTATTAAATTGCATAACAGTATCATGACAGGTACTTCTAATAATCATAATATTTCACAATCTTCAAAGATTGTCGAGTTAGATTTGTAGATGGAAAAATATCAAAACTCTAGATGAGCTGACATTCAGCTATCAAAAATATAACACGAATATATTCTGACTTCGAGGGAAGAAATGGTAGTTTCATTTATTTTATTTTAGTCCGGATGCTGCTTGCTACAGTACATAGATGTTGCAAAGAGCTAAGAGGAACCAAACGACTTAATGTGAATTAAGGAGTATTGTGCAGTTATATTTGATGAAATATTATATATAGTTACAGGGAAAATAAATTATTCTTCTTGAAACTCATCTAACTTAGAAATTTGTATGAGCGCTGATGTTGAGATCTATATACGAGGGTCATCCAGAAAGTAAGGTTACAAGGGCTCCTGAGGACGGGGGAATTTTTTCGTTTCGAAGTTGGCACACATGGCGTGTAGGGGGGATCCTAACGGTCAGTTTGTTTGGTCCAGCGTGTTTGTAGGCCATTTTGTTCAGTCACAGTAAATTCTTCCGATGGAGAGGTCGTCGCGCGCACCCGCCACCTCCCGTCTGTGCGAGATCCGCGCGGTCATCCGTTTTTAGACTTTGCAGAACAATACCGCCGCGAATATCCATCGGAAGCTCGTGGAAGTTTATGGTAGTGATATGATGAGTCGACAACATGTCACGAAGTGGGTTAGGTTGTTCAGAGAAGGCCGTACTGATACGACGAGGCAAGGCAATGATTTCTGACGAACTTATGCAAAAATTTGAAGAACAAGTGCGAAATGCCGCCGTGTGACGCTTCACGACCTTAACGAAGAATTTCCTGACATTTCTCGAAGTCTCCTTGGTGATATTGTGTCGGAAAAACTTGGTTACAAGAAGTTGTGCGCGAGATGGGTGCCCAGAATGCTCACACCGGAGCACCGTCAAAATCGCGTGACCGCCGCGCGTGAATTTTTGGATCGTTTTGCACAGGAGGGAGAAGCTTTTCTGGACTCTATCGTGACGGGGGGTGAGACGTGGGTGTGCCACTACACCCCAACAATTTTCCAACGATCAGGAGGTCGAGGAAGCTGTGAAGAAGTGGCTGAAAGAGCTGGCGGCGGAAGTCTATGACACTGGCATACAAAAGCTGGTGCCCCGACTACAGATGTCTCGATCTCGACGGCGATTACGTTGAAAAATAGTTTAATATATTTTTGAAGTATCCTGTGAATTTCAATTAAATACAAGCATTTTTCGATCCTACATAAATGTTGTAACCTTACTTTCTGGCTGACCTTCGTATATCATACAAGAGGAATGAAAAAAATGTGTGCAAACTGCCATAAGCATACAAGGTTTATGTACTAGAAATACAATGTTGGTCGAGTTTCCATAAAAAAAAATATTGAATGTCGATCGATTGTTTAGAAAAATGGTCTTCTTGAATTATATAATAGTTATGTTTTTACGTACATCTTTTCACATTACATTCAAAAAACAATCTTTCATACAATTATTGAATAGTTATTGTTGTATTGTAACTTACATGCTTAATTTCCCCCACGGAGGACGCTTTTTTTACGAAACACCAAAAACAGTATATTTCTTAGTTATTATTTGATGATATTAGCACAATGTCTGGTGACTATAAATAATATTATCCTGGGTTGGGTTTGGATGTTGTCGGGTCGCTAAGAAATCAATACAGTAAGGTATTGCAGTAAGGCGAATGTCAACATGCTACTTTTGTTGATTAGTATTACAAATAATTTAAAGCAGTTGAATTATCTCAATGTGTTAATGTTCGAATAAAATACACATCGTCCAATTACAGTGATATAATTTTATACGCATTTGCAATGAAGAAATCTTTTGAAATTTCTTGACATTTCACAAGGATGAAGTAAATCTAACAATGAAATATAAAAACACCGACGGTATGACTCAAAATTATATACTCGAGTAAAATGTACATTTCTTGAAATTGTTTTGTTATTTGTCCCAAAGATAATACAGTCGCGAATAAATGCGAAAATACATCACAGAAAGGCGAAAATATTTTGAGATTATTTATCGAAATTCGCATTTGTGTGCGAGGAAATGCGATATGTAAGTAATGTTGCGAAAACATGAAAATCCGACTGCGAGAGAGAAACTATACGAGACATGAAGAATTGTAAATTTAAAAAAAAACAAGTGTGAACGGATCCAGACATAAACACAGCCGGAACAGAAAAAAAGTCGTATGCGTACGCAAATCGTACTCGTATGTGTTCACACGCAGTTAGTTCACCCAATACACAAGAACATATTAAACAACAACAATGAAGTCCCTCGGGCACATCAAAAAATAAATTTAAAAAAGTAACATGTCACTGTTAACTGACAGAACTCCATAAACCATTTTCCGATAGCAATTAGTTAGCATTTGACTCGTTCATTTTTCAGAAAAAAAAGTCAAAACACACATTGAACCAACGATTTGTTGTTTTCCTTTCGTGTCGGTAGGGTTGAAAGTTGCGGGGTGAGATAGAATGTGCTCGGATCGGTGTTTTCATATTTGAATTTGAACAGACAGTTCGTTTTATGAAAAGGCACGCGGCAAAATGTAAAATGGCGTGGTCTGAACCAAAAGCCCGCCAAATTATGCCGTCACAATATTTTTCGTGCTACCATTTTCATCATCAATGTGAAATATAAAACTTATTTCGTAGCCATTATGAATATTTTTTGTGTTGTGCGCTGCGATATATTTTCCTTTTCGAAATTTTCAATTTCAATATCGGTACGTGTGAACTGATAAAATCTTAAAATACGTTTTTTCAGCAGCGCGCGGATATTTAAGACTTATACAAATTAAAAATATTATTACCAAATAATATTCAAGTAACAAAAAAATCTAAAATATCAAACGCTAAAGAGGGTATTAAATTTTTTTATTTTTTTATACTGAATTATAAAAAATTAAACATTCATTAGATGATGTCGATAAAATAAATCAATTCGAAACCTTAATATTTACATAATTAATGTTTAAAAGAAATCTTCTAGATATTTTTTTTAATATTAAACGAAACAGCAGAACAGAGCCTTTATTATTATTATAAATTTATCAAAATATACTCGTAATTCAATTACAAGGTTAAATCACCACCATGTGTTTCATTACAAAGTAAAATCATTAATTCAATTACAAGGTTAAATCCCCACCATGTGTTTCATTACAAAGTAAAACCATTAATTCAATTACAAGGTTAAATCCCCACCATGTGTTTCATTACAAAGTAAAACCATTAATTCAATTACAAGGTTAAATCCCCACCATGTGTTTCATTACAAAGTAAAACCATTAATTCAATTAAAAGGTTAAATTATCACCATGTGTTTCATTACAAAGTTAAAATATTAATTCAATTACACGAAAAAACCCACTACCAGCAATATAACGTGACATGAATAGGTCATGTAAGCAGATCCCAGTTAACACGTTCAACAAATGTCATTATGTAAGCCCAACAACACTGACGGCCATTTGGCAGAGGCTTTTCGAAAATATGTAATAAGATCTCAGGAAACTGGGAGGAGATGGCGAGAAACCGATCGGCTTGAAGACAAATAATCCGGAAAGCTATACAGGAATTGTATGGACACATGTGGTAGAGGTACTCGTAGGTAAGTAAAATCAAATAATGAGCATAAAATAAACCTAATTGTTAGAAACTCGTGCCAAGTGAATGCACTGGAGAAAGTTTGTACTTGGAATTCAAGTCTTAGATAAATGTTTATTGTCACAAGAAGTTAACTACTGTTTTTTTTAAATCATGATAAAAAAAATTATATATTAATTTTCCTGTGTTTTTTGCAGTTTTTTTAAATTTATTTTCTGATACGTGCTGCATTGCATCGCGTTGCATTGTAATATTGCACACATGATGAAATAAATTATTTTGATAATTATATTTACTTTTTTTTTCAAATAAAAATTATAATGACATTTAATCAGGAAGAATAGAAATCGATATTTTTGTGTTATTCCTCAGGGCCTCGAATTAACTTTCGGGTTATATTTATATTATATTTACGTTGTTTACAGTACAATATGGTTTGTTGTCATGTGGCAATATGTGAACCAACTAGTAGGTGCTAAATAAGCCTTAGGTTAAAACGAGACTGGAACCCTTATTAAAAAATCTGGATACTAACGAGAATCGAACAGGGTTGTAGGACAGGCGTTTTATTAACAAGGTTACGGAGGATTTCATGAGTAGTTCAAGTTTTCAAATAAAAGATTGAAAAAAAAACAGATTTTTTAATCAATGAAGGTTTTGAATCTTATGCCCTTCAAAGCGAAAGAAAATTAATAAGAAATAATTTTCAAAATTCGATGCCCGAGGGAAAATAAACTGTGGATGGATCTGTCAGTTTTATAAAAGGATTTTGACCTTCTTTACAATACGCCAAATAAAATATAAATAAAATATTTCATTTTAATTTCAAAGACTTTTAAGGTATTGAAAAATCATTTCGGCAAAGCAATCCTTAAAACACAATTAGAAGGATATGAAAGGGAGCAATGGATTTTTTTATTCCACAAAATGGTAAAATATTGCCTTAGAAAAAAAAACTAATTGATTTTTTACATGTACAGTAGATGAAGCCGAGTAGAGATAAATGTTTTACATAATTCAAGATTAATAAGAATACTACTTAAATTCTCTAGATGATGCAATATTATATAGTTTATATTATTAGTTGATTGCATACAAAGTGCTATTATTGTTAGGTCGGCATCCACCATTGATAGACTAAAAATATATCAATATGGGCACTTCAAAAATATTACCAAATTTGACAAATACTTTTTTTAAATGCCTAGTACCACGTTTGAGATAATATAAAAAATTTAAAATGGGTTGACTTAAGACAAAAAGTTTACGTGTGATTAAATCAATTTCTCTATGGTTTAAGTGAAATTACATGTTTTGTTACAAAAAAAATAAAGGGTTTCTTGATGAATTAACAACCATTGAATTTTTTTTAACTAAATAAGATTTTTTTAATTCCACTAGACATTTCAACTAACGTTCAATGACATAGTCTATAAGTGAGCAGTTAAATAACGTTTTGTAAGTTTTTGTATTTATTTTATTACTTAAAATGTTTTTTTTTTCAAATTTTTCGACTTTGCGATGAGAGAATATATTAAATTTATTTATAATTGCAAATTGAATTATAATCGTAAACACAGACTTTCTTTTTAAATACTTTTCATTTAGTATTATTGGATCAATCGCTTCAAATCTAGAGCTTTATAGTTTCCACATCAAGTATTGAACTCACGTTTTCGAATTCATTAATAAAAAATCCGTATATCCGACAGTCCATTCGTAAACAATAAAAAACATTAGAAAAGCGTACGCGGGTACGATTTCTTCTTAAAACACAAAGCATATGTTGACGATGAAGGGTTGAGGCATTTATTATTATAATTCAGTGAATGTTTGGAAATTTAGCAGGGGCACGAGTGATTCGGCAGGTCAACAATGCCCCCAGTTATATACCTGACAAAACCCGAGAGAATATTGGGGCAGAAAGGGCGAGGGTCACTCGTAAATGTGTTATTTCATATAAAGGCTTTCATTTTATTATAAACGACCCCGACATTACCCCTAAAATATGCACGCGCTATATTAAAAAGGGTCAAAAGATAAAACATACCGCTAGGCCTGCGCGTACTATTCTACAAAGTAAATTGTTAATTCACGGGGCTCGTAATTAGAACCATGTCGTAGAGATTATATAAATACATATGAAGAGTCGCGTCACCTCTCTCGACGGTATGGGATTCCAATCTGGGAATCGCATTCGTATAATTGTTTAAAAGGGTCATAATTTTATTATTGTTCAACAGATTCCTCATACTTGTGCATCATGCCGTTCAAGAAAATTTAACAAAAACACGCGGACTTTGATCCTTTCTTCACTTATGAGTTAAGTAAAAAAATATTAGTACTGAAACAATTAATTCTTATCGTTTCGTTCTTTAAAATATTTTTTCGTCTTTACATTAATATAAATAAAACATATAATGTCTGAATTTGGTCAGTAACACTTTTGAAAACCGGCTGTAAATATTTTTTCGTCGGGTTTCTGGCGCTAATTGGTAACTAAAATTTTAAAGTTTCTGACACATTTCCATTGAAAAGTCGAAACTACTTCCGACATATATGCATCTGGGCACTAACATATTTTTCAATTGTATGAAACTAGTACTATCAATTGAAATATCAATTCCAAATTTTTGCACATACACAATTGCATTATCAATTCAAATATCGATTTCAATTTTTCACATGCACATTACATTGTACGTTTGATGATAAATACCAAAAGATCTAATTTTTCAATTTGTGAAGAAAACCGATGAAACAAATTATTATACCGGTCGTGCCTGCTTAGAATAAGGAAAGCATAGCGATCAATCGTTAATGAAAAAAAAGTTTTTATTCAAACGAACGAAAATTGTACATTCATTAAACCAATAATTGTATTGTACAACACTTCAGTTATATACAATACAACCCAGTGGGCTTTTCGCCATCTAGCGATCTCTTCCAACTAACCAGAAAGTTTTTAAAGATGTCTTAAGTGAAAACCAAACTAGAATTCTATTTGAAAAAAAGGGTACCGACGGGATCGAACCCGCAACATGCCTCTTAAAACAAGGTCACGAAAATCGACACAATAAAAATAAGAGTTTTTTAATTTGTTTTAAAAAAAAAACAAGTATTTCAAATTCATAACGCATACATTTGCACCAAATGGTATATTTTCGATTAAAGGAAAAATTAAAAACCATTTAAAACCAAACAACAGCAAATAAAACACCAGTTCTGAAATGATAAAATGTAGTAATTTTGTTGCCGAACGTAATGAGAATACGCGTTAGCCAAATGGCTTTACACAATCACTCTCTTGTATAAAGTACCAAAAATAAAAAAAATAAATAATTCGATCCCATCAGCGCGCGGCACAATAATCTCTGGAATCTTGATTACAGATGTGCTTAGTGACCATTAGTGGATTCATTGGGTTTACCTTAAATGCACGCCCTTTTAGCATACTTTGTGTTTGATACACGATACTAAATTACCAGAACACTTTTAACCTATTGCTATACAATATCTTTCTATGAGCGAAAGAAATTACTAGCAATGATTTTTATCTAGCAGTCGAATTATGTGGATGTTTAGATTTTATAAAAAAAATGATAAATTTGATGATAACGTGTATAACAATACTTTCAAGATCCTGATAGAAAATAAGCGAAATAATGATTGCAACTGAAGAGGTGTTGATCAAATTGAAAAGCAAACATGTTTTGAATAAATGTCAAAGCCAGTTAATTAGTTAGTTTTTCTCACAAAAGCACTTTAACAAACAAATACATGTATATTCTAAAGATACGTTCATTTAACGTAAAGAAAAACTATTTGTTTTGAAAACTATAAACCGTGACCGATAGAGAAAATACACACACCTTTTTATATAGCAAAAGCCAGAAAAGTGACTTTCATCCCGGCGGACACAAGGTTTAGTTCTCTTTTTAACCCATTTTTTATTCAGTTCCAGTTTGGGTTTCACTAAAAGTCTTTTAAACATTTTTTGGCTGGTTGAAAGAGATTTCCTAATAACATTAAGCTCGCTAGGTTGTATAATACATAACGAAAACGTAAAACAATATGATGGTGTCCATTACAGCACGGTAAAGCGCTGGACTTCTGTGCGGAAGGTCGTCAGTTTGACCCTGCCCTGTGCTACTACCATCGACTTATACAGGCACGGATAAGTATTAGTGGGAATAAGAACACCCATGACTTTCGTATGTGCCATTTTAAATAATTAAATAATATTTTTTTCCTTAACTTAAAATAACATTGCCCACTAACTCGAGTTTGCAAAAATGATCTACATGTATGATTGAGTAAAATACATATTCCGATGTCAACGGGTTAAATGAACTCCAATCCCACATCAAACGGCAGTCACAACTATGGCTTCAAATTAATCGAGTAGTTTTTTCGTTAGGTATAATATTTCAAGCCGATGGAAGTTGTTCCCGAATAAATCGTACGAATGTTTCAGATAACTACCAAATGAAATCGTAGTTATTATAACAAGTTGTTAACATTCTGGAAACGCCTGATTGATAAAGTTATTATAATCAGCAAAAATAAAATACCGCGGGAAACAAAAACAGATTCTAGACTCATTTTAAACTCACGAAGTGAAAATTTATGGAAAATAATCAAATAATAAAAAAAACACATATAACAATGCTCAAACTAGTGTATGCTAGAATAATATATTCAATTTATTATTTAATAATTGAAATTACAATGAAAAATACATGTTTAGAAGAAATTTGAGGGTCTTAATTAAAAAAATGCAATAGTTATTGCAACTAAAAACATTTTATTATAATTTAAAGAAAAAACACTGCCTTTTAATCTAAACAAAAAATCTTTTTAAAATTAGCTTGAATGTTTGAAAATTAACTAACAAAGGGAATTTCCGAGGACCAATGTCATTAACTTCAGACAAAGTTAACTATTAATAGAAATATTAAATATATTATTCAATTTGGGTTATCAGTCTCACAAGAAATCTGAAAATTGTGTTTTATTACTCGTATGATCTTCTTTTGACATACTTCAAAACTAAGATAGATTCAAGTTCATTTAATAAAAAAAATATAAAAATTCGATAGTATTTTTTTCAAAATTCTTATATTAGGTGTTAACATAAGTTGTGTCCGTTTTTTTTTTTTTCAAATTTAAAAATGAGCACCAAAAGTAAAACAAAATGGTAAAGGTTATACGTCATTCAAAGGAAAGATTTTCTGCTCTACAAGATAATGTGTTTGCTTTTACGTTACATATATTATTTTATTTGATTACAAGCCTTCAAAATGGAATGTCAAGTAGACGAAAGTGAGCACTTTCGACACTTCCTTCTGTTCGCGTTCAATCGAGGGAATAAAGCTGCCAAAGCTGCTCGCGATATTTGCGAAGTGTACGATGAAGATGCTATGAATGAAAGGACGGCTCGTCGATGGTTTTTGCGTTTCGAATACTGTAATTTCGACCTGAAAGACATGGAGCGTTCCGGACGACCAGTGGACTTCGATGAGGACCGCTTAAACCATATTATTCATGAAGATCCCCTTCAAACCACCGTAGAATTGGCTGAGCAGATGAATTGTAGTCACATGACTGTATACCGCCATCTTAAATCAATGGGAAAAGTCCAGAAGTTCGGCACTTGGGTTCCACATGGTTTGAGTGAAAACAACAAAAATAAACCTTCGACAATCGAAAAGTTTAAGCAACTTTTCTATTTGAAAGACTGCATTAAACACAACAATACCATCCTGCCTGACAGCTGAATATCAAAACTATAATAATAACTTCAATAGCGACTATTATTTATACAATACTACATCAGAACGTGAATAAAAATTGAAAAAAAAATCAATTCTATAATTTAATTATTGAAACTCGGGCCTCATTTAATTTACGATAGTCAAAATAATGCGACAGCTGTTATTACAAATCAAAGCTATCTAAATTATTATCGACAGTGATATTCCTTTGGGCAACAAATGATTTTTTTTCCCCTTCCTACGAACTTCAGAGGGTTGCGGAAAATTCTAGGTAATTATTATTTTAAAATACTTAACTCATTTGGACAATCTTGAAGTAAATTAAGAAAAAAAAACCTGGACTTCATACCTAGTAAATTTCATGTTAACAACCAGCTATTAAAAATAGTCAAGTAAATGAATTTACAAAGGTTGTCCCTCCAAATAAGAAAAATAATATAATTTTGTTTATAAGGCATACCAAAGATACAATAAACATGAATTTATCGGCATTTCATAAAGCTGAAATATTTCGTAAATTATGAAGCAAATTATTTTACAAAAAATATTCAATGTTTTTTTTAATAAATTTAAAATGTGTCTTAAAGCAATCAACCCGCTTTCGTCCTTCACGTCATTTTTGGGAAAATGAAAAAAAAAGCGGGGTGGAAATTACCAGGGGAAGACGCTTAAATAATTAATCTTGAAAATTAATTAGTAATTAAAACTGTAAATTTGTTATACGCGGAGAGAGGAGGTGAATACTTCATGATAAAGAGGAAGAAGGGGACAAATATTTGAAACAATAAGCGCGTCACGACGAGACGTGACGGCCAACAAGGAGAAGAACAGAGAAGACAAAAAAGAAAGAATAACCGCGAGGAAAAGTTGGATTGTTCCTCCTCATTTAGATAAGAACTTTCTTGGGACGTTTAATGAGACAACCGCGAGGCACGCGGATAATGGAGAAGTAGAAAATTAGCCCCCCCCCCCCCCATCGTAGTGTCTCCTGGGGCCCGGATACTCAATACACGGCCGCAATCACGTGGGGCACCTTTTGTTTACGACACCAATCATAGTATTACTATGCGGTTAATCACTAGACTGTGGTAGGTTCGAATACTAGAGCTATACTTGACCTTACAGAAGCTGGGTCATTCTTACTACTTATGTCATATAGTGCCAAACCAAGGCCCGAATTCATAATCCGACATTAACACTACGTACACAATCTATACTTTTTTTTACCGAAGAAATTAATATTTAAACATTTCTTTCACAAATTTGTCGTAACTTCCAAAACAAGAGCACTGCGTGGTTTCATTACCACACTTGAACGTTTGATGCGTATAAGATTTGACTCGATACAATTTTTTTATAATGGATTATGATTATTTAATACGCGTATATATAGAATTATCATATTAAAATAAATAGATACGGTAATTCAAGAAAATAAAATATAAATTCATAAAATTATTCTTCAAAACACTAAAGTGAGTTCTATGAGTGAAATGTGGACGTAGAAATGAATGAAAAGAGCGGAGAAAATGTGGTGGAAACACTTGTACTAAGAGGAATACATAGTGTAAATCTAGGTTAGAATAAAAATGTGATTACTGTGAATATTCAATGGACTTCAAAGATACAGGAGAATCTAAATGAGAAGGAGTAAGGATGTGGCAGAGTTGAAGCAAATATAAAAAAGGATAATTTGGCATTCTGTCCTCTGTGCCTACCCCAACAGCGAAATTTCACACTTTTACGGTTCAATTTAAGGACACCTTACTCCTTCATCGAGTAAATGAAGTGCGGACGTGGGTTATTTAGTGGAGGGAAATGCCATGATTATATGCATGTATGAAGAGTGTTTTATGTAGATGGTATTAATGAAGAATATCATTTAAAAAATAAATATAAACTTCAAATAAGTACAGAGAAAACGATTTTTTTTCAATTTCCTTTCCAATAATCGATTTTATTTTAAGATATTCGTAAAGTTCAACTAAAGTCTATGAAAAGGTATTTTTTGATAAAATTTCATAAAAAAAAATACAAGAATATTTTGAGTCGCAAAAGTTACATTTCAGAATACGGTAGCAAATTTTGTTTCGCGAGATAAAAACATGTAAACGTTGAACATATCCGCGTTCACGTGTCACGGTTCTATAATTTATCTGATCGAATACAAAATGGAAGGCAGCTTTAATTTACAAAAGCAACACAAAAAAGCGAAGCGATTCACAAGGAGAAAGGGAATAATTCTCCTGTGTCTATGCAAGAACTGAGAACACACTGGCAGAATGTATGGCAAGTCACAATATCAGACTGTCGGAAACTTTTATAATACTTCATCGGATTCCATACAAAAGTTGAATCACTTAAATACTCGTACTTAAAACATCCAGATTGTAAAGTGATGATATATGCAGCACCATAAACCGCAAAATAAACTAGAATTTATTTTATTTTATTCTATTGTACTTAAATTCAACATCAAGATTTTATCACGTTAGAATAACACTTTTGAAAACTTAAATAAGTGTTTTTCTCTAGCGCCCTTCGACGGGCGATAACACTCCAAGGACGGTTCAATTATCGTGTAAAATATCTCATAAAAGTGTATATGGTTATGGTTCTTTTATGTTGTTAACCTTGACACTCGGTAAGAACCCTATTCCATACGATAGGACATAGACATCTGCATAACCGATAGATATATCTTAGCACGTTCGCTTAATCCATCTCAACAAGGTGGTTTACACACTAAAATCCAGTTGACCTCAGTGTTCCACCGCTCTCAAAGAAAATGTCCCCTATTGACTTCTTATTCTTCTTCCTCTTGGTTTAGGTTGTATGACCTGTTTGTGACGGTGGACTGTCCTGGGATGATGACGTCCAGCAGTCCTTCCATCTTTTCGGCGGCCTTCCTGGTAATCTCCTGCTGTTAGGGTTTTCAGTCTTAGCAATTTTCGCAAGTCTCGTATCCTCCATGCGGTCTACACGATCCCTCCAGGAACGCCTTCTGCTTCTTCCCCACCTCACTATGTCTTCAACACCACAGACAGACTTTATCGTCTCATTACTGATCCGATCGAGAGTTCTGCCTGCGATGGGGCGTAGGGTTCTTATTGCCCTATTAATTATTAGCATAACAAGTATAGGGTGTTTTTTTTAGGTGTGATAGGATTTGTTTTTGAAATAAAACACATGTAAATTGTTTAAATGGTCGTGTATTTGAATTCAACTGATTGGTTGTTTAATGACAATTATTGTTTGAAGATAATTTCATTCATATGTTGACCGTGGCTGGCTCTTATGTACCTTAACCGATCAGTCCAATTTTGGACCACTTTTTCAAGCATTTGGGGCTGTATATCGCCAATAACTCGTCTTATGTTGTCGTCTAATGCCTCAATCGAGTCCGGTTTATTAGCATAGACTAGCGACTTCACGTATCCCCAAAGAAAATAATCTAAGGGCGTTAAATCGCAGGATCTTGGTGGCCAATTAACAGGTCCATTTCGCGAAATTGTGTTATCACCAAAAGTTTTTTTCAGTAAATGGATTGTGACCGTTACTGTGTGAGATGAAGCGCCGTCCTGCTGAACCTACATTTCCTCCACATCCATGGCATTCAATTGGGGAATGAAAAAGTTAGTAATCATGACTATAGCGATTGCCATTGACTGTAATGTTCTGGCCGGCTTCATTTTTAAAGAAATAAGGACCAATGATTCCATCAGCACATAAAGCACACCAAACAGTACATTTTTGTGGATGTAATGGCTGTTCGATAACCTCATGCGGATTCTCCTCGCTTCAAATGCGGCAATTCTGTTTAACATATCCGTTGATCCAAAAATGTGTCTCATCACTGAACAAAATTTTCCGGTAAAACAGCACTTTGAGTTTGGACAATTGAACGCTGACTTTCGAAGTATGCCACAAAAATGTCGTAGCGTTGTTGCAGTGTATATAGATATTCATGATGAATTGTCAAACGTTACTGAGTAAAAATGGCAATGACAACTGGCGTCCCTACCGAGAGGTATAGGAATCTTAAATCCTTTCCCCTTTAAAAAAACACCCGTTATATACTATACAATAAATATACGAGTATATACATAACATATAAAAAAAAAACAAGAGATACAAAGAGGAGTAATTTTAAGTGTACACTCTCCAATGATATGGATCTAAGTTTGTAATTTGTCATTTGTTGTGACCCCAGTAAACTAGGTTTTTGTCTGTATCTTACTAAGGACATATGGATATGAAACAAATGGTTGATATTTTTGACCGAAGCTTGATTATTATTTAATTCCTCTAACCAAATTAATAACCAAATCAAAAGCAATAAGAATTTCTTTGCTAATTCTTCTAAATTGTTAGAAATTAAAACGAGATAAAAACTTAAATTATGAGAGAAATAATAAAACCAGACCACGCAAACAAACAATTCAGCAAAGCGAAGGAACCCAGTCTGGAACAAACCATACAAAATATAACGAACAATTACGTGCTTGTAACAACTTATAAATATTAATCAAATGCACCATGCTATTTTCTTTGAAAACAAAATAATGAAGACAGAAGTTGAAACCTTAAAGAAAATGATAAAATATTTCATAATAAAAGACGAAAATGTACTTACTAATCGAGTGAGTTAATTTTGCGTTATATGTCACGACTTTGTATTCGGAATATAATATAAACATTTTATGAATACGTCAGGCAATCGTAATGGAATCTTGCGCATAGGAATACTCACGCAGTTATAGAAATAATTAACAATGGAAGGATTTCTAGGCGGTGAAATATGATTATGACATAAATAATGGACGATAACATTACAATGAGACAACTTAAACAAATATTGTAAATGACTAATGAAGAACGAGCATATAAAGCTATACAAGGTTAGGAATAGAAAGCAACAACTAAAAACAAGTCATGTGTATTTTCCGAGTTATTAATTAAACATTCAAACTTACAGATGCCATACAGTTATTATTACATACAAACAGTCAATAATTGCAAACACATACAATCAAGTGTTGACGAAACAAAAAAAATAAGGTTCTCTTATATAATAATAAAATCATTAACAAACCTTTTTTCTATTCATCGTTAACGGTAGGAATGATTGATTAATTTAAATAAATAATAAATATCACAATGAGATAAATTTTTGATTCCGAAATATTTTTATTCATAATTGACAAAATACGAGTACTTTAAATTGTAAAATAATAAAGGTCATTAAAAAGCGTTAATTTACAAAACACACAACGTGTTTAGTGACCGGACTCTTTGGGTGTTTAGTGATCAACTTCAATTGACATGAAAAAATATGTTTAATCTGGTTGATTTTCGGTACAATTGCGTAATAAATAATTCAAAAGAACAGAAAATATTATTCAATATATAATTTGGTGCTTCATTCATAATTAGTATATACATAAATTAAAAAAAAAACTACTTTCCAAAACTAAATTCGTGAAAATATGTAAGTCTAAAAAAACAAACGAAACTAACTGGTAAAAAAGACAGTACAAATCAACGCACGCACAATTGATATTTCTGAAAGTATTGAGTCCAAAAATATAGGAGTATATTCTTATCACCTTGATGAATAATTAAGTAAAGGAAACCCCAATAGTGGTTATTTACATGATTCCGGCAACACGAAAACATTTCGTAGGTGTTAACATTTATTCTTAGGGGATGGGTTATGGAACAGGGTCAGAGTGAACCTTGAACGAGTGGGCCGTTTCCTAATGAAGGCGTCTATCGCAGCGGGAGACAAATGAATACACCTTATCAACGTTTGTTTTCATTTTTCAAAGCACACTTAAGTAAAACATTAAAACGAAGTGCCTTATTTGTGAAATAACTTGCATAATGAAGACGTTAAAACATTTGAAAAATATGAAAAATTAATCTCCTTCATTTTCTTTCAAAATAAAAAAAGAAACTCGCATGACCATTCCTGGTATATAACTTAATATTAATTCTTAACCTATCTAGAGAAAAAAGTCACGTTTTGATGATTTCACAAATTAATCTAATATCAAGATCAAACATCTTTGTCAACCTTTAAACACTTGCAAGGTCCGAATTCACAAAATACTAATTTCTACCTGAAATTAGTGATTTGTATCCGGGCATCATACGCTCCAAATTTTAAAGTAAGGTAATTATATTTTTTTCGGGTACCATCGGGAATCGAACGCGAAACCACGGGTGGATGTTCAATTTCTTACCAGTTAGGTCACGGAAGTCGTCGATGTAAAATGTAAATATGTTGTCTAATTGAAGGTGAATAAGAACAAGTATTTTTAAACTATTGATTGTAAGCTACGTTTTCCGCACTAATCAACAATAGTCACAAGGCGTAATGGGAAAATTATTAATTCAAAATTTCAGTTCATGGACCCGGCGAGGAAAGAGTTGTTCACGCCGTTTATGCAATGTGACAGTCCTCTTAGAACACTGGGGACACATTTTATAGATCAACGTGATATTCTATCTGTACACTATACGTACAAAGCTTTCAATGGGTTACTCCGCATTTCTTTTCTTTGTTCGTGATGTCTTTGTACCTGAGATGAGTCGTGTCGGGTACGTACTATCTTTTCAGTCTACTTGGTGAAGAATTATGAAAAATAAACAATGTGAGAACAATGCATTTGTTTGATTGTAATGTTATATAAATCGTATTTATTACCGTATTTTTCAAGATGTTCACACTACATAATGTTATAAACATTCTGAATCGTTCACTTGAATGAATTTATTTAACACTATTATTGCAAATACAATCTGGCGGGTTAATTGCCAGGTGGCAATCTCTTCCAACCAAAGTAAAAAATAATTAACAAATTGGGGACGGTTTTTTTAATGAAACTATACCAATATACATTTTTTATTGAAGTTGTGAAATCTAACTTTTGTTGAAGTTTTTAGTCAGTTCGAATTTGTTATATTGCTAATGTGTGTTGTATGTTCTCGCGGGTGAAAGTTAGCTGAATCGGAATAGGCAGTGTCTAGCGAGACAACTAATATAGACTGTTTATTTTGTATCGAGCGAAGTTATGTTAACATTTGTAAAATAATAAAATAATTGAAAAAAGGTTTTGATTAGTGTCAGGATGGCAGTAAGTCCGCCAGGTTGTACTGTATATGTTACAACGAAAGTAATATTATACAATACAATACACTTATATTCTGCTGATATATGTTAGTTTCATTCGATCAACTATATAAATAATGTAAAAGCTATATAAATAATGTGATCAACAATATAAAGAATGTAATGTAAGAATTGTTGAAGATAAATATTTTTTTTATTCGTACATAAAACAATATTCAATACAGAGATTTAGCTAAACCCAAAGTAACTCTAGTTTTAAGGTAATATTGAATTTATGTCAACATTTACGATGCATTACAATGTCTATGAAAATCGTTGGAAGTAAAGAATACAAAAATAATATAAAATTTAAAACGAAGTCAACAAAAATGTATTTTGTCCGTAAACAAAAATAAACGGACTTCTAGCAGATGACGATTGCAGCGAAACGTATAAAAAGCGTATAGCCGTCCTGACATACGAGAAAGAGAGAGATACCACGAAGATGCAATACACGATGCTAGAGATATTTGAGTAACTTCCCGCACAGAGTGCCGGGCGGCGGCAATTCATCTTTTCAGGCGGTACACGGTGACGAGTTGCCCCAAGTGCCATCGTTGCTGCCGCTACAGCTAGTCTGTGGCGGGCTTTCCCCTTTGAATCGTCGTCCCAAACAGCCCGCGGCCGTATCTTGATGAAGTGCAAATTCCTTTGAAGAAGAAACAAAAGTATTATTTACACATCACGCATGCCACAAATGGGGAGCAGCAACCGTGTCACTAAGGCGCGACGTCACTGACGCAATACTACGCGAATTATTTTTAAGAGATGAAAGGGCGTTAAAATCTTCCAAAACGTTTACAAACGTTCCAAAACATATACAAATTTATCAATTGAAGCGCTATTTTTGCGTATATACAACATGATTATAAGTACTACTACTTCTACTGCTACCGCTTTCACTTCCAACATGGAGCATGCGGATGAAAGATGTTTTCCCTGACAAACAAGTTTCACAGTTTTGTGGTATCTATTTTATCGAGAGCCAGGCACATCAGGCATTTTGGTAGCGTTTTGTAATTGAAGTTGAATTTTAAGGAAAAGGGATCGTCAGGTTTGCAACTCTTAAGTAAGATTTTACAAGGTTGTGTACTCGTATGAAAACTAGACTTTTACCATTTTATGATACAATCGAATCCGAAACCGCCCAACGGAAAACGCGTTCTACTACCTAAGCACGGAGGTCATCACATGTCGTTCTCACGTATTCCAAATATTCTGTCTTTTTTTATATTGTATTGGATGTAATTAAAAATACATAAAAAAACACTGTTTTAATATTAATATTCATCTTCTAATCGAATATTACCAATGTTATTTTGTATTTAATTGCGTTACAACATAGCAATATCTTCCAACTTGCTTATTGTAACATAGCAATATCTTCCAACCAACCAGAAATATGCATAAGTGAAAACAGATTAGAATTTTTATGTGAAAACCAGATTAAAATTTTTTTCTAAAAAAATCTGAGTTCCAACGGAAAATTAACCAGTAAACCCCGTGCTGGAAGACAGTCACCTTACCAATTAGATCTCAGAGGTCACAAATTATTTGAAACCTTTTCTTTTTTATTTAAACCCCTTTTATATTGTCTTAGTGTAATTTAAGTTACATTACTTTTTTGTGAATTAAAATTAGAATGTTATGTAATTATTTTGTTTGATTTTGTTTACGATCTAGAATAATTGAACCAAAACGATTAAACTGTGCAAATAAAATTTGAAAGTAGTTGGAACTGTAAGTTCTTTTCATCAATAATAATACAAACGGAAGTGAATAGGTGGAATAAAAATAAAACATAATCGAATTGATAATATTGTTCAACCATTGCAGCATTTTCTGCTTTCCCAAAGCTAGTGTTTGCGGGTAGCCAAGACGAGCTTTCAAAAGCTCACACGGAATAGACATTGAGCACTTACACGTCCTCGCCAAGAGAGAAAGAGCATAGCAGGGGAGGAAATATAAAAGAGCCCCTAGGAAACTATCCGGGATCTGGTGCGAAGCGTGCAATCAGGAGTTCAACTGCCTTATGGCGTATTGAAATTGATCTTTTATCCGGCACCGGGGCAAAAATGCGAATGAAGTTACGTGATATCTTGATCTCAATGACGTGAAAAGAAGACAAATGTATACTGTTTCCAGTCCTCAAAAATCATTTGTGTCAGTTTTGTAAAAAAAAATCAACCAACACAATTTGTAGCTTAAGTTTTACAAAATGTATGATTGCTATGTCAATGAATATTGTTCAACGAATCACGTTTTATTTATAAATAACAATAGTTATTGATGATATTAAATTGAAATAAAAAAACTCAGTGACAAATAAATGTATACTAATTATTGAACACAATATAACGATTACAATATCTAAAAAAATCGTTTGTTTCCAGAACATTCTAAAATAGGTTTATCAGTAAGTTTGTATAATAATCAATGAATGTCCATTACCCGTGATGAGTATTATAAAAGGGATAATACGATGTGGCCCCCCCACAGGTTAGGGTTCATGCCTTTATTGCCATAGGAAATAACTATGTAAGGACATTTGTGACAGACACATTCTGTTTGTATTGTGATGATTAATATAACTTTAATACTAAATACACATCCGTGATCTTCGATCAAGTCTTGCTAAAAAAAAGCGCAATCTATGTAAAAGAAATGTTAATTGATTTGTTATATCTGCCTATCCCGCAAGGGGCACGGCGTGACGATATGTTAAGACTAATACTCGATAGTTTAAAACATACGATTTAAAAAAAAAACATTTAAAAACGTGTAACGTTGAGTACAAAAAATATGGAAAAAAACCACGAAAAGTAAAAAAAATATTTACAAGAACATTCATAAGGTCCCAAACGCTCTAAACGACGCTTAAGATAACCTCAATTTGGCGAAACGTCCTACATTTTCCCGGAACTTTCTACAGAATGTTGACAATTTACTTCAACTGTTGGTTACACTATTTGTGTAAATAGTCAATATACAGCTCGAAGAGAACCCAAGTCACCAAGAGTTCAAAATTGCTTGTAGGTAATTGAGTTTTGTTTGCAGATTGTCTTAAAAATCGTAATTTAGACAAACTGCGAGTAATCACTGTTATAGGTATTCTTTTTATTTAATCTATTAATTCTAATAAATTGTTCAAATTTTTCTTAAACTTTACTTGTGGATTATTAGGATAGCAGCGATAATTATATTAAGGAACTCGAAATTGAAACGAACCGTCGTTTAATAGAATTATTAAAAAAAAATACCAATTAATACCAGGGTTTTCTTTGTCAAATGGGAACAGTATGAAATTCGTAACGGATGTGGAAAATTAAAATCTAAACGATAACACCAATCACTCACTAGAGAAAAAAATAAACAAAGAGTAAAAAACCATACAAGATGGTTTGTTTTCAATTTTCGAAAAAGTCAATAATTCAGAATTGTGAAATTAATACGTAAAAAAATATATCAACTATTTTTCACAAAACAGCATCTAAACGGCAGTGTTAACATATTTTGAAAAATGAACCAATTTTCAGAAAATTTACAATACGTTTATGGAGATAAATTACGAAACAGTGTAAACGAGGTGAAAATTGATATCCGCCGACCTTTATTTTGAAGATCGTGAGATAATAAAAACAATATGTAAAACGTTATTCCATATCGAATATTCAGGAGTTAAAATAATACAATACCGATTAATGATAATCACAACTCAAATATCTCGCTGGGGCTTTATTTAGCCTGTTTGTTAACAAGATTATTTTTGGGAAATAATATACTTATCTGTGTACCGACGATAAACATTCTTACCTACAAAAGATCAAAGGTTTAATCAACAACTGTATTTAAATTTTATCCTGGATTATTTCATAATACATACGATACATTAATGACGCATCTAATCAATGCATTATTGGGGAACAAAAAGCTTTTTACGAACAATATACAATATTAAAAATAACTCTTTAGCATGTTTCAGTTCAATATCAACAAATAAAGGTTTTTCTAATTTCAAGTTGAATAAAAGTGAAAATTTCTCAGCTATACAAAATATATCTTGAAGATATATAAGCCATGGAAAAAAAACGGACAAAAAACTTGTCAGATAAAATTTGACGTCGACATATATTATATTCACACATGTATCGAAAAACTATTGTATAACTACATATTATAATATAATATTATTACTAGAAAAAATAAACCGAAATCATTGGGAAAAATAGTATGTGAAGAAAAAGAAAAAAAAAGACGCAGAATAAACATTGTGAAATAACACAATAAACCACAATTAGAGGGGAACTAAAAGTCACCAAGCATTCAGGAAATGTTCAAGCATTCGCCCAGTAATGGGGTGTCATTATTCCGTTTTATCCTTCCGTCAATGGCCTGATTGGTAGCAGTCAAAGAATAAGCCGAAAGCGCGAAATGTTGAGTGTGATAGAGGCATCACAAAGCATAACAATCGCGCCGGTTCATCTATCGGCCGGCCGTTCACGCAATGTAAATAGAGTCAATATAAATATTACATCACGCGACCGCACGATCCCCTGCCAATTTTATGACGACTAATTTAAATAGACTAGTTTCATATAAATTATTCAACGTTATCAGGTCAACTCAACATCATTCGAAAACACTTTGGAAAACTAACTTGAAACTTGGAATATTATTCCTAGCGTAGTGCGTTGACTACAAGCTACGAGTATAATGTTCCTTTCTAATTTATTTTGTTTTGATGGTTTAAGCATACTTAAAAATTTCGGCGACATTTATTTTAATTGTTTTTAAAACTGAAATTCATCAGTCTAAAAAAGTTATTCTTTATACTACTGCAAAAGGTAGATGGTAGTTTATTCAAAAAATTAAAAGCATCGACATGTCCTGATTAAGATTTATAGTTTATTTAATTCAAATGAAAAAAAATAGATACTGTTATTATAAAATACTCTGAATTTCAACCAAATATACACTTGATTCAAGCACAATAAATGCACATTGTAATGATTACTAGGCCATATTGAATATTGATTACCAAATCATTATAACTCAACAGTATTTAAACACAAACTCTTATAAAATAAGAAGAATGTACATTTTACGTTTTTGTTAATGAATGTACATATTTATTTATTCAGCAGGGCTGATTCTTTGAAAAATAAAGGTTTATTGGTGAGAGTGTTATGCCAAAAAAACACATCTCCGAAAATTGATTTAATATCTCAAACTCAGGAGTCCTGGAAAAAGTATTATTTACTCCACGAAAGCAATTTAATTAAATCTCACAATGCACATAAAAAAATAAAACAAAGAATAAAATTGTACTTCATAATATCCAAAAACAAATACTTTGTCTCTCTAAAACTCGGTATTGAAAAAAATTAAGGCTCTTAAGGGGAAAAAGTATGATAACATTCCCAATTCATAACAACGATATTTTTTTATCTTTCAGAAGTTCAAAAGAGTAATCAAGGGTTCCGAGTACTATCTATTGCGTAATATATTCCATTTTACACGATTTCTCTTGGGTCTATTTCACCATTGCAAGTGTTAAAGACGGATAAAAAGAAAATTAAGATGTTTTATGCTTAGCGCGGTTGACAAATTTATTTGACAATATTTTTTTATGTTGGAAATAAAACCACACGATGGACGATACTGTCTCCGTTTGTTAACTTTGTTGTGTTGTGATAGTCGAAGTATTTAAGATTATTCGCCAAATCTGGACTTGTACGTTGAATAAGCAAAATGAAAATATAATTGATAAGATTTTCGCAAAATTGCTGGCATACATATGTATGTTTTCATACTTTCAAAATGATATTATGAACTGGTCATTTAAATAAACATATTATTTCGTTAAAATGCGGATTACGAATCATTAGCGTATTTTCAGCTGTGCTCTTTAATCTTATTAACTAAATAACAAGGAATAATAAATTTAATTAAAAGCCAAGTTCGGAGTATACTCTCCTCCACATCTACCTTAAAACTTTGAAAATTGATCTTCTTTTCTTATTAATATTAATTTAATATTAAAAATATATTATGCATATAGTAATAATCAAACTTTTAATATTCTTTCTTAAAAAACACATAAAAATGATAAAAAGAGATACATAGAACTTAAACTCGGTTCGGTGTTTTGAAGAAACAATGACATCAATTTATTGGGGATATAATATATAAAATTGTTTTATTTTTCAAATACAATTAAAAGATGGAGATTCAAGGGTTTAAATTTGAATGTTACAAATTACAAGAATATCTTAAATTGGATTTTTTTATAAAACGCAACAATCCTTAATTTTTTTCAAAGTGATTTTGATTTAACAATTTAGAGTTTACTCTATTTATTTAACGGCACCTACATACACGTACACATATAAATAATGCATTTATGAAAAATAAGAACTAATTTTCCCCAATACATCGCGATATTATTTTTGGATTATGTCGTTTTTAAAACCATCTCGCATATTTTTATAAAATTGAATATTGACTAAACTGAAAAAATGTTATGGCGTATTTGATACACCCGCACCGAAATTTAAATTCAACGGACAAACTTCACGGAAAAATTGTTGTCGTTTTGCTCATTTCGGCCGTGTAATGTGGCAATGCAATAATGGTGTACCTACTAACTAGCAAGCGGCCAAAAGTTACAGTAGCGTAACATTAATTAAGCAGCGATTCTCAACTAGTGGACCACGTAACCAGTTTCGTCATTATTTTAGGATTGGTGCTTCACTTAAATTTGCTTGAACGTAAATAACAGACTTTTGCGAAAACTAAAAAGGCTGGAATTTTGTTTATGACGAGTAGTATGAGCGTTTGATTCACCGTTTCGAAGAGACAAGAAACTGTTACGAAAACTGCCTAACGAAACATGAGAGCATTCTCGGTTTTCTTAGAAAAGGCTTCAGATGATATTTTTATAAAAAATGGTATAGCGAAAAATTAATATATAATTAGACTTAGAACTAAAAATAAACCATACTTAACTTATAGAAACCAATGTTAACGTTATTTATTTGACAATTTGGTAAGTAAAACACCTATCTTAACCGTTTTACTGCAGGACATTTTTTTCAATACTATATAACGTCTTTATATAGACTCTCAGCACTAACGGTTAATATTCGTTTTTGAATACTTAATTTCCATACCTTGAAATGGAACTATCGGGATAACGGAATGGAGTGCCAGGCGTAGAATAAATATGGTATAAATGTGTGCCTCGCGAATAACATGTGGTATTACAATGTGTGACAGAATAAAGAACAATGGAATAAAATATAACTGAGTGTTAGGGATATGGATGTTTGAAGTAGAGTCCAGGAAAGGGACAACGAGATGATTTGGCCACATTGAGAAAAATAGTTGCGAAAGTCGTCTGAAATAAACGGAGAGAGAGGAAGATGGTAGGCAATACCCCGTGCACGAGAGTGATTATCAGTGATCCTTTGAATGGTTAACGCCTGTGTGTGTACTGGCTTGTGTGCAAGTTGATACATTTCAGCAAGCACATTTTTCAAATAGACAAATCAAAACCGAAAATTGGCTGGCAACGTGAAATCGTCAGGAATCGAACCTGGAGCGCATGCTAGAGTAATGTTAATGCTAACCGTTAGACCACGCCCGCCGTCAGATCAAGTATGGAAGGATATAGTGGGAAAATGTTCACTAAAGGAACTATTCAGAAGAGGATGTATTAATGTGGAAGAGACAAAGGCTGAGTGTGTATAGAATGGAGTAAATGTTCCCTCTCTACCTACCCCAAAGGAACATGACACACCGGTATGTATCTATGAATATAAATCTCATTTTTAACCCTTCGTTTAAATTTAAGATAACTGGTGTTGTTTCCTAACAAAGCTCCGCAATATTGCCATTGAAGGCAATATTGGGAAACTTTGTTGCATTGTCTGAAGAAGAATACGGCTGATGCATTCCGGTTCCGCTCCACATCCCCACTCTAGCATAATGTACGCGCATCAGACATACTCTTGTTCGGCGTGTAGCAAGAAGGAAAAAAGTTGGGAAATCTCAATAATAACGCAACGTAACGTGTAGTAATGTCGCGAGTCCAGGCAATAGAAGTTGTTGACCCCGCCCCGCGGCCCGCTACAGGCAGTGGCACGCTAGAGGTCGCGTGACACGAAGTTCGCAGACCGCAACACATTTCATTTGCACTGTTCCCCATTCATTTCTAGATTTGCGGTGCAGATCACGAATTACGACTGCTTGTTGTTGATGTGGCCAAATAATCACTTCTGCTCAGTACAAGGGTGTCGGTTTGAGAAACAACACACGCGCTATACGTTATGAAATATTTATAAACTTGAAATATTTCGAGACTTGTTAGAATTGTGATAAATGCTGAGAAAGACCATGGAATTAGCGATAGTGTGAATTTATATTACAAGCAAAATATAACAACTTTGAAAAAACACAAGGAATTAAAAAAATATGAGATATTAATTTTTCTTTGCATTTTTTGAAAACGAATTTGGTTTCAAACCAGAACCACTGTTAATAAAAAGTAATTTAATAAGAGCAAAAATCTTAAACGGCTTAAATATACTTGGATACAAATAGTTTTCTCATAGAATAATTCGTATTATCTGTCGCAAGAAATTACAAAAATGTAAATATATTACAAAAACCATCTTGACTCTGGTATAAATACATCGCAAAATAAGAATTCAACAAAAATGAAAAGATTATAACAAAATATCACAAGGAAAAATGTAAGGGAGATCAAAATGGAAAAGGAAACGAGAAAAGTTGCGAACTATTGTGTGCAGAGCTCATTCATTGCCTTGTTATGACCAAAACTCAGCAGAGAAGAAGACTGTTTTCACATTGATTGCTAAATAGTTTATTTTAAAATAACGGCGGTGCTAAATATTTGTCTATTTGAAATTCTTAAAAAAAACAATTAAAAGGTAAAGTCAGATATAATTCATTGTTTTATACCCTTACAAAAATGCTAACGCTAGTATGGGCTCACTTGTGTTTAAATGGCGATGAATTTTTTTAGCATCCAGCGAAAGTTTAGATGGAAACATAGAGGAGTTTTTAGCACTGTATAAGATGATAAAACAATAACTATCACAAAACGTGATGATTATAATACATTTAGGCAATACGATATTTAGGCGTTGTTATTATTTGTAGGCAGTAATTCGATCCCCAAATTCTTTTATATCTAATGCATACCTGGACAGGTTTCTCCTGAATTTCACAGGACTATTTTTATTCAATTAGCCTAACATATATCACAGCTTTGCCGGTTTTAGTTAGAGCACACTTCAGAGGTCATTGTTTTTTTTCAAAAGAGGAGTCATTTATAATGCGTCAAAACATGAGCTGTGACGAGTTCAGAATGCCAAAATTATTTATTTAACATATCATTGTAAAACAATCTGGCGAGCTTATTGTCAGGCGGCAATATCTTTCAATCGACTAGAATTACATAATGAGATACGATTTGGAATTGATTTTTAAAAAGTCGGCCAGAACCTTTAATATGTTTAAACTCGCTAATGTTAGGCTAAATAAATCATCTGGAAAATGAAAATTTAAACATCTCTCTGCTGTGTGTCTAACGGAATGAAAGCATAAAAAGGAAATAAAACACGCCATTAAAAGAATTATTATTTTCTTAGTGTAAGGCGTTTCGTGCAAGGTCGTTCTGAAAAGGTGAAAACAGAGCCGACAAAATAAAATACGATTAATAAATAACATTGCCTTCGAATAAGTATTTAATTGTGGTGCAAACATTTTTCATAACACAAATAAAAATACATACACAGGTTGAAGGGCATGTAGTAAAAGGAAACAAAGCCAACGAGGTAAGTAAAACTATATACTCGAAGCCAGTATTAAAATCTGCTAAGATGATAGTCCACAGCTGTGTTTTAGTACCGACTTGGATTAATTTGAGTTAAATATGTACGTGAAAAAGTACTACAAGAAACCGTATAAATGCTGTAAATTACGTGCACTGAGAATATAAAGGGTAACACAATATGACAATACGGAATTAAGTTATTAGGGATAAATGTGAATTTAATGCTAATAAGGATGAAGAGGTGGATGTAGAAGTAGATAGATGCGTATCGCGATAGGAAAGTCTGACAGTCTATCCTCTCTACCTGCCCCAGCAGGGAAATGGCGTGATGGTTGTATGTATGTAAATCAAAACAATATTATGCTATAATATAGAAGAACAATAACCCAAAAAGATACATTTTAACCGGGAATCCAATTTCCAAATTACAAAATTGTCAAAAATTTATTTACATAAAATACTTGTTCTCCATATATTGTATATTTCGTTTTATAAAAGAAATAATATTATTTGTAGAATATTGAAAATACTCGAATGGTTTTACAATAAAATAACTGAAAACAGTTATAGCGTTCAGTTAGCGAATGAATCGAGCTTAGTAAAAACATGATAATTGGCTTGATGATAACGTCACCATTACTGGCGATGAACACAGGTGACCACCATTAGCACTAATTGCCGGTATCACACTAATGGTAATACTCGAGTCCGAACACGAAACTTCTAATTTGACTATACGAGAACATTCAAGTTTCTTTCATAGACGACAAACGATAGTCTCAAAAGAATATATTGAGAAATTAAAAAATAAATATTTAATATTAATAAGGTACTCGCACAGTTGTATGATATAGAATAAAAAATATAATATTAAAAGGGCTTCAATAAACATATCGACTGTTTAAAGCACATATATTTCATGGCCAAGAAAGTAAACAACGAGAAATGGAAATCAAAAGTTTATACACATAAAAACAATATATTTTATAAATTAAAAAAATATTTCATAGGATTATTTATACATTAATTAACTAATGTTTTAGATTGAAAAACATGTTTTTGCTTCAAGGATTTTTACTTTTAAAAATTCTTGGACAAATAATGAATGGATTTTTTAGGTTGAATTTGCAAGAAGTGAATTAATTAAGTTTATCAAAATTTAACACAATTTACTAAAATTATTTTTCGTGGTACTCGAACCTTGGAAAACAGTTCAAGTGATTTTTAACTAACATAACGGACATACACAAATTAGCACTTCAAATATTTGCTAAGGTTGACAATTCACGACAGTACACTGAAATTGTATTCTGGGCACAAAACATAATATTTGTTTACTAAGTTAACAAGGATATTGGGAATAATTTGTCATTATTGCCTTGAAAATTACCTGATATGGGCATACAATATTTGTGCTTTTAATGGTCGATATATATGTATATTCTTTTTTATATCGCGATTTATGGACTGGTGTCATTCGAACAGTGCATTTGTTAAATTGTAGCAAATATAAAAAAAATGTGTCTACTTGAACGCCTGTACACACATCATAACACCTTCTAGATAATTTGATGTCATTTATAATGTATGTTATTGATATAAACATGAACTTTCGAAAATTATATGAATTAGATAAAATAAAACTAGTACTTATACTATTATATATATAAACACTGAAACAGTAAAAAAGAAGTTATATACCATGTTTAAATGGAATTAAACAAAAATATTATGGTTGAAATACAAACAATGGTAAAAAATTCTAGTAGACAATCTGAATGGTATCCACGTGTTAGATTAAGATACTAAATATTTTCGAGAAAATTGTTGATCTCTTTAGGAAAGTAGCATGATGGAATATATGTTATATTAAAACCATATATATTTATAAGACAAACGCGAATTCCAAAAAAAAAACTAAGTGATGGAATAATTGAAAAGGCGACGCGAGGATACCACGAAAAAACGATATGTATTATTAAAACGACTTTTCTATCGGGGCTCTCAATACGAATTCAATTTCGGCAAACGAAAAAAAGAGCATTCAAATATATTTTTAAAACCGTCCTAAGCGATTCCGAGATGTTTTCATTATTTCTCAATGCGCGAATTTGGTGTCAGAAATGGGATAAAATGGTGTCACGAACGGGCCGAAATGGCATTTGGAATGAAAAAGTCATACAAGTCTCTCAGTAAGGTACGCCCATGCGATGGCCATTCCACCTCACGGCCGACCATTTAGCCTCCTCCAGGCGGCATCAAAAAGTTATTACCCTCCATATATACCCCTTTTGTTACCTCTTTTGTTACGATGCCCGATTTCTTTCCCTACGGAGGTAAGGGGCCCGGAGAGATACGGATCTTTACACGAGTTATTAGCCGTGATAAATATTAGCGGTGGTAGGCGGGGTCCTCCTCTTTTGGCTAAGCCTTTAAACGCTTAGATCATAAATTACGCTAAAATACAAAGACGTTGTTCTTTGAAAGTCTTTGATGTCTTAAGAAACAACTACAAGAATGAATGAGAAAATGAGGCGCCTATTTGCCAGACTGCTGAAAACTTTCAAAATAAATATTCATCTCAAAAATTAATACTCATCAAAATAACACGCTTTTTCGTTTAAAGAAATTTGTACCTCGCCTATTTTCATATTTTATAAAGTCTCAACGTTTATCTAGCTACTTAACTATTTTAACATAATTATCCTAAGGAAAAGGCATTTTCGTTACACTAGTAAAATTACTCATGCGTAAAATTATACTTTTCATAAACCAAAGAAAGATAAAAAATATTCTTTTATAATAACACCGCATGGTTTTGGAAAGAAGTTTTATGTACCCTGCCCCTAAGCTGTTCAATCTAAGGTCATAAGAGACTTTGTGTATGTCAAATATATAAATAAATAAACCGGCTGAGAAAAATTTGTTGGAAAACAATATCATCTCAAGTTACATTTGATTCGCCTTAATAGAAGTATCACACAACATGTAATATTCGTTTTTCTTTTGATTCGTCCAAGTGTATGTATCTGACACTGAGTGAATGGTGCTGTATTTGAGACTATTACTCTGATCGATCATTCATGTTTGAGTTATTAATTTTAATACTGTTAAATATGATTTAAAAGGATTTTATATTCGTGAAAACCTGCCTGTTTTAGGATAGCCTTATACTCGACTCGATATAATAGTTTTATACTCGACTGCCACCTATAAAGCAACAGTATAGCATTACACATTTGAAATTATTATATTTAAAAAAAGAACTTTTTTTCAAAGTATTTTTATACAATCAAAACCAAATATTTATATATAATATACAATTTACATGGGCGAAATCATTAGTTAATCGGCCTCGTAATTGAGGATTCCCTAGACATTCCAACAAAGCGAAGCTGTGCCGTGGAGTTTTTCAAGTGAGTGAGCCGTTGCACACCAGCCAACTCACATAAGTACCTACAAGACCTTAATGGTGTTAAAATGGCTTACTACATAGTTTGGTAATGACCTGAAAACAAATGCGCTCGGTCCTCTGATTAACGTAAGAAAAAAACATCGTAAGAGATCATCAAACACTAGTGAATTGAAAGTTGAATGATCAAAAACATATTTCTTTCAATTTTAACGGTCAATACAATTGCGAAGCTCTACCTCGAAAAAAATATATAATAATAATAACAAAAGGACAATTTACAGAGCACTGTTTAGAGAGCGGACTCTCATCAAGTGCTGCACACCCCGCACATCTCTAAAACTTAAGAGCCAGACCATTCCACGCCACAGGAATAGCAACGGCATAAGCCCTGTCATACTACCCAGCCCTATTAGATAGATCAATGCAGAATAATTCATTGATTCGATCAAGACAAAATTAAACTCTAAGTTCTACTCCTCTCCGAAGCAACAACTCTCATACACAGAATCGAAAGATACAATGGAGACATCATGTTAAGAGATTTTCTACGCAGACAAAGTTTGAAATTAACCCGTTCGCGAACCTTGAGCGAATTACATTGTTTGATATACATATGTTCATAAATATTATTTACCAACCTATCAAATTCTATTATTCTACATCGAATGTAAATATATGTAAGTACTACGCTTCATACGGGGAAATGGAAATTTTACAACACACATTTTATGTAAGGTTTTATTTACATTTATGGTAGGTATATGTCACTGGAAGAGGGGAGATAATTTACGACCCCAGTCGAGGGAGGTGTGCACGCGAAATTTAATGATCAAGCCGCTATTGTTGTAGCGTAATGAAACTTCGTATAATTAAGCGACGCGATAAGTGAGAGAAATCAACATATTATGACGAATCATAATACCAATTAGCGACCAACCATAATAGATTTTCCGGAAAATAGTATTGTATTCCTCTGATAAATTTCATAAGGAAAAAAATTGTTTCTTAGTTAATTTCGAAAGTGATAAATGCATATTATTATGAAAGGCAATAGTTAAGTGCATTTTTCGGCCATTGTTTACATAAATTGCTAGTGTTTTTTTAGTAATTTTGAAGATGGAATAAAGCAAGTTGTTATTTTGGTGCTTGACGCATATTTCACTACCGCAAAAGAAAAATGCGACACAAACCAAAAAATATACATGTAGTGTATGGCGACGATGCAATGAGCGATCATACGACACTCGAAGACGGTGTCTACTCTGGAAGGCCGATTACTACTGATGATGATCAAATCAAGGCTTTGATCGAGAATAACAATCATTGTATAACACAAGAGAAAACCACAGTCCACGAGTAAGTTACATTTAAATATAAAAAAATGTGACTGACTTTGACCTCAAAATTTAAAAAAATCTTTCCAGACAACCTAGACAGAAAACTTCCCCCAAAAATATGGTGGTGTCTTAGTATAGTGTTACCAGGTAAGGTATGTACCAAACTTTTATACCTTAGGTTTAGTGTATTTCTCGAAAATCGAACAGAGGACAAATTTATAAACTGTTTACCTTTGTGATAAGGGTGTAACGCTCCAATTGTATATCTCGCACAACTGAATCTTTCGTGTGACTAGCTCTAAAACGATAATTCAATTATGGTGTTATGTATTTCAATACAATCGGCTCTATTTGATTAATAATATAATTTCAAATAACGTCCACGTATTTGGCATGGTCGTTGCTGTATGATTAGCCGGGTTTTAGCAGTTAAGTGCAATGAGAGGCATTTGCATTTATCGATTCTGATAGCATAACATACGTATTCTACAAAAAGTAAGTTTAAACATTTTATTTGATCCCAAATATATTTTCCACCATAAACTAGTGAATATTAAGCTAAAACCATTCACATAAATGCATACTTAACTGCACAATAACGAAATACGAGTTATTGTTATAGTTTGAAATAAACATTGGTAAACACATATTAAACATACAGGTGACATAATGTTTTTTTTTATAAAATTTCAATAATCCATATTTACACATCATTTAAAGTCAAAACTTTTTACAATTTAAGGAGATATTTGAATAAAATATTACAGAGCATTTATTTCGCTGCCAAGATTTTTAGTGACCGAAAGCATTCTGAGGAATCGAAATAAATACATCGGGCCCAAGCGGGTGGGTTTTGAAGCATCGCTACCTAGCTTTGAACAGCCCTAAATGACTTGGAAATGTCTGAACAGACTGCGAACACGAATTTGGAAAACCAAGTACATGTGCACAATGGGGAATATTGCGTGATGCATCAACTCATGCATCTGCAGTGAAAAGCAGTTCATGCGATACTTGCTGCAATGCTTGAACCCGGCGTCTTGCACCGAAGATGATTTGATTCGTGCAACGTCCAGTGTTGCTCAGGTGCCTGAATTCTGCGCGGAAATGATTTAACACTGTTGATATGAGAAGAATAAATACATACCCGTATTTGAAGTCGGGCAATACTTTCTTATATATGACTCGTTCACGAGCCAAGTGAACCAAGTCCATTCTGGTTAGTTATGAGTAAACTAGGTTCAAACATTTTAGTGTTTCTAATACTGTAAGATATTTTAATGATCGCAATTCTGAAAAGTGTTATATTGAGTACATTTATTTTGTACAAAAGCATTTTCTGCTAAAAGCTAAAGCTTTTCGCACACCTTTCATGCAGTCATCTTAAATTCAATATTTTTGGACTTGGTTCACTTGGCTTCTGAACCACATATGTAAATTATTAACTATCTTTAAATTGTGAATAAAAATTCTAATTTGTTATATACAAATTAGAATATACACTATCTGTCCAATGCGAAAGCTGACTGGCGGGAAATGAAATACAAGACATTGTTTATTTTAAGTTTATATTACTTTTTATTCGAAATACACTCCTTGTGAGTCAATACAATACTGGAAGGGGTTGTAAAATTTTCTGTAGCACTCCTGAAACTCATTCTTCGGAACTGCTTCCAAAATCGCAGTCGAAGCCTTCTGGATGTCTGAAATCATCTCGAAACACTTTCCTTTCATCGCCAACTTCAGTTTCGGGAATAAGAGGGGTGATCGATACTTTTTTAGCTAAGAAATCGCGTACAATCTTGTTTTTGTGCGCCGGTACATTATCGTGTCACAAAGACCATGCCCCTTGTTCCCGGTATTCGGGTCAAACTCGAAAAATCCTGGCCAATAAACGATTCAAAACACCCAAGTACACATCGGCGTTCACCATTTGACCTTCTGGCGTGAATTCCTTATGAATTCCTTTGGAATCGAAGAAAACGGTGAGCAGTCTTGAGTCGGCTCCTCTGTATGAGCACTCTTTCGGTTTCGGAGATTGTGGCCCCCTCCATTCCGAGCGGCGCTCTGTAAGTGACTCATACTGAAAGCACCATGTTTCATTACCTGTTACAATGCTTGACATGAAGTCTGGATCCATATCAGCCGTTCTTTTTATGTCTCTGCGGTGCTTCACTCTGCAAACTTTTTGATTGTCGTCAGTGTGTGACCTTTCGTTTGCCCAAATTTTCCGTTAAAATAAAATGGACAGTGGATTTAGGAATTCCAGTGATGAGCCTAGTAGACGCACAATGATTATTTCGAAGAATTTCAGCCCCTTTTTGAATATTTTGTTCAATTCGAACTGTCAATGATAGTCCAGGTCGTTGATCATGTTCAATGCTCTCTACCATCACGAAATCTTGCATAAAATTTAAAAACGTTATTTCGGTTCATTGCTTCACTTTCATACAGTTTGAATCATTTTAAAAGTTTCTGTGGCATTTTTACCCAATTTAAAACAAAATTTAATTAATGTAAGCACGTTTTGCTCAATTGTTCCTTTTCCGACCGAGACTCAGAAGGTACTGTCAATTTTTGCGTCATTAGGAATGAACCAGCGATGCCAGCGCTTTGAAACTTTTACGGAAGATAGTCGAAACGTGCCGCTAGTTAACTCATTTATTTATCAACAGATGGCGCTAGTAGTAACGCGAAAATACAATCAGTCCCCTTTCCCATTGGACAGATCGTGTATAAAATAGTATGAATAAATTTTGTAATTTGTTAAATCAAACACTTTTTATTCCACTTTATATAACGGTAGAACCCTACCGGTTTAAAGGTTTTCCCCTCATCATCAGGGGAATACAAACAATACCTCCTCATGATGAGGTGAGAATCTTGAAACCGGTAGGGTTATACCGTTATATAAAGTGGAATAAACAGTGTTTGATTAAACAAATTACTATATCTTTAAACCTCCACAGTGATAATGCCTCAACTATAAATAATAAATAAAATATATATTAATTCATTCCCATATTTAAATTTGACATTGAAAATACCGTTTTCTAAAAGAAAACATTCCACACACATGTTTAAATGCCACATTCTTTATTAAAAAATAGACCTACACAAAAAAAAACACTGATAACGTTACATTGTGCAGTAGGGAAAAAAGAAGAAAATTGTATTCCGGCAAAGTCATAAATTTCTCCAGTGACTCGTATTCTAACGCTTACATTCCGCAGAAAGGGTCTGGGGCTGGGGTCTGGAGTATCGGAGAAGACCAAATTTAATATGGACATCACTGTAATAGATTACAGTACGAAATCAATGCGACGAGAAATTGAATTGTTTACAGCACGCTTTCCGGAAATAAGATTTCTTCTAAACTAAGCAGAAATCAAAATAAAAATATACAAATATATCGTGAAACGCCGTTTTAAAAGCTTACGATTGAGTAATATTTTATACAAGTATTTACAACAATTGCATTTAACTGTTACGTATGTTTAAAATAACAAAAATAATGATTAATTTGAAGTGAACCCAATCAGATACATAATTACTACATTTTAACGTATTGACTTTGATCAGGTAAGAATTTAAGACATTGGCGTGTACTACTTAAGTTAGTAATATCTGACAAATAATTATTAATTCTTACCTGTTTCTTCGAACACAATAGATTTCAGTCAGTATTCCAACTAACAAATTATTCTTCCACATATCTATATATATATTCGCTATTTATTTCTAATGATGATATTTTTACAATATCCTTGACGACCTCCGTACCGTTATTTCTAATAATGATATTTTAACACAATCCTTGACGATTTCCATTGAGAGGTCTCGGGTTCGATTACTGATGGTACCTAACAAAAAAAATTAAAAAAGGTCCTAGTCTGATAAAAAAAAGTTTGTCTGGTAACAATACATACACGCACCAAGAGCGTGTATGAGAGTTATCTCTTCACGTGCGATCGTACTACAAACACGTGCAATGACGAACCACCAGTTCCGTGTCTACTCCAACGGTTCTAAACCCAAAATTACTGGAGCCCAAGACAATATAGTCTACCAATAAAGCTCTTCTATATGTCTGATCACCAATTCGGATATCTACAATATATTGACGTGCAACATACGAAAAAAGAACAAAATGCCTGAAAACAACTCATAATACTACAATTTTCTAGATGTTGGTCTATGTAAATTGACATATCAATATTATGGAGATCACCTAAACGAAAACTGTATTAAAAAAATGTACGCAAAAAAGTACGAGTATAAGCCCAGTAACTAAGTACATGCGTTCTACTCACAGGTCCTTTTGTCAGATCAAAAAGAAAAGAAAAAACGTTTTTTATCAACAAATGTTGATACCTTCTTAAATTTATCTAAAATTTATAGAACTATATATAAATATAAAACAAACAAGGTGAACTAAACTAAATCACAACGTTAACCACCTCATAACGAAACAACGTCCTGGTGAAAAAAATGGAGCCATTTAGTTGGGATCCTTTATCCCGGGATAAACTCGGCCCGTTCCCGCGACCATTTCCCTTTATCTGCCCGATTTGATTCCATCGAATAATAGTAATGACGGTTCGTTATCGGCCCCAGCAGCTTTATTAGCTTCCCACCTTGGGATGCCGTCGAGGAGAAACGTTAGGCGGCACGTCGCGCCGGACTCCATTCGTCTTACGAGGATAACTGTCCTAATCCTCAGGGTTACAGGGTGTGATATTGATTAAAACTGAAATAATTGGTTTATTTTTTTGGTACAAATCTATGATTGAAAAAAAAAACATAAAACGCAATGCATAACCGAATTATATTGTTAAAACGTTACCAAATTCTTGTAGCGTTAATTTGATACCTTGTCTGAAAAAAAAAGTGATCTAGCCCTGTGACGACTTAAAGTTGGTGTTCTCATGTGTTGAGAGTAGTTGGCGAGTATGAATAAGTGTCAAAAGAGTTAAAACCAAAGTTCAGCTCAAATACACTTTATGAACGAGGTCTTTTATGGACTAAAAGTAAATCAAAGTGAAACAAAATGAATTATAATATTTTACGTAGTGAGAAATGGGTATTACAAACTAAAAGACATTTTAAAAAACCGAAAGAATGTGTTTATGGCCATTCACTAACGCCAACTTAAATAGAAAAATGAAAAAAACAAGTTGAACGTTCAAATTTATATTTTAAACCATCCTCAATAGTGAATTTGCTAATGTATTATTGAAAATAAAAACATTATCCAATAAAAGTGAAGATGTTAGCCAAAATCAATTTTCTCGATATACTCGTATATAAAAAATAGCACGTGTCGGTGGAGATATAATACTATGTTAAGTTTAGCTAACAAACAAAAGAGCAAAATACAAACGATCCATGAACATTTTCATATATCAAAAAAATATTAAATTTACTTATTACAAGAAAATTCTTCAATGTTTAATTTTTTACCAATGAACATAAGTCTCAATACAACAGCTTCTTATTTAAAAATAAAAGCACTTATAAAAAAAGCAATACGTGAGTGTTTTTTAAAGATATTTTATTTATCGGCAATCAACAAGTCGCTGTGAGCAAACACGCAAATAAATCCTCGAGAATCGATCGCGGTTTTTCTTCTTACCGCGTTTTAGCGCAGTGTGTTCTGAAATATAAATATTATTATAAGAAACAGGCTGTATGTTCCCCCAAGCGATATCATTGTACGCAATAGGATTTAAGTTTTAGCAGTTCTGATGCGACAACGACTAGTCTTAGGAATCCGAATCCTTTGCGAGGAATGTACCGTTTGGGAACATTCGGCAGAATGAAACCACAAAATGAAGGGGTTCGTTGCTCTTGAAAGGAAATATTTCTTTATAAAATAGATTTTACACTGTTTTTCGAAAAAGTTATCTTTCAAATCAATAAAACACAGTTATATTAAACTAATTTTTCGAGCTAAGTATATTTAAGTACACAATACATCAAAGAAAACACCAAATAAATATGAGTAACTTAACCTCGAATAGTTAGCATTATACGTTTCTGGGTTTATACAATTTGGTTTATCATAAAAAAAATCTTGTATAAATTAATTTCACGTTACAAATATTAAAATATTTCACGATTTAAAACTTAAAGTAAAAGAAAAGAAAAAAAAACTATCGAAAAAATCTTAATGTGCGGAAAAGGAATGAATAAATATACTCGAAGATTTTAATCCTAATTGCGAAGCTCCGAGAATTCAGGAAATAAAATCGAAAACCTGGACCGAAAAGATAATTGAAAAAGCATTCCTTCTCTTCTGCGATGCGGATTTCAGCGTCTTTAGTTCATAATTTAGCCGTTCGAATGGATTGAATCTAAGTGGCAAAAACGTAGCGAAGTCGTTACGGATTCGTAGCTTTGCGAATATTCTACGGAATCTTATCCGCGACCGGCGTTGAATTTGGTTTAAAATAGCAAAACACGTTCCCATTCAGAGATTAGATTCGGAGCTGATACGGTAGTTTGCAAATCCCCTTAACGGCCCGAAGATTGGAGCCTCTTAAGCTTGCAACGGGGAAGAGGCATTATTACATCTTAAGACGAAACCTAATAATAATAACAAACATAATCCCTCACTACAGCCTTTGCATTGTCACTTACAAGCGAGTATTAGAAAATGGATTGTCGTGTGAGGCAACGTTTGATTGAAAGGATTTGCAATAACAGAAATAAATTGGAACTTTTTGTAACGAGTTTTAAATTAATTTGACAAAAGATTTTATGCTAAGATCCTAAGCGTTATAATAAGCCAATAACTCAATTGTTTCTTTGATAAGCGAGGAAATCTTATCTTGTAAAAAAAAGGTTCTACCAGCGTCGTAGTTATCCTATTTTCACTCTGGTGTGGCATCAGCAAATGAGGATCACTTGAAGATCTTTCCTAGTCGTAAAAAAACGTGTCCAAAACATCGACAGAAATCACAGTAAAAAAAAACTTAATTTGTTCTTAATTTCAGTGTGGGTGAATGCTAGAGAACTTTCAAATAGACTTTAGAACCATTTGATAAACGATATTAGTTAGCAGTTTGAACGTCGGAACTAAAATATTTTTTCCATTGATTTCCCCAGTAAGACATGGGCAAGTGCCTAGTTACTGAAGTAAAGACATCCCGAAATCACATAAAAGCTAACTGTCATTATATCTGCAAATGTATTCTTTTTTGTCTGTATTTGTAAGGAAGAACACAAAAATGATAAGTGCGAGTCATCTATCGAAATCGCTGAAGATAAAATAAAAGACGGATATAAAACTAAGTGGGTATATCTTATATGAGCTTACATACTCGTACTAGCTCGTCAGATATTAAGCAGTTAAGGTACATATCATAGATGACATAGATCGTACATTCTTGGCCGTGTTTGAACTACATTTATTACGAATGATATATTGGAATAAACTGATAATCACCAATGGAAATCCACAGTTTCAGACTAAAAATAATTATTCGATGGTATTATTATAGCTATCTAAACGTTGTAACATTCTATTAGATGGATATTTTAAGGGTTAATTAAAATAACTAAAACTTGATAAATACGGATGGTTTGAATTTTATAAAAGTATAAAACGAAGGAAGATTTTTGATGAAAATCGGTTATGTAAAAATCTCAAAGGAACTCTATATACATAATTCAAAGGGTTTACTGGCCCAAAATAGGAAAGCAATCCTTTTTAACATTATTTCAATCCATGTACAGCGATGCAGACAGACAGCTCAGTTCCAGATCGGTTCATTGGGGAAATCACGAGACAAGAGACGATTTCCAGTACCTGACAGGAATTGAAAAACATTCAACGTTTAAACTTATGTAGGTAACATAATTCTACATATACGAGTACACACGCACATATGTGACAATAACGCCGGGGTAGGCAGAGACCTTTGACAGGCTTCTTTTCAACGTCTGTGGTCTTGATGATCGAACGCTTCCCTTCCAACGCGGGGGAACCACAAAAAAGTTCTAGACCGTTTTTTTAAATAAGGCTTTTTAATATATTTCTGATTGATTGTAAGAAATTGCGTATACAACGGAAATGTAATAACATAAGAACCCTTTGAGTATTCTTCGTCAAAAAAAACTAAAGAAGCATTTATTTATTATTTATTTTATTTAGCCTCCTTATTTATTTTATTTTACACATGACAAGAAATATACATCATTTGTGAAAAAAACAACACGTTATTTAATTTGGGCACACAACTTTAATGGATCTAGGTTTGTTGCCTTTCATTTGCCATGACCCCAGTAAACTAGGATTTTACCTGTATCTCACTGAGGACATATTAACACCTTAACTCCGATACAATTCCCATCCTAATCCTTATTTTCCTTGAGATGAATCTTGTATTTTGATTATTGTTAGTTTTTCTCCAATATTTAGTTCGTACACTACGTTAAAATTACGATCATGAATATGAAATACAAAATAATTATGAAACAAAAGCAGATTTATTGCAAAAAAATGCTTTAAAGTAATAAAAGCACAAGGTGTTTTTGCATGAAAGTGATGAATAAAATAAATAATAAATAAATGGCGCTGCATAAATAAGAAAACATATATGTAGGTGGAAAAGACAAAGCTTCAAATTTTTCATTGCAACAAGCGTGCAGAATTCAAACACAGTATTTAATTCATAATATATGTATATTTGTGTGCATGTTTATACACGGTACACCTGAGGGACTTATTGCTATATAGCAATTTATTCCAACAAACTTGCTTATCGATACGGTAAGTTGTTTTATTTAATCCACAACAGATTTATAAAATATATTTGTTAAAAATTCAACTAAAAAAACTAATATCAAACAATAATGACATGGCTGCGTCTAAAGGATAAGAAACGGAAACAAAGAAAAATAAGGATTGTAGGATATTATAAGTAATGCAACATTTTTTCAATTCTCTCATGAACGTGGTTAAGGATGGTACATATTCGATAACTCTTGGAAGTTCGTTCCACAGTCGCGTCGCGTGGACCGCAAATGAAAAGGTTGGTGTATAAGTATGCAAAAAAAATCCTCAAAGACCAACCGAAAAGCAAGTTCTTCGATTTATATGATTTAAAACTTTTCTTTAAAAAAGTGTTATCCTATCAATCCGATCTACAATATATACCTTAAATCGTATTGAAATAATATATAATTTGGCTTTTTGTAATACTCGTATATATGTAAAAGCTATTCAAATAATGTAAATATCAAACATTTTATCTAAGTATTTATTTATTTTTGCGTACATGGTTACACATTGTACATTTAGTTGGCTTAAAATTATATTTAAATTTCTTTCCATAAACCAAATTTTCAAGATTTGATCCGTTTTGATATTTTATTATTTAAACCGCGATCTCTAACTACTGAGTTACTGAAATCTCCTTCACTTTGTATAAAATTGTGTATAGATTTACAAAATTGCAATGATACGTGAAACAATTATTCCCCGGGCAGGAGTGTTCTCTACTGAATTATATATACAACATATGTATTCGTATATCTCAGCAGATACTTTCAGACTCCAAATACAAGAGATTAAATTAAATACTTACAAAGAGTTAAGATAGGATAACATTCATTCACTTCGTGTATTCAACACGTAGGTATATAATTTATCAGCCGGAATAAATGAAAGCAGATTATAATTAAATTTAATAAAGCCATACTATTTGAAAGCAGAAAATATTACATATGAATGAAATTACAATAAATCTACGTTTCATAGTACAAACGAGTTGCCTGATACATATAAATGCACAGTTAGATTTTCTCGTCAGAAAATTGAGCATTTAAAGAGCATAATCGTTTATTTCAATTACTTATTTCTTGTCTTATCAAAAACATTGTAAATTAAGAAGATTTTTAAACCAGTTCAAGATATGCAAGTCTCAAAATTACAAATACTAATAGTTTTCTTAACAATATCATACCATGATGCTTATCATGAAAGTTTGCCTGACGAAGTGCTCCGTAAAGAATCTGGAAACTAAACTGGCGATAAAAACATTGTTATAAGTGATTTATCATAATTAACATTGTATACTTCCACAGAGTACAGCCAAAAATTAAAGGACTAAAACTCATACTGAAGAACGTCAAAATATTAGAATGGTGAGTAAAAGGATAATTTACACAATGAAAAAAAAACAACTAACGATAACGCATACAATGCGAAATCGTTTTTTTTTTTAAATAATATGTAGAAACGAAATCCGTAGCCATGTAGATAAGACGCATGTTTATCAATAAGGGGGTTGTTGGGTATGATTCCAGTTGGCAATTATGTTAATTGTTTTTTAAACAAGGTTTCAGTCTGGTTTTCACTCCTCATTAATATTTTTTCAGGATTCATTAAATTTTGTTTTGGTTGGTTGTAAGAGATTGTCAAATAGCAGTAAGCTCATCAGGCGGTAATAACAAATAAAATACTAGTAATAAACCATGCCATTTAGCAAAACAGTGTTACCAAAGTAATCCTATTTTTGTTGAAATAATAAGAGCATTTAATATTTTAGCAAATAAAACAAATCAATTATACTCGTAACACTCTTAAACATTTCAAAAAACTAAACTTATGTCAGGAATTTAAGAGAAACACGAAAAAAAAAAGTAGTCATACTAAAACTGTTGTCGCTCATGCTGTGAAACAAAAATTCAATAATGCTAAATAACACTTACGGTATAACATTGAACTGGTGTATTAATTTATCGTATTAAATAATAATACCAGTTAACATACTAGACGACAAACTCTTTTTCGTTTATAGATGAAAACAGTCGTATAAATAAATGCCTTTTCTATTTTCATTCAAAAATCTAGTTTAAAAATATCATGACAGGGAAATAAAATAATTTCAACATTTACACCTTGAACCGAAGACCTAATTTACCTTTCGAGCGAAACTTGCTTTCGTCAACCTTGTTTGACTACCTATAGGGGCTGGGCTAGTGGCTTAAAGGAAAATTGTTAAAGGATAATCTTTTCGAACCTGGAAAGCGTAATTGAAAACAAACATTCTGTATTAAAATAGACTCGGAGGATGAAAAAAAAAACCAAAATCATATAAAAAGAAGTATTCGAGATGAAATGTGAATACATTCCTTGAAGTACGAAAACTATTTTGGAAACTCGAATATTCGAGATAAAAATTCTTTTGAATTTTGATTACATGAAAAATCCGTTAATAAACTTGACGAATACATCAAAATCACTAGTATCAAATGAATACGGTAACCTTTTGAAACAAATAGGGTGCATAATCACGAATAACTAATTTTGAGTATTAAAATTCAAAAGATACTATTTAATGAATTGATTCATAAAAATACCAAGTTTGATGATTCGGTGAAAACTTGAGGGAAATGGACGTCTTAAAATAAGGCGTACATTATGGCTGAATTATGCTATGAAAGTGGTTTAGACATATAACTTAGCAGTTCCTAGAGGCAGCTGTTAATAAAATCATGAAAAACAAGAAAGCCTACGTTCAGTAAACGGAAAAAGTAATCAAAGATATCATCCCACCAAATTATCTTCAGATAATTTCAGACTTGACGAACATATTTCTATTTCCGATAACACGAAGACCACAATTCCAATAAACATTATTTTAATGTAATTGAATATTTTTTAGTGTCAAGTTGTGAATAAAAAGTAAAGAGAAACACGTGTGCATACATTGAATGCGTGAAATAATTCAGAGAAAGATGCGTGGGCTAAAAACCAATAAAGTGTAAACGACATAGACGCAAGATTCTTGATCAAGATATCACTGAAATAAATCCCCCGTCACTCCATTGACATATATTGATTGAAATGGCCCCACAGATTTTTTTGTTACTTTAATATATATCATACCCTTTTGATGTATGAACCAATGAAGACAATAGTTTCAAAATCGAAAAATACATCTCCATGTTTAGAAAAAAAACATTGAAAATTCATGAGACTTGCAGAATTATGAAAACTACGCTTCAATTTTTCCAGGAGATCTTAAGGATACTAAAGTAGTTATCACAAAATATTTGAAAATTAAATAATTTGACAATATAACTAATCCAACCAACTATAGTTTTAATACGAGTTTTTATTCTCAAATTAAATTCATGTTTATATACAATACATGAAATAAATTATATGAATAAATAGACGATTAAGTCGTCCAATATACGAGTACAGGTGCGAGTATGTGATCAATATGGAAATTTTTAACGTGTTTGCTGAAATGAAATATTTCAACATTCCATTAAATAAACAATCATAATTTACAATAGTCGGTTAATTGTGTGGTGAATCACATTTCCCGATTCGAAATAACGTATTAATTTTTAAGAAGTTTGGGTATGTAGAAAGAACGAGCGATGAAAGGTCAAAAAATCTGCAGCACGAACGTAAGCGGAAGTCATGGGAGAGGAAGAACAAGGAAGATTTTGGTTTGAACGAGCGAAAAATGTTTTGAAAGAAAGAAGTCAGGGAAACCGAAGGAGCTATATAGATAGTTAAAATACATGTGATGATAGAAATAGCTGGCACTCTCTCCACTTTATCTACCCCGACAAGGAAACGGTAGGAGTACAACATTAAAATCGACTTGCGGATACATATAGATAAACACATAAAATCATATATATTATTTATAGTTAAGGTACTAACATTGTGAAAGTTTAAAGACATTGTAATTTGTTTTATCAATTACTGTTGGTTATTTACTATGCAAGCATTATACTAATCAATTGAATCAGCCTTTTACCGTAGAAAACGATTTTTATTTGTTTATTCTGTTGAACAGTTCAAATCTAATTATAAAAGGCTCCTAAAAATTATGTTTACTTTTGAAATACGAGTATATGTCCGATAGGTGACAAGTCAAGAATAGCATGGGAGATAAATAAAATCAAGGTTGTATCTACATTTTAATCGAAATAGGTGACGGTGAAATAGGTTTTAAAATCAAAGAAAATCATATTTTTTTCGAATCCGTGTTATCTGAATGAGTATCTGTAACTATCTGAGAGACATACTGTAATCTTGGTCACGGCAAACCCTCTCATTTGCATCCAGGAAAATAGAGTCTAGAATATATGACCCATATATAGTCAGACCAAATTCATATAATATGAAAACTAGTCGCGTACATTCATTATCTTGTGTCAATAATACCGGTTCTTGGCACATCAATTAATTTATGAATCGAATGGAAAATATTACTTATCATTTATTATAACACATTCATCAAATCGTACGATATACTATAAATAGATAAATAAATTAAAACACTCCACACGATTAAGTCAAACATCTGGCGCATACAATTCCGATTAGAAATAGAATACACGTTAATATTTCGAGAGAATATAGTATATTCCGAAAGGTAAATAAATGTTGCAGCCGCATGACGACAGACCCAAAGTGCAGCCGAAGACGTATTCAAACCGGCTTGTGAATATTCCATGCGCGAAACCCCCTGGGAGGAAAGCTTGCAGAACAAAGCGTCTATCCATATTCATTCTTGTATAATATTAAAATACACAAATGGAATATAATTCAAGTCTATAAATCTGCTTTCTCTTCTAAAAACGTACCGTAAGATAGCGATGCTGGAAAATATTGTACATTCAGAATTGGTTCCTTTGAAAAAAAGATAAACACATTCTGTACAACAAAGAGATATTAAGAAAATATATAAATGGATGAGTAAATATATGCGAACAAGAAAAATGGAAAAAATGAGATGTGTTTTGATAGCAAAACGAAGATATTTTTAGTACTGCGACTATGTTCGACGGTGAGGAGGTTTACGGAAGTTATTTTCAAGAAATTGAAGCGCTGAGTTTCTCGATAGAGATTACGAGTGATTTCGCTTAAGTCGAACAAAGCTTTGTCTAAATAGTATCAACGGAATGTTGAATGAATTATGTCCATTCAGAAATGACGTCTAGAAAGACATAACTGAAATAATCGGCACATTTATTTTTAAATGCAGTGATAAAATACTTATTTGAACCAGTATTATTATAAGTAAAATTTACATTCTCATATATTAAAAACAATCTAAATCCTTGAGGGTGAGGATGACGGTCCTTGACACATTTTTACGAAGCCTCAAGATAAATCCCATCAATAATTTAACAAGTGATTTCAACATAACTACACACTAAACTATTGTCAATAAAAACCACCTACAATGAAGTATTATTGTTTAAACAATTATGGGCCAAGAGAAAAAACAATATTATTCTATTAAACCAGTGTTAGGAATATGCATGCAAAAGATCAGGGTAACACAAAGCTAAGGTGATGAGAATACTGAATATCTCAATACAGGACCGGAAGACTAATGAATGGATACCGTAGCAGACCAAAATCGCAGATGTTGCTGAGAGGGTAACCACTCAGAGATGGAACTAAACAAAGCACATTTCTAGATGTGCTGATAACAGGTGGATCCAGAAGGTGTTGGAGAGGCCACCACGGACAGGCAAAATAAGTGTTCGAAAGCCACTACAAAAATGATCGGATAGCATCAGAAAAGTGACTGGGAGTAATTTAAAGCAATGTTCCCTAGATAGGAACGAATGGAGAAAGGGGGGCTGTATCCAACACTGGGGTTAACCGAGTTGATGATGATAATGTTAGGAATATAAGTGGGTGTCATAAATGACAATTGACAATATTAACGTATACCTTCATATGTAAAGGAATGTTTAAAATAACGAGAAACTAGAAATATATGTGAAAATACAGATTAATATTACTTTTGGTAATGTACTCTTAACTTATTCTCTATCAAGATTGAACTTCTATGTCTGATGTTTCAAATAATAAATTTTCATTAAAACATGAAATAGCGAATACCGTTTGTTGTAATTCAAAATAAACACCAACAAACAGATGTTATTTACCTAATTAATTACCCAGAATGTTAAATTTGTAAACAAAACATTTGCCCAACCTAAATATAGCTCTATAGTTTGGATAAACATTTCTAATTAAAGCGTTCCTCCTCTCACAAATCAATCTAGATACGATGTCTTATCATGATGGATTAAACAAATTATCTCAACTGAGTACCAGCCAAGAGGCAGATATGTCCTCGAAGCGGAATAAATTACTATTTGTCATCCCAGATCAAAGTTAGAGAGCCGATAAATAATTCCTAGTCTGATTATTACCTGAACTTCATAAATACTCGGAATAATTCATAACTTATGTTGAATTGGATATAGATGAATACACTCGTATTACTCGCAAATTGTCTTAAACACTAAAGTGAACATTTGCGTGGAACTGCCACTATTAATTTGGATACATAATTTTTTTCATGAAATAGAACCGAAAATTGTTTAACTAGGATGTGTTCAAGTGGTTACAAATTATATAGAAATTGTAATACAGTACTCGAGAATAATAAGGAGGGACTCGATAAACTTTTGGGTAACTATCATGGGGGTGATAAATAATTTAGATAAATTCGGACTTTGACCAAGATGCCAGCTGGATGTTAAAGGAATGACCTTGATATTTTTACTTCACAACTTTGAACAAGAAACAAATATTGTTTGAAAATGGTTTATGTGCAAAACAAATCCAAATGTTTTTATCGTTGTTTCGTATATCATAAGTCATTTCATACTCTTATTATTATAAGAATAATTTCATACTCTTTAAATAAAGATGACATACGAAAACTAATTCATTTAATACGTGTATAATAATTGATATTAGTTTGCTTCATTTGTATCACTAGTGAAATTATATTATGAAAAGTAAAAGGCATTATTTATACACCCGAAATAACTAATAGATTAAATAAAATTATTAATTTGTATATTTTAAGTAAACCGGTGTGCTATATGACGTTATAAAGTAAATCATGTTCCCCATATTCAAACCTATAATTTAATTAAACTACGGAAGCTTCTTTATAAAATTGAATTTTACAAATGAATTATATGGTGTTGTTTAGTTACTCATGTTACACCAAGTTCGAACACTGAATTTATGTAAGGCAGCTTATTTAATTAAACTAATGAATTATATGTAGTTGTTTAATAACACACTTTGCTGTAAGTTCGAACCTGGAATAAATTTAAGGCGGCTTATTAAAAAAATCAACTTAACTAATGACTAATGTGGCATTGTTCAGTAACACATGTTTCTAAAAGTTTGAACCTGGAAAAATATAAGGCAGCTTATTTATAAAAAAAAAACAATTATACTAATGAGTAATGTAGTGGTGTTTAGTAACACGTAAAAAATCGATCAATAAGTCCCGGGACTAACCAACAGATGGCGCCTCTAATAACAAATCCATAACATTCTCAGTTACTATAAACCTTTAGAAGTTACGTGTCAAACTTTCATGACATTCCGACATTGTGTCATTGAGTTACAGTGGTTTTAGTGACGCTACTTTTGCTGTTTTCAAAACAACGAAAAAAAAACGAATTTCGTGTGTTGATAAAGCATTGCTTTTTAATGGGAAAAAATACCGTTCAAACTCAGCGATGGCTTGAAAAGTGTTATCCGGGCTCTGCTCCGTCGAAAACAACCATTTGTCGGTGGTATGCTGATTTCAAACGCGGTCGTACAGACACAAATGATGCTGAACGCTCTGGTCGTCCAAATGAGGATGTTACACCAGAAAACATAAAAAAACTCAAAATCGTGATGGAAAATCGCAAAGTAAAATTGCGTGAGATAGCTGACATCCTGAAGATACTCGTATCATTTGGTAGTGTTTACACTATTTTGCATGAACATTTGGTCATGAAAAAGCTTTTTTCGAAATGGGTGCCGATTTGCTCACAATGGAACAGAAACATAAAACGCATCGATGATTCAGAGCGCTGTTCGACACTGTTTACGCGAAATAAACAGGAGTTTTTGCGTTGGTATGTGACAATGGATAAAACTTGGATCCACCACTATACTCCGGAATCAAATAGGCAGTCAGCTGAGTGAAGAGCAGCCGGTGAAAGTCGTACGAAACGACCAAAAACTCAACAGTCGGCCGGGAAGGTTATGGCCTCCGTATTTTGGGATGCGCATGGTATAATATTCATCGATCACCTTGAAAAGGGAAAAACCATCAAAAGCAAATATTACATAGCGTTATTGGAGCGTTTGAAGGCAGAAATTGCAAAAAAACGGCCACATATGAAGAAAAAAGTTCTCTTTCATCAGGATAATGCACCGTGTCACAAGTTGATGGTAACGATGGCCAAATTGCATGAATTGAACTTCGAATTGCTTCCGCACCCACCGTATTCTCCAGACTTGCCCCCCAGCGACTATTGGCTGTTGCTCAAAAAAATGCTCCAGGGAAAGAGATTTGGCTCCAATGAAGAAGTGATTGCCGAAACTAACGCCTATTTTGAAACCAAAGATAAATCGTTCTACACGGCTTGCATATAAAAGTTAGGAAAGCGTTGGAATAAATGTATCGCTCTTGAAGGAGACTATGTTGATGAATAAAGAAGAATTTTGGCAAACAAATGTTGTTTTAGTAGTTAGTCCCGGGACTTATTGATCGATGTGTTATTATTAAAATCGAATTTTGAATTTACTTAAAGTAGCTCATTTTTTAAATTCAATTAAACTAGTGCGTCATATGTAATTGTTGAGTAACACAAGTTCTTGTGAGTTCAAATCTGGAATAAATGTAAGGCAGTTGATTGAAAAAATATACAAATTAGTGTGTAATGTGCCGTTGTTTAGTAAAATATGTTACTCTTAGTTCGAACCTTAAATGTAAGAGTAAATAAAATTAATGCAAAGCAACTACTTTCAACGGTCAAGTAGTAAACACCAATTCGGGATCTTATACAAAATGAAATCCAAGACACCAAAATACTAATGTAAGCGTGATTCTTGAAGTGGAGACACTTAAAAAAAATATTTTTCCTTCATATTAAGAAAACTTACACATTTTCAACGTAATAAATAAGATTTAGAATCAAATAATTCGGACAAAGCAATTTATCAATGAGAATTCGACGAATGAAGAAGCTAAACAAAGCAAGATGGGATCCTAGACAGTGCGCCAGTAATGGCGAAACGGGAAAATTACACACGTCACCAGCAACTGTGACGCATTTATCAAACAAAAAATCAAATTGTAATCTAGCCGGCGGAAGGCCTCACCTTATTTATGGCCCCGGAGCGCTTCCCGTCGAACATTACGCCCCCAGCTCGTCTCCCAAATCGGAGGAAACCGGCACCCCTAGTAAGGAATACCATGCCACCGAGAATATTTTTTTCTTTAAAATTGTAACAACACTTTCCCCAAAAAAAGGAAGTAAGAATCATGGTGTTCTTTCTGCTGGGTGCCGAGCCTGTCGGGTCTGAAACGATTTAGACAATTTTTGAAAAATACTTAACCGAAACGGGCTCATGCAAAACACGTACTGTTTTTACAGCACAGCATAGAAATCGGAGAAAAGTTCCAACGGCGACGATCTCTTTTTTCCTTTCCCGACATCCTCGGGAGGAAGCGCGTAACAATTTCGTTGAAATTCTCGCGAAAATCTTTTATCATCCACCCGTTTATGACAATGAATGGTTTGTCATTACGACTTTTTATGCCCCAGGGTGACAAATGCCTTACTTTTTATTCCATTTAACCGAGAGGGTGTACCGCAATTTTAGACGTCAGGCTCTATAAGAAAATGAATATGTAATGTTAAAACATATAATGTTTTAACCAAGAGAGTAAGTTTAAACCGGGATCAGGGGAAAATTAATAATTCAAGTTATCTTAAAATTTTCCAATATAACGATTGTTTGTTTAAAACAAGAATAAATATACCGTAACAGTATATTCGGTCTAAATCACCATACTTGGATGATGAATAATAAAAGTGTTCAATAAATCACATATCATCCCTGAACATCCAGAGACGAGGCAAACAATCTGAATTATTAATTGCCTTTATCCGCCTCCCAGCTTTTAGATTTTATCGATTTTATTTTGCTGAATTTCAATGCTAATTGTGGACCGAGACAAATCAACCATTTGGCAGAGGATCTTGCCTATCGATTTGTGCGCAACGAAACAGTGAAACTTACTACAGCAATTATACGAGAAGGGACAAAATTGTGGACCGAGACAAATCAACCATTTGGCAGAAGATCTTGCCTATCGATTTGTGCGCAACGAAACAGTGAAACTTACTACATCAATTATACGAGAAGGGACAAAATTGTGGACCGAGACAAATCAACCATTTGGCAGAAGATCTTGCTCTATCGATTTTTGTGCAACGAAACAGTGAAACTTACTACAGCAATTATACGAGAAGGGACAAAATTGTGGACCGAGACAAATCAACCATTTGGCAGAAGATCTTGCCAATCGATTTGTGCGCAACGAAACAGTGAAACTTACTACAGCAATTATACGAGAAGGGACAAAATTAAAGCTGCGAGTAAAAAATGTAAAGACAGAGCTATTTTTCACGGAGATCCTCGGAAAATATATAATTTAAACGGCAACCCAAGAAGAATAAGCAGAGAAAAAGAAAGCGAGCGAGCTTAGTGAAGCACATAATATTCTCTTATAATAAATCAAGTGACACCAGGCTATGTGACATGACTCCGTCCATTTAATAGTCAAGACAAATGCTACTTCGGCAAAGAATTGTCAAGTCCTACCATTACTCGGACATTTCGCCCGCCCGTAGACGGCAACCTTCGGCGAAACATGGCCTTAAGAATTAACTAATAGAACAGGGAAAATGTAGGCACTGTACGACAATGTGGGTGCAAATTTGATTCTAACAAAAAAAGTTTCTTGGTACAAACCTATTTGACGCAATACTTCGAATTATGCATATAATATTCTGTCAACTGTCATTTTTATTCATCAAAATAAACGTGGGTACAACGGAATTCGGATTACATGGACACGGCGTGGTTATATCGTGGCACACTTCATTATGACAATAAGACAAAACTTTCAGTTGTATTCACATTATTCGCAGAATTTCATTAAACATATAAATTAAGCTTAAAATAACTCACATTTAACTTTTTTAGAAGTAAATGACTCAGATGTCTGCATTACATGATATTATTCGTTGGAAGTATGGGTTCATACCACTCACTAAGTCATATTTTCAGCACTCCCACATAAAACTGGTGAAACGCTACCGAATAATGCCTATTCATTTGGAAATGTCTAAAGATCACCAAACTATGATTAGCATGCAAAACACGGATTAGTTAAGGTGATGTGTGATACGATTTTTTTTTACTTTATCAGCCTTCACTACTAACTAGTAATATATAGACAAAGTTTTTTGCAAAAATAAATTCAACAATATGATAATACTAGGAAGTATCCATATGCTGTGTATTGAGTTAAGACTGGTTTAAAATTCACATGAAAACATGAACACCACGTCATATACGAACAATGAAAAATAATTATCAATAAACATAGACAAACAAGGCGTGATCAGCGAAACTCAGAAGGATGTGCACGCGTTAGAGATATTAAGCTTCTGGTTAGAGGCCAACAGACGGGACGAGCGGCGGCGTCGTTTCGTCGCAAAACGTTTAACATTCCCGCGATGAATAACGCGACGCAATACCCACCCTCATGCGAAGTGGGTTCGGTGAGACGGCGATATTATTATTTATTTCACGCTGCCGCTCCGCTTTATAAGACATTTTCGTTAGCGCGAAACTTTAATTATTCCGAATTTATAGGCATCATTTACCACGGATGTGTATGACGGGTGAATCAAATTACCTGCCGCCTTGTCCATAAACGCTCAGCCTCCGCGGCACACTGTGTGCCGAGCCAATATGTCCATGGGTAAATGCTAATGAAAGCTCCAGAAATTTCTAATTATCGTTTGCTAGTCAGTATAGGGCGGTGTATATAAAACTACATTTTTTTGGCATAAATCATTTGATTTTTAAGCACGCATATAATTGCATTTGTGCCTCGCAGAGAAGACTGGTTGATTTTTTAAAACTCATCGCCATCGACTATTTTATTACATCAATAAAAAGCTATTAGAAAAATTAGGATAAGAAAGTACTCAAGAAACAAATCTTTAGTACTTCCTAATAAATATAAAACGGAAGATAAAATATTATAAATATTAGACAAAAATTTAATAAATTCTTAATAAAGATAATAATAAAAAATATAAAACACTACATTTTAATATTGGTATTAAAACAAGTAAATAAACTGAACGTTAGAAAAAAATTGTTTTTTTTTTCATTGTGTATAAAGTTGTGGTTAAAACAGAAACATGTTTCAAAAAAATAAAACCTTTGTTTCTCCAATAAATTGTCTTAAGATAAAAAATGGGTATATAAAATGGTACAAGAATAGCCCAAGCTGAAAATTAAAAAATAATGTTGTGCGTGTTGTATTCAAGGTACTTCCGTTTATTTATTTTTGATATCTTGAGAACCACGAAAAACAAAACTTGCATTTGTTTAAAAGGATTCCCGTGTAGCAGTATTCCAGTAGAATATTAATAGCTCACCTATCGCCTCGATACGGTGTGGAGCTTGGCATAACCCTGGGGGACTCTCGTTGTATCACGTCTTATGATATGGCAAATCATTTTTGAGACAAGTCGTAAAACTCCGTGAAACACAATTTCCTCAGGATAATGCGAGAGATAATAATAAATTAAATGCACGAAAGTGTTTTAAAGTTCAGAGAGAAATTAAAGTTCTTATCGTATATAATACTAGCGAGGCAAAATAAATTTGATATGGAATAAAAACATTTGAACTTTTGCTTAAACAATGAAACATGAACCAAGGGCGCGGTACAAGAGCTTGGTCAAACACAATGTGAACAACACAATATTAGCTGATTTTGCACCCATCGTGTCTTAATATTAAAGTTGGGAAATTGATAAATCACGACGCCTGGCCATGAACTTATAGTATTGTGATAAAGACGAACGATTCAAACTCCCGAATTCAATATTTAGGTGAGACTCTTCAATGAAAATTCTAAGATACTCGTATCTTGAAAGAAATATATGTGGTTAATGAGGAATGCATGAAGAAGGGTTATTATATGGGCTATTCTTTTAACACCTAACTAATGGTCAACCATTTACGAGCTAAGCAGATGAGCATAAAAACACCTGTTATTATAGCAAAATTATCAGGTTGGAAACAAGTGTTTTCCGTGAAAGACAATAAAATATTAATTATTCCATGCCCCCTGTAAAACAATGGTTGATTAAAACTAATATACATATAAATATTAACACAAAGAAAGAGAAATTAAATTCCAGAGTAAAAATACCCAAACGTTAAAACGTTGCATTAAAAATTTGCTTTCATAATACAAAAAGAACAATATTTAGGATTGTAATTTCAAAACATTGAAGTTTTAAGAAGTACTGATATAATTAAAAAGTAATATAAAAGCGAAATAGCACTTTAATATTCTAAAAAAGAAGAAAAACGTTTATCATTTTATAAAATATTCCGTGTAATGAAAATTGTTTCTCGAAAGTAAAAAGAGAAAAATACAACCGTGACACTGAGATAACTGATTTCAATGCGAGTTTTAAGCGACCTAAAATAATCGCAGAGATACAACGTAACCACCCGACATCAAAAGATCTTTTGTATTAATAACATAGCTTGATTCTTGAGCGTTTCTGAACAAAATTATTTTATTATGTATTCAATTCATGAATAGAACAAATTATTCTTTTTTTTTTCACAATAACAGTGTAAAATAAATGAAAGCGGTAAAGATTTGCCGTATTGCTGATCGGTTTGATTTGGTCGAATACCATGCTATGAAGTTTACGTACATTTTAAAGGCTTTGTTCTTTTTTAATGTTATTTTTTTTATTTTTTTCCAACACGAATTGGCAATACAAAGATAATGGTCACAAAATCTTTAATTCTAGTATTTAAAGAAAATTGTACCATAAAATAAGGTTAAATGGGGGGGGTAGGCTTGAAAAAAATTATGAAAGAAACCTTAAATTTAACCTAAAACTCTGGAAAATCATGTAAAATAATAATGCAGCAACACTTGATTATCTTAACTGATTTTTTAACAATACAACTTATAAATTAATACAATATACTACTAATCCACAATTTTTTTTCAATCCAATAGATTTACGATCTTTATAATATAACTTACATAAATATAATAATATATTGTATTATATTAATTAACTTATACATATACATATATACGAGGGTGGTCCGATAAGTACTTAGCCTACAAAAGAATAACAAAAATTTTGGAAAAGTGGCGATTTATTTCTCAACATAATCTCCTTTGAGTTCGATACCACTTGACCCAGCGATGCTCCAACTTCTTTAACCCGTCTGAAAAATACGTTTTCTGGAGGTCTGCAAAGTAGGCCTCCGTGGCGGCGGTAACCTCCTCATTCGACTCAAATTTCTGCCCGGCGAGTGACTTTTGCAAATTTGGAAACAAAAATAAGTCGCACGGGGCCAAATCCGGAGAATACGGTGGATGGGGCAGCAGTTCGTAGCCTAATTCAACCAATTTGGCCGTGGCGACGGCGGAGGTGTGAGCCGGTGCGTTGTCATGATGGAAGAGCACTTTTTTCTTCGCCAAATGGGGCCGTTTTTTCTGCAATTCGGCGTCGAATCGGCCCAATAATTCGGCATAGTAGAGCCCTGTGACCGTTTTGTCAACGAGAATGTACTACGCGATAAAAATTTGCTCTTGCGATAGTGGTGCCATAGGGCGGTGAGGCTAAGTACTTATCCGACCGCCCTCGTAAACTGGAAAAATATAATCACTAAAAAAAAAAAATATATATATATATATATATATATATATATATATATATATATATATATATATATATATATATATATATATATATATATATATATATATATATATATATATATATATATATATATATATATATATATATATATATATATATATATATATATATATATATATATATATATATATATATATATATATATATATATATATATATATATATATATATATATATATATATATATATATATATATATATATATATATATATATATATATATATATATATATATATATATATATATATATATATATATATATATATATATATATATATATATATATATATATATATATATATATATATATATATATATATATATATATATATATATATATATATATATATATATATATATATATATATATATATATATATATATATTATATATATATATATATATATATATATATATATATATATATATATATATATATATATATATATATATATATATATATATATATATATATATATATATATATATATATATATATATATATATATATATATATATATATATATATATATATATATATATATATATATATATATATATATATATATATATATATATATATATATATATATATATATATATATATATATATATATATATATATATATATATATATATATATATATATATATATATATATATATATATATATATATATATATATATATATATATATATATAGTATATATATTGTTGTTTGCCTCGCGTCCACGTGACCTCCTGTGCCGAGCACTCTGATTGAGTAATCGAATACACGTCGTTCAGATATATAACTAACTTACTAGACAAAATTCAAACAATATGAAAATAGTCTTTAAAAAGCCTTTTTCTTAACAGACGTGAAACCGCATAAAAAGAATACGCTTAAATCGAGTGATAGGTGATTAATGTACCTTTGAAATGTGCATTGCTGCAGAAAACATGCAATGAAAACCAGTCAATTTTAATTCGGGAAGTTTTTTTCAAAAATCATGGAGGCGACAAATTAAAGCTGTATCGAAACTAAAAAGGGGTATTTTAAAAAAAAAGCGGCGTGCATGCGGTCAGTAACAATAAAACGAAATGATTACGCATAGTGAGCACAAGTACACATGATGTGTAGCAAGAAGTAGGAGTATAGTTAGAGCAGCAGCACGCGACACGACATTGAGCGGTAATCACAGTTCACGCGAAATCACGGCTGCCAGTCACGTGAACAATTACCATCAACCCCGCGTTGGATCGAACGGTATTGCCACGGCCGAACGATATCGTATGTATTGCCATTGCCTAGGCGGAATGCTATAGTAATACGTCCCTTGGAGGCGGTCAAATGGATAGTGGCGACCGTAGGCGTCGCGTAGACCTAACCCTATGGGTGGATTCTTGTGGTGGGTTATGTTATATTTGTGTGTTTTGTATTCGAATACGGCTTCTTTTTTATATTTTTTTCTTATAACAACTGATTTGAGTTTCGCGGTAGTCATAAAATTACAATTCTTAATGGAAACAAATAAAAAATCTTTGTATGGAGAAAGTTTTCGCGGTTGTTAATCTGCCGATTTCGACATCGTGATTCATACTTTACAGTGGGTATTTTACCAATTCACGCTAAAATGATTTAAGGGTAAGAGGTTCAACATGGAAACGTTCGTCATATTTCTATAAAAATGAAGAAAAAAAGTATTCTGATATACATTCTAATAAGAATCCAGGCCAAATATTCAACAAAATATAAGTAAAATCTTTACGTACAAAATATATACGAGTATATATACAATAAAACATACACTAAATTCTGAGAATAATAACTAAAGAGTAGTTATATTACAATTTTGACAGTAACACTAAATATACTTCAGTCATGAAAATAATAACTAAAGGAAAGTTATGATTTTTTTTTAATTACACTAAATAAACAAAGTCCTGAGAATAAAAACCAAAGAGAAGTCCTAACACATTTTTGACAATAACTTTTCTTTAGTTATTTTTCTCAGGACTTAAATATTTAAGTCTTGAGAAAAATAACTAAAGAAAAATTAGAATACGTTCATGAATAAATTATTTATAACCAAATAGTGAAAAAATTCTACGATAAACTTAAAATAAATAACATAACAAGCATGTTTCGCTCGATTACAGCCTTTCCGAATAATTCGAAAACGGATTTGTAAAGCAAAATACTTGTTCGTAGTTTAACTTATAGATTGTTTTTATACATTGGTTGAAAATCATTTAGTTAAAAACTCAATGAACATGTTTAAATACTCTTTATATGTTAATATTTTGTTCAATACACAAAAAATCGAGAGAATACGAAAGGAGATTATAATTTGAAAATTGTATTATTCATAATTTCAAGCTAAGTAAAACATTGTTTTGGGAAAATAATGACTTTTGAGTGCGATCAACAGTAAGTATTCACAATTGAGCTCTAATAAATGAAGGTTTTTTTTTTGAAAATATGAGTATTATATTTACTCGTATATTAATGATCCTTCTCAGAAAGCATATCAAGAGGCTTAAAGATCACAGTAAAATTTTCTTGTTATTTTGCAAAATATTTTTTTCCCAACAGTAGACTTATAAGAACAATCGTATTATTATATCTTAAACCAATTTCACTTTACCTTTTCAGTATTCTCATCATAAAGCTTTGTGAGTTGCTTCGTTATTAAGCTGATGAATAAAAATACAAATAAGAAGATTAATAAATAATTCTACGACATAGCTTTTAATATAATAAAAGCTATGCCTTCCTAAGAATTTTTTCTATGTCTTCATTTTATCGAATCGTGAAGGCTTTTATCAAGAAAAATGACCAAAATATACACACTTTTTGAAAAGAAATCGACACTTTTTGAAAATAAATCTAAGAAATATTAACATTAAAATCCTGAATGGGTTCTAATAAATAACTTCTATGAAATTTCAATTTGTTTCATGGCTCTGAATCAAGCTTGAAACATGATATTTATCAAAACTATCTAGGTCTTTATATTCATTTATGCTCTACTCCAATTACAACGAACAAAAATATTTTAGATATTTTTAACATTTTTAGGTATCAATTATTTAAAACCCATTTTTACTCATATTTTCATATATACTGGTGAGCCGAATCCGTCTCAGCTCTGGTTGCATCAGTCTCCTACGCCCCATCGGATCACTGAATTAAGCCTCCGTAGAAGAATATATGTCCTGCATGATATGTAAGTGACAAGCTAGCGTTGTCCAACCATTTTTATAATCTTAGATACGCCAGCTTTACCAAACGGGGGGTAAGCTCTTCGTTACACCTCTGTCTCCACTTACCATTGTCGTAAATTGGACCATATATTCTGCGGATAACTATTATCTCAAAGGTAAAAATGTTTCGATAAATATACAAATTATAAATTCACTCAACACAAATGATACAGATTATGGTTTATTATCGAAAGAAGTGAGAAAAAACTAAGTCAATTTTTTTTCTTTTTATCATCATAATATGACCTGACAAAGAAACGAAAACGTTCGGCTTGTAATTGAAGTTTATAAATATACACAATAGAAAATGGAAAATAAAGGTAAAGACGGAAAAACTTTCTTGGGCAAAAGACGATTTGTAAAAACGAATTAATAAAACATAAAAAGAATGTGCCTGCCGTGGAAGACATCTTAATTACTTTGAGCGGAGGTTTAGAGATGTTCGTTATATAAACGGGAGAACAAAAAAGTTAGAAAGTGCGATCCGGAACAGGTTATCAGATTCTCATCACAGTATTTTCGTTCGGGAGAAACACCGGGTCTCATTGAATTTTAAGAGAAGTAATGTAATTAAAGAAGAAAACACCGACAAAAGCACAGGGACTGGGCGAAGCGTAGGCCGCTATATTCCCAAGGTAAATGGAACGAGGTAACCCTATTTTAGCTACGTTATTTTAAGAAGTCTTTGGGATAGGTATACAACAACACAATGAGATATAGTATAAACTCTTTATCTTCTCTAAGGATTGTTGAATAGAGGATATTTCCGTGTGAAGTCAGTCTTATTTATAAGTATTACAATGTAAATTGTCTAGAGGCTGGGATACATCGTTTACCAGCATAAATGTATTGTCTCTCATAATGTCTCGGAGCAGTGCCTGGATGGTTTCAATCCCAGGGCGGCAGGCTGTAAAATATAAGTCAGGATTGAAAAAGGCGTCTTGTGACGGGAAAGCGTCGTCTGAAAAATGTCACTGCGATGGATAAGAAATATTCAAGCACATTCACGGAATTCAGATCGGAATGTGATCGGAAAGTTAAAATAAGGATAAATTCTTTCGTGTTTTATTTATTTTTTAGGAAAAAATATTCGGAACATAAAACATACTACGCAGAATACTATGGAAAATAATTCGCAATCAATTATAACTCTTCGTTTAAAAGGGTGTTAAAATCTCTTGTTTATTCAATAGATAAATGCTGAAAGCGGCGAAAAAATCATTGACCGATTCGTTTTGATTCTTTATTAATCCATCGAACGTACAACATAGTTAACTACTATTTCGTTGTATACATCACAATTTGGCGAGTTTAAAGTCATATGACAATCTCTTACAACCAACCAGAACGATATTAAAGAGGCTTGAAATAAAAATCAGACCCGTTTGCAAAAAAAAAATACCAACATTATATTCGATATTGTCGAAGAGTTGTTTGGCAAAATATGCATCGCATGTTCTTAGGCTAGTATTTATAAAACGTTTTGAAATATATTGCAATGCTACACAATATATACTTCAAAATATTGAGAGAGAAAAAACGCAAATCCGTGCAACAAAAAAATCAAATTCGCCTTCTAGTTTAAATATGAAAAAGTATTTAAAACTTCCTGAAATTACATTTTATAAAACTTTGTTATCTATATCATAATAATCCTTCATAAACTCGACAAAGGTGGGATAAATCTGGGAAAATATAGATGTCTTTCGGCGCGGTGAAGCAGGAAGGTGCAGAAAATCATGTGGCGGTCATTTATAATGCGGATATAAAAAAAGTCCCGACAGTAAGTTATTCAGATGCGGTGACAGGCAAATGGTGGCGCTATTATGGCGAGCCCGCTCCGCTCGGAGAGGTGAGGCCACTTCACGGGGCACGACTAATTTCCGGTGCGGCGTACTTGTTCGGTGAGAACTATGTCTGTATGCGTTTGACGATTTTCCCACTTCGTGATTTATTGTATTTAAGATAACGTTAAAAATATTTATTTCTTGAATTTAAAATAAGATAAAATGTATACGGTACGTTTTCTGGAGTACGGAGATGATGGTTCATAAAAAAGGGATAATGACTTAATATATTAGAATAATGAACCGTTTGTCTTATGAGATATAAAAGATTTTTGTTTATTATTTTAACACTTTATTATTCATGCAAAATTGGGCAAAATGATTGTCAGATGAAAATCTCATGCGATATCTTATAAGTGAAATTATAGTAAAGGTAATGAATAATAATAGAATAGTTAACAATAAATTACTTCCTAATTTCACAAATTACACAAATCCACGCTGCACGTGTTTCTACCTCCTACCCCGATGATTTTTTCAGGCGGAATGATCCCGGTTTGTTATGGGAGCAGTGATTATATATCAGACTTAAGAGAGCTTCAATATATGAGGTAAAAACACGTGTAGCGGGGATTAATATAATTAGTGGAATAACAAGTTAAGTATTACTAAATATTCTAAAATTGAGTTCTACAAAGTTGAAGCCGGAGCCTACTATAAAAAAGTAATAATCATTTATACAACAATGTGTGTGCAATGCTACACAAGCCATATAACAAAATACATAAGCAATAAAATAAGAGTCCAAAAAATACGTAAGCAACAAATGAAAATAGTAGTTCACTTATTGTGACAATAATTGTCACAATAATTCATCTAGTTGCATACCGCATTCTCTTATGGCGAAACATACGTAGGTAATTTGCAAATCTAATTTATGAGTTAGTGGTCCGTTCTTATTATAAGTATGCTTATATATTCTACACATGCCTTTCCTCCGAGGCTCATCAAAACCTGGTAGACGACCTTGAGCAAACATATCTGATGCACTATAATATCTTGAAACCCCAAATATAATTTGGAATGCATTTTTATACTGTGATTTGAATTACTTTAAACTTCTGGACGTGTTATTAATCCAATATTAGCTTGTGTCAATTGACGTTACATTTATCATATCACTATATCAGCCGTTTGGTAGAAATATATGACGTATATAAATATGACACCATATTCATAATCATAATAAAATAATTCTATTGTAAAATATTATCTATCTTTCTTCATTGATAGAGCGTAATAAAAAAGATTTTTTTCAAACTGCTCAGTATGAAAAAAAAATACAAATGACGAAACAGCTATCACTTTTTAAAGCCGTAAAATTGATATTAACATTTTTTTTAATTTTAACTTATGGAATATAATGTATTAATGAAAGTTCGACTGTGTCAATAATACGAGTACTCCCACTATAATTCATAATAATAACTCAATCTAACACATGTCGCGTAATATCATTGTTCTAATTTCTAAGAATATCTCAATTATTTAAATACGCAAATATCTGGATAAGATCATAATTTAAACATGCGTAATGTTGAAATGACAGAGGTTCCCACTCTCGAAATTATTTTAGCTTCGAAACAAATATATCTATAGCACACATAATTGATTTCTTGTTTTATTAATAAAATTACTTAACCTAAATAATACGTTGTTCGTGTTACTTCGATGTTGTATCTTTCACGCGCACCAGCATAACGACTAAAACTTTGAAATGAAAAGTCTAATATGAATATGAAAGAAGACTTGTTAAAATATTGAGAGATAAGGTATATATTGATAAATTAAATATTTAATTTAGAAAATTGAAATATTTTTACAGATATTTTAAACCTGTTTCGTTTTTTTTAATTATCTTAAACCACGGGTATTATTTATTAAAACCTTTTGATTTCAATACAAACAAATGTACGAAGTTCGGCAGGCAACAAAAGCTGTTTAGTTTTTCTCATAAAGGTTATTTTCATCAGGTTAAAAGGTTCAGACAGACAAGACTTGTTGCACGCCTGATAAGTGGTTATTTTTCAAGAAAACATAAGACGTAGACACGAATCTCTTTGAATTGGTAAAACAGTTGATTGTCTGAGACGACAGATCTCCCCACATCTTCATATCAATAGATACAACTTTTGCCTTTGTTACATTCATTTGTACGTCTCGTCAAAGATGCACCTTTGTTTCTCGTACTTCTCACCCTTATCGACGATAAAAAAATCCTTCCTCGGCCTACATCTAACTCGATTTCCATTACTTTCAGAAGTTCGTATTTGTTTTCTCACGGTTCTTTTTTCTTTACATCCGCACCGGTGATGCGGAAATGTTGCAGTGTGGTTAGAACAACGTTGTCTTCGGCCTTATTAAATGAGGCTTTGGACCTCAGGATTAAAAACAATGGAGAAGACACGTTACTCTTTGTTCATCTGTTAGTATCGTCAATATTTTCGTGAATGTGTTAATAATAACACTCACTACAAGCAGGCCTCTAGCTAGCGACGAATTCGTTTGAGTAAACTGAGACTTTTCTGCGAACCGAAAAACCAATGTGAAACCACCGGGTGGAAGACAAACCTCTACCATCTAGGCCACAGAAGTCATCTGGATAAAATCCCGAAAAAAATTGACTTGCATAACCTTAAAATAAAAAACAAATTTTCAATTTGTTAAACATAAAATAAAATATAGTCTTAAAAAATTTCTTCGGCCTATGAAAATAAAATGTTTGATTTTTATACTCAAATATAACATATACGAGTATGTATATCCAAAACGATACCATCCGAATATCCCCCAAAGCACAATAAAAGAAATACTATGCCAAATGAGAAAAGGAGACGCGAAGAAACACAAGACAGGGTCAATTTGGAATCACCTGCGTCAAAACATATTGCCTCTATAGGTGAATGTAAAAGTTAATTCATTCTATTTGGCGCAATCTCTCACGGAGTTCAAAGGCCCTTTAGTGAAAAGGAAGGGCTCGGTAGTTTAATTAAACAAAGCTCGCAACGATCGGTGAATATTGAAGTCGGTCGGCGGTCGACAGGTTTAATAGCTCGATAAATACAAACTTTTGCAGCCTTCCGTAACAGCGGGAATCCATTTCACCTTGCGATGGGTACTGGGCATGCTATGATTTTTCAACCCTTTCCTAGTCGCGCCTGTACAACTTATTATTAAACCACGTCAAGAGATTTCGAAATTTTCAAACCTACACGATTCGAGTTTAACTCATTAAAATAAATGGTTTATTTTTAATGAAACGCAGCTGAAGTCTGGAAATTTAAATATTTGAGTTTTACTGGTTTTTAGATCATTTTACTAGGTAATGCTTTTTAAATTTTAAAGGGCGCAATGAAAGTTTGAATTAAAAGCTCTTTTAAAACTGTGCGATTGCACTATAATCATATTTCACTGATTTTGGTATTTTTTTTTATTTTATCGTGCGAAGCAGAATGTATCATTTTAGTTTAAGGGGCATTGCATGACATAATTTTTAATACTTTCTATAAATACACATATTGATTTTATTTATTACAATGGTAATAAGGTATTTGAAGTGGTTGAGTCACATATTGAGGATGCCGGCAGGTAGCTGGTCGAAGGCTGCAATGTTTTATCACCCGCAGACGCACATCTTACAACATACATTAGTATTATTTGCAGTCTGGGTGGAGTCGTAGGATGTGAACCAACCTGGATGGAAGCATTCTTTAGCGTATCTATATTTTTGGTGGAACGTTAAGGGCGATAATGATGTTTAAGTAATGCAATTTAACCTCTTTAGTAAGGTAATAATAGCGGCTAATATGCTTAAAAAAACGATGTGATTGAGATTTTGTAATATAGACTGGATTACAGGTATTTCCATAAAAAATATGATTCACTACTGGTATTATTTTACCTGAATAATTTGTTAATTTGCGATCACACTTTCATAGCACAATCTTTGATCATCGTATTATTCTGGTGTATTGGAAGACATTACCGCATAAATCCGCCAGATTGTAGTGTATACAATATAATACAGCATAGTCATACAAATAAAGTGTAAAACAATACATCACAGTCATACAAATATGGCAGCCGTAATATCTAAGAAATGTTATCTGGAAAACAAACATGCGAATCAATAGCAACACCCGAATATACGAGTATAAGACCTGTGGTAGGCCGATCGTGACTTATAATGTTGATCTCATACGACCAGAACAAAGAGCCTTTTTCAAACAACCGAGACATGAATATTACCATCGCAGGACAATATCTCCGAGATAGGGTCAGAATCTTTCACATTCAACAGACTTGCAACACAGAAGACATCGTTAGATGGAGCAGGAAGATAAGGCGTTACTGGCGTGACCAAGTAATATGATGGGCAGAGAAAAAATCTCATCCAAAGTGGTACACGAGATCCCCGTAGGATATCATATGCCAGGTAAGCCTCCTAAAAAGTGGAATGACAGCTGGTACTCTGCCTCCCAAGATTGATTTCCACAACAACAGACCCAAGATCTACATCAAGAAGAAGTCACAAAGACGTGTCCGCATAATATATTATATAAAAGCACAACAATCAATCCCTTATGTTTATGTTTACAAAAGTAGGGTAATCACAATGGTTCTATATGGTAACGATTGTCGGTTCTCTTCTAATCCCGAATAAATTAATTTCGCCACGAGGTAAACAGTGAAGGGGCAAAAGGCGGCGGTTCTATTAGCAGTCCGCGCCGACCGGCTGATTGGCGCGGTAAACATCATTAGATCGATACCAAACCCAGTCAGTATATGTTATGTAGTGTTCCGCTACACTCACCCGTCCTGGAGTAGTAACGCTTTACAGCAGTCCTCCAGTGGCGTGACTGTAATGAGAAGTGTCGTGATGCTCAACTATTTCTACTTGGGAGTTTTTGCCATCCTATACCGAGAAGCGATAAATTATACTATTTATGGTCAATGCATAAATAACAGAAAGTAACATTAGGGCAGCGTATGGTCAACGTACGAATAACAGAAAGGAACATTAGGAACAGACATACGCGAAGCTGAACTTCGTCAGATATATTATATACATGGAAAAAACGAAAAACCTTTTGAAATATTGTTGTACATTAAGTTTTTATTTTGTGACTTTATTAAATAAGTTTTTACGTGAGTTGTTCATTGTATTATATGTTTGTTGTGTACAACACAACCTGGCGAGTTTATTGTCATATGTCAATATACGAGGCGTATCCAGAAAGTAAGTGTACTGAGGCTCTCACGACCGGATGGATTTTATTTTCGACATGTTGGCTACACAGCCTGACCCTTCCCCTCCGCAATGAGACCAGTTCGAGGTCAGTACGTTGAGAAGTGTCGACGCGACAACACGTTTCGTGAAAAATGTCAAACCAATCTCCCGCCAAGTGCGAAATACGCGGCGTCATCCGTTATCTCGTTTGGAAGGGAAAACCTCCGGTTGAGGTTTATAATGAGGTGAAAACTGCATATGGTGATAAAGCTATGAATCGTACGAGTGTGTACAAGTGGTGTCGCGAGTTTAAAAACGGTCGTACGTCTGTGCATGATGATCAGAGGAGCGGAAGACCTTCAATTGTGACTGACGAAATTGTGGAAAAAATCGAAAATGCGCTCCGTGACGATCACAGATTGACTGTGGATGAACTTTCTGCGATGTTTCCGCAAATCTCCAGATCTCTACTACACGAAACCATCACGGAAACCCTCGGATATCGGAAACTGTCCGCGAGGTGGGTCCCAAAACAGCTGACAGACCAACACAAGCTGAATCGAGTGGAGGCCGGGCAAGAGTTTTTGAGGCGCTGCAAACTCCATGGAGATGAATTTCTCCGCCCCATCGTTACTGGAGATGAAACTTGGGTTGCACACTACACGCCTGAAACCAAAAGGCAGTCTCAACAGTGGCGTCACACCTCTTCACCCTCCGCCAAAAAGTTCAAAACAACAATTTCAGCCAAGAAAATCATGGCATCCGTGTTTTGGGACTGTCAAGGCATAATTTTAATTGAATATATGCCTCAAGGGGAGACCATCAACTCTGCAAGATACTGTGAGACCCTAAAAAAATTGCGGAGGGCGATTCAGAATAAGAGGAGAGGCATGCTGACAAAGGGAGTCTGCCTGCTGCACGACAATGCAAGACCACACACGGCCAACGCCACGAAGGAACTGCTCGCCTCATTTAAATGGGATGTCCTGAACTATCCCGCGCATTCCCCTGACCTAGCACCTTCAGATTACTATCTCTTTACCTCCCAGAAGCTGCACATGGGTGGAAAAAGGTTTTCAACCGACGAGGAGGTAAAGGAGGAGGTGGAGAAGTGGACGGAGGGGTTGGCGGGAAACTACTTCGAGGAAGGCATCAAAAAGTTGATATCCCGCTTCACCACCTGCATTGAGAGGAATGGCGACTATGTCGAAAAATAGCTTACATATGTACTACGGTAACCACGTAATTTTTTTGTTTAACTAAAAAAAATTGTAACCTACAAAAATTCAGTACACTTACTTTCTGGATATGCCTCGTATTTCAACTAACAAGAAATATGTTATAGAAGCCTTAAGTGAAACCACACTGGAACCATTTTTTTTAATCGGGTACCAACCGGAACTGAAACCCCAGCCCCCGGGTCGGAAAACAGGCGTTTTATTAACTTGTCGATGGAGGTCATATAGTGCGAACAATAATACTTTATGGTGGTATTCCCATGCACATTTTAAGATGAGTTATTTATTCCTAACTTCCTGATTTTGAGAAATTTTTTAGTCATTTTGGCCAACATTCAAAGATAACCTGGTTAAAAATGCCAATATAACAATGCATTAACGGAAGGATATAGAGAAGCTGTCTTCTCCAATGTATTGGGCATTTGTTGAAAATTCACTCGACATGTCATGAGTAAAGCAAATGTTAGTAAAAATGTTTTTATAGTTCGAGTAAAATAACGAAAACGAATCAATGTAATTTTAACGCGAAAAAAATACAAAAGTTCTTGTGGAAGTAAATCAAATCATAAAATGTAAGTCAAAAATCAGAACGAAGATTGTAGTACAAAATATTTTCAATAATATAATTTAGCTAATCGTTTAGAAACCATAATCTTGAATTGATCAAAATAATATGTTTTTTTTTTAAGAAACTCGAAAACCCTCACATTACTAAACACTCGTACAAATTAATTTGTTAATTCGTCGTGACTGATCTAAAAATAAAACCATTAACCTGCCAAATTGGCAAAAAGGAGCTTAATGCCTGCGATCCTCGACTTGCTCACGTATTTTTCCTGTTTTTTTTTAATGTCAAGTTAATTTTTTCGCTCTTTCAATATTCATTCGGTTTGTCGACGAAAAGTTTGCTGTAATTACACGCCGCTTTAAGCACGCTCTTCGCACAAACCCTCCATACTTTGAGTATGGGTAATCATAAAGTGACCAGGCGTACTGATTTATAGAATACATAAGATTTATTGAAGAATTGTATTCTTCTTTCAGTGTCTTCTCCTATCAGAGGTAGGCTAATATGTCAATCTCTATGTTGTTGACTGCAGCCAAAAACAACTAACTAGAACTGTTGGGCAGTTGAACTGCACCATACACATTACGTAGATCGTTAGAACGAGAAATGCAGTGTCTTCCTCCACTTCGTTTGTCATTTATTTTTCCTTGGATGATCTGTTGTATTATACTGTATTTGGTGTCTCTCATTATGTAACAGATATAGTGCAAACTTTTACAGATTTAAAGGAATCTTGGTCTTTACTCATACTTGCTAACATTCAAACCTTTGTAAGACGATTTTTTTAAAGAATCTGGACGATTACTTTGTATATCAACATCTCAAAAGCTAAGTCCATACATTGTGCTGCTTAGTTCTGCGTCATTCCGCATTCTCAATTCCAGGCTGAAGTGTCGGGTTATAAAATAATATTTCCCCTTTATAAACGTAGTTCTCGTTATCTCTATGATGGTTTTTATTTCATTTCATGGAGGATTCCCATTTTGATTAATTCACCGTCAAATATATTCATATTGGTTGCCGCGTTAAGTAATAGATTTTAAAGTGAAAATTTAAACACATTTAAACAAAAACCTAAATAAACGAAAAACAAAACTAACCGAACCCTTTCATTACATCCATCAAACTCATAGTATTTTTAACAATCACATATCCGGAGATTTTACCCGCTTGCCTTGGTCACATGGTCAAGAGAGATCAAGGAAAGTATATTTGGATCAAGTGAATGCTATTTTGCGAGAAGAAACATAAAAGAATCAAGGAAATCGAAGAAATTGTATGATGTTTATGGATGTAAAAGAAGCAAAACACTTGTCAAGATATGCATGCTTGGCGTTCTATCCTCTCCGTCTACTCCGACAGGAAAACGGCGTGATAGCGTGAATGAATATTGAAAATCGCTTAAAAATATCAATATTCACCTAGTTAACATAAAGTTGAATGACAAAGAACTTTTATAACATATTCGAAATAATAAAAATATGTACTGATGTTACCTACAGAAAATCTGGTCAGTCGAATCATGCACCGAGTACACTTCGCTCCATTCCGACTAGATTCATTATTTATGTATTTTGCTTTTAAAATGGTAAAAGATAATACTGACGGATAATATTGATCGGCTATTTTTATGATAATAAGCTCCTCGTTGAAGCTACACTTGGATTCATTAATATCTACTTACATTTTGAGCACTTCGAGTAATGAATTATTCAAATTTAGTTCAACACCGGTATAATATGAAGAAGAAAAAAACAATATTTATTTAGTTTCAAATGGTGATCGTTTTATATGTTATGGTTCGTTTTGTTAATTTTTGGCCGAGTAATAATTTATTGGAGTTCTTGTGATATTTAACATATTGCAGTGCACAATATCGTTAAATTTGTCGCGTTATTGAACTATTATTGGTATGTTTTGTGTATCATTCTATATTCTACTGTAGTAGTTATCCTTGTTCTGTTGGCATGGTGGCGCGTGCAGTAGTGAATGTTTCATTATTTTGTGATAAATTTTAATATGTAATTGGCCTCAGTAAAATGCACTTTAATTGTTTCACACCTATATCTATATAAATCTTTAAAAATACCTGTAAGTTGTAATAAATAAAATAAGATAAATAAGACGTAGTGCACATGGAACTACCAATATGAAAAATAAGATTAATTATCCACCGAACTACCACAAGATAATATTGAACCAAATTTGCTCATTGTCAGTTACGTTAATTTCTCTATTTAATGTTGAAGGTATAAGTTCGGACAGTTTGTTTTTCAAACTGACCTTCAGTCGTCAAGGTTGACAAAAGCGAAACATTCACTTTTTGTTTGACAAAATGAGCAACGAGGAAAAGAGCAGAAGGCAGCGGCGCTGTCAAAAGGAAGGAAAATAAAGGAAAGACAAGGGCTTCCGCCGGGCTCACGGGCTTACATTCCCATCCCTGATCTTGCCGGACAGACAGGTGGACATGGATTGACATTGTATTTTTTGCCTAAATCTTTGTTACAGGAAAATATAGAGTATATACGATGATTTAAGGCAATTTCACTTTTATTGTCTTTGATATTTTGTGTTCCTTTGGCATAAAATATATTTTATTAGGTTGTTGGGAAATTAAGTTCATATTTTTAGTTCAAATTCAAACGCATTTTTTAATATTCAGGTGTAACCTTATTCCATAATATATGCACCGTTTTGTGGAACAACGTACGCCATTTTCCGTGCAACTAAAAAATCCATCCTCCCGGAGCTTCGCATCTTTCTGGGCGAATAACTGCTCAAGATGATTTTTGAAGGACTCCAGGGAACTGAAGTTCTTTCAATTAGGCGAATTCTGTAGTTACCAGAATATTTGGTGATAGGTCTTGTGAATATGGTGGGCAGAATAGGACATCCCAGCCTATCTGCACCAATTTTTGTCGGGGCTGCAAAGAGACGTGAAATCGTGCGTTGACTTTGTGAAAGATGACGCTTTTGCTATTGGCTGATTCTGGACACTTCGGGTCGATTGATGTCTCCAATTGATTCAGATACGAGCAGTATTTCTCTGAATATGTAGGAGCAGCTCGTAGTACACGATTACCTTTCAATCCCACCAGATACATATCATGAAGACCAGCCTACGGGGTGGTTTTCAAGGTGCCCTTATTTGCCCCAAGACCTCTTTTGCTCAACATTGTTGTGGACGATCCATTTTTCGTCATCCGTCACTATTCCTTTAAAAAATGGTTGGTTTTCGTTGCGTTTTTACAGCTTACAGACCCAATTCATTAAGTTTTTTTCGATAAAACCGTGTGATATCAAAACATCGTAGCGGTTCATGTAATCAAGCTTCACCAAATACTTGTAGACGACGGTTTTGGATATTTTCAGTGTCTCAGTTATCTCTCGTGTCGAACAATACTGGTTACTCTCGATCAACGCCTTGATTTGCCCATCATCCATGGTAATTGGCCTTAGAAAGTGGACATCCACCTCGAGTGTCGTAATACATTACGAATTTTTTAAACCACATTTGACATTGTTTTTATTATTCTTTCTCAATACAGGTTTAACCCAATTACATTGAAAAATACAAAAATTTTCAACATTAAAAAAGTATTTAAAAAAAATTATATAAAATACAGGATGGCGGCTTATTGCATCGTCGCCAAAGGTTGAAATTCACTTTTTTTGTTTGTGTTGCATTTTTTCCTTTGTGGTAGTAAAAGACTATGAAGCACAGAAAAAAGAACTACTTACTAAGGTCCGTCTTCAAAATGAAAAAAAAAAACGCTTAAGTAATTTGGGTCAACAATTGCCGAAAAAATGCGCTTAACTATAACCTTTCATAATAATACACATTCAGCGTGTGTGGCACAAACCCCTGCAGGCAGCCAAAACTCATCCTGGTGTGTTAGGGCTGACAATGTTGAGTGAATATTAATAAAATCAAGGTTAAACAGATCGCAAGATCTAGAAGAAGAAGGTTAAAACTTCCTAGTCTGAGCTACAAATATAAATACATGAAAATAATATCAAGGTGAAATGATATCCAGCACAGGCATATGGAGGTAACTCATTGACAACCCAACAAAGATAGTGCCGAAATTCGATCTCTCTAGAAAACTATGTTAGGTTGAAACGTGTACGGAAGAACTTGGAAGATGTGCATATATGCAGCGAAAGTGAGGATTCAGAGACGTACTCAACTATAACTGTGGCGCTCTCCATGAGACCCCGATAAATGGGTATTTTATGGCAAATTAAATCTAAGATTTTTTCCAAACAAGCCGCAAAGCGGCGAAACATTTCCTCAATTACCTCAGAAAAGGTATAATTTGGGTTGGGTCCATTTTGCAAAATTACACTCATATATCATGCAATCTAACCACATATATCATGAAATCCAATCCGCAGTTCAAAATACATTGAATAAAAGAGAATAACTATTTTAACAGAATGGAACCTTTATTCACCAAAAGGCAACAATTCAATTTGAAATTCAGGATTTCCATACCGGCCATTTATCCTCGATACGTCACCGAGGTCGCGCGGCTTGACGTGATAAAATAATGGCGGCTCAGGCATATTTGCACAAGTTTCTCAAATAAATTTCCCAAACCAGTAACGATGTCACATCACTCAATTACAAGCGCCCTCCGTGAGGTCCGGTAGGAATCAAATATCATAAAACGTCAAAACGTAAAAAGAAGACTGGGCGACGGAGAGAAGGGAGCGGCAAGGGGAAGATATCCCTTGGGGCCCTGACTATTGACATAAGGACAGTAGCACCGAACACAACTTTCATGACGTTGACATTTGAGATGTACTTAATCGTAAATATCAGATGAATATTCAAATATATTCCTAATTTTAACGTAAATATATCAAACGGATAATGACATTGAATTGTTATAATCAAATATATGTTTTTATTAACTAGAATATACAATTAATTTTGACTATGTTAGAAACAATCGATTTTTATGTCATTTTGAAGTTAGGTTGCATATTTTGTTCAATAAACTCTATGATGGAGCTAACTATAAAACATTTTTCATTATTTAAAAGATAATTTTAACATCAGTGGCATTCAGATTTGATTGCCAATGGTGATAAAACAAATGTTCACAGAGGGGCTTTTTAACGTCTTTCTGGTGAATAAGATGAAATTTCCATATAAAAATAAGGTCTCTAGGTTGTTTACCGTACGTGGCAAAAATATTATAAGTACAATCTAAAATTATAATTAACTCGAAGCACAAAGGCTTATTTTTTTTGTTTGAAAAATAAATTTTTCAAAACATCTAACATATAATATTGTTATAGATGTTTTGAATTAACTTTTATTTGTATACAGTAGAGCCTGGCTAGAATATTGCCACGTGGCAATCTCTCACAACCAACCAGAAATATGTTAAATATGTTTTAAGGAAACCAGACTGCAATTTTTTTTAAATAAAATAGCTTTCAACGGAAATTGAGGCAATAAAATTCAGGATGGAACACAGGTATCTATCTTACCAACCAGGCAAAGGAAGTAAACTGTTATCACTATTAAATCATCTCTTAAAATACAATATTACAGGAGGAACAAATTCAAATAAAAACAAGATATCAAGATAAAAATACTAATTTAAATATTCTCTTGAATTTTCATTATCAGTGAAATTGAAATTGTAATCGTCCTTCAGCATACATATATTGTCACGGGTACACACACATTTTAAATCATCAGCCCCAACCCACCACACGCCCACGAATAAACTCCGCCGCCCTCCGCCCGCCACCCCCGATAAGCGGTGCGGGATCACCCATAATATTTTGCCAATAACGCAAAGTGCTTTCCCAGGTTCGGATATTTACGTTTCATATAGAGTTATAGAGCTCATAGGCGCCAAAGGGCAGGATGACCCAGAGGAGCGGCGGAGGGCGGGGCGGAGACTCTCCCTGTCTCTCTAAATTATCTCCCACTTTGATAAAGGAGGTTCTATAAAATCTTTCATGGAGAGGTATCAATATTTAAGTGGTGCTCCTCTTTGCGTGACGTGGACATTTTGGATATAAAGCAGCGTAATGTTTCAACAACGTTCTGACATTGAACTAAAATGTAAATTATTTTAAACAAATCATAAAAAAAGGTTGTTGTTATCCAACTCTTTCAGGTTTAAATAACCTGAAAATAGTTCATGATGCTTTTCAGACGAAGCTTTTGGTTCCAATTCCATATAAGTCCACGTGTGAATATTCTAACACATGTACATCCACCAGAAATAATGAAACCTACATAAGCAGACACATTCACAGAAATTTTACGTAAGGCTTCACCATTTTCAACTTATTTTATAAGCTTAAAATATTTCACTTTGTATTGCTAAGTTAAAAGGTATAAATCAATATGACATAATACTATACATACAGCATTCCTTATTAAAAAACAAAAAAACTTCAGATTCTGGGGTACTGAGAATCCCAGGGAATTCCATCAGCATCAGTTGCAACTCCAAAATTGCACTGTTTGGTGCGATGTTATGGGGCTAAGAGTTATCGGTCCCTATTTCTTTGAAAATGAGGAAGGTCAGCCAGATAGAATCAACGGGGCCCTGTATAAAACAATGCTCGAATTTTTTTTACGCCTAACAGTCGAAGATAATCTTTTATCCTCAGTATATGTATGATAAATAAAATTTTCTTTCTTAGCCTAGACTGCCCTTCAACATCGTGAACATCTTTCAACAATTCATATTTTGCGGTTCACTCGGATGTTAAATATAATATAAACAAATAATCGTTACGAGAGAATTGTGTTACGTCAAGTCATTTTATTTTACGTAATTGTAAGAGGTGAAACGAAACATTAAAAAAACGTGGGTTCTATATTGTTGTGTTTTGCTATTTTCTGGATGGTTTCAAGCTGTAGCTGAGAAGTAATAAACAACCCTGAAAATGCATTATGTACCTACAGGAAGTCCGGATATAAAATACATCTGTATATTGATCGTAAGCATCGAAGGGAAAATAGAAAAAAAACTACCATTAAAAATATATTATTTTCTACTCAAATGTTCCTTTATGTGGAAAGTTGTTAATAGCAACACATAAATATAGTGTACTTCCCTATAGCCCATTAGCAGTTATTATATCCTCGAAAGCTGTCTATTTATGTTGCTGGAGAGTTAAACGGCTGGATGAGCCGGGATCGGGCGGGTAATGAAGGATTCTCTGTTTTCCCAAATTATCTCTTATTTTCCTTTGATCACGGAGATTATACGGAATCTTTCGCGGCGAAGTATCGACCTTTGATTAGTGCCCCTTAAATCTCGGACATTTTATGTTAATCAAAACGTCTCGTTATTGCTAAATGATATACAAACAAGAAAATTCCTAATTTTAAAAGGCAACTAATAAAAAATATTGAAAAAATCAAAAAAACACTAAGTAAAGCGTATTTTCGTTCTAAAGATCGTATAAAATTTCGCTAAAAGATTTTAAACTCTTTTTATAAGAGTGTAAAATAATACACACCTCGAACATTATTAAGAAGTCATCATTGAGCGTTTTTATTTTGTATTACGGTGTTTCCTCATAAATTTACTCATAAAAATGCGTTTAAAGTATTGGTTTAGGTTGAATATAAATTCAAAAAAATATTCAATTAGAATTACATATACATTGATATACGAGTAGAATCTAGAGATACTAAATTAGATTCATTTTATAATTCACGTGTGAAGTCTTAATTCATATAACAGTACAAATGTGCTACCTACTTATAAATAACGTCCATATTTTGTCGAAAAAAATATCAAATTATTGAAAAAAGTTTATTCGACAGAATAAAAAAAATAGCATGAAAACACAATATCACTTTTGTAATTTGTTTTTATCAAACACTGTTAAGTATTGTTGTCAAGGGAGCACCATTAAGTATTATTTGTGCTCGCTTGATGATGAAGTGAAAGCCTTGAAACCGGTAGGATTATACCAGTGTAATAAACAGTGTTGGATAAAAACAAATTACTAACACCTCCACAATGTTAATGCCTTAACTATAAATGATATACAATATTACAATACTTTTATATAAAAGTTCATCTTTCATGTGTTAATTACCTTAATAGGTCAATGAAGGGAGGCAACATAAAAATGTTCAATTTCCATAAATGCAGGACACGCCTCATTACAACCACATTCTCGTTTCTTTCTAATGCCACACACCAACACGGGGAAGGAGAGTGGTTGCCACACCTCAAAGGAAATTGACGTATTTACCCCTAAGAGTGAATATCGAAACATTTCCTGGTTTTGTGTTAGCTTTATTGTTTCGGTCCCTTTTTCTTTCTTTTTTCCAGTAATTCATCCTACTAATGAAGTAATGTTATTATTGGTATTATAAAAAAGTTATTTGACATCAAAGGTAGCATGCAAAGATATTTAATAATGAATACTTAAGGGATGGGTGTTAAATTTAAAAGTAAATTGCTTTAGTTATGTTTTATTTATAAACATATCGAGCTCCATTTTGATCTAGATATAGCTTTTTTGGATTTTTATTTGAAGAAGATGTTTCATAATTTTCACATTTCTTCCATAGTCTTAGAAAAGTGGGAGGCCCATCGCCTGCAAAGGTTTTGTTACTTGCCCCTACCCTGCACCATGTCGATCACTGTGCTATATTGCAGAACAAATGTGTCTCCGCATATTTTGTACACTTTTTTCCCCGAGTATGCCGGGGTTAACTCACGGATCATCTTCCTTCCGAAGTTAACAAAAAAACCGCTAATCCTTCCGAAGTTAACAAAAACTAATTTGCCACTCAATATATAGTAATAATCCAGACTCATTTGTAATACATAAATAAATGTGTGAAAATACATTAAAACACAATAAAAAGTCAAGCCTCCTTACAACGCTCCGCTTTCTAAATGACTGAACTTTTAAGAAATCGTAACACTCCAGCAGCAGTGATTTTTTTTTCAATTTAACCATTCTGTCGACATCACCATCCATGCTGTTAGACTCTGGAAACATCTACAGCAAAAAGACTAACACCATCGTTAACGTACTTCAAAAAACGAACTAAAAAACTTAACATCTTTCATCAACGACAAAACATGTCTTTCCTCGTTTGTCCTCATATTTTTTTCAATATAATTTTCCTTTTCCTGCCCATCGATAACCTTGTTAAATTTGTATTATCGTTGTTTCCATTTTTCTTTTGGTATTGCACAGTTTTTTTTATCTGCATCAATAATGTAAAGTCCCCATCATTCGCGCAAAAATTTCACCATAGTCTATCATATAACGCCTCTGAAACGTTTTTCAAGTAACATCTTAACGATAACCATTCCGAAAATAAGTAAACAAATTTACAATTACCGAGAAAATCTCCGAGAGAACCGGTTATAATAGGGTCATAGAATTACTTTGAAGTGTTAATGAATAATAATTAAATAATTTAATTACTTTGAATTGTTAATCAATACGTTTTCTACAAAAATATATAATTTCGACTATTGTTAAAATTTATTGTCAAGATTTCCCAGGTCCATTTGGATGAACGGCATACATTGTGTCGAATACGAGCGTGGTCAAGTATCCTAATATATGCGCTATGTTTATTAACATTTTGCGATGAATGGCCATTAATGGCATTGTGCTGTGTGTGAAACGTTTATCATATATTGTTTATTGAATCCACGGGTACGTCAGCTGGAGCATAATTCAGATTCGATAAATTTTACCAACACGAATATCACTCACCACTTTATGAAATCTACTTATGAATATAAAGTGAACAAAAATATTTCAAATTAATTTTTTTAAAGATAAACACGAACAAACCCGAATAAAACTTTTCGTAAATAGTCTCCCTCCACCTTTATTCCAATAGAGGTACAGAACTCTATATTTTTTATGACACCACCAATTTACGATGGAATCCGGAAACTACAATATTTTTTGACTATTGAGTTGAATCATTCATCATAAATTTACAATTAGATCAGGTGCAAGTAAGGAAGTTGGAATTGATAAAGAAAAAATGTTAATTCGTTCAAATCATATTAACGAACATGTATAGCTGATAAAAATACTTTAAACTACGAATAATACTTGAGGAATTTCGAAATTTTCGACACCGGAAATTCATAAAATATATGACGGTCCTTATTCAAACAAATGTCATGGAAAACTCTTCCCTAGACTGTAGGCAGGCTGACGGCATGAAGGTATTCAAAAGAATTATTAAGTTCAGAATGACTGAAATATGTTACATTGAAATGTTAGCGCCCTTTAATACATCGTTGGGCACTAAAAGACGCTAAAAAGTAACAATTAGATTAAATATATTTGTTTTTTTCAGACTTCGCATACCTTTGGAACGTAATTTTTTTAGAACTAGCTGGTATTACTTTTTTCCGAAGCTTTAATCATTGGAATAAAATTCAATTTCTAGGCATTTATCACTGTATAAAATCATAGTGATAATGTTTGGAGTAATGGAAAGTCTTTTCGAGCTGAAATAAAATGGGGAAAATGGAAGAAATAGTTTTACGGAATTTTATTACTTCAAACAATAAATCACGCCCCGAGTTTCTAACACAACGACAAAAAGTCAAGACTGGTGTCAGCTCAAGAGGGCGAAACTTTGCTGATGGTTTCGTATACCTTCGTAAACAAAATGGAAGACGAAATTAGATGAAAAATTATGTGCTTTACGAAGAAACATTTCACGAGACGACCAGCTTGTGTATTATAAGATAAAAAACTTGTATAATTTACGTCCAAGATAATATAACAGAGCTCAAAAGTAGATAAATAGACAATTCCATCGTTGTCTGGTACCCATACTGTACTAAGTTAAACCTGGAAGGCCAAATTCTACGTGGCATTTTTTTAACCAACCAGAAGTGAACTGTTTGAGAAAACCAACCCCTTTTTTAGGTACCATTGGGAATCGAACCCAAGCCCTGGGTTGAAGAGAAGCATTCTATCAACTAAGTCACGGAGGTTACGTTCGCATCACATTCGTTCTAAAATTAAACATTCAATCTAATTCCTCCTTATCGGTAGTTGCCATAATTCCTGACTCGTTTTTGATTACGCAAATCTGATTAAATAAATATATGTTACAGAAATAGAAGTACATACATTCCAATATCATAATTACTTGTCTAGTAGGTGGTAAGTTGTCGTTGTTTATTTTTACAAAACTCTTATCGTACCTTAACGAAGAACCTAAAAACATGTTGAATTATTTGAATTGATTGTATTCAATACAACAGTAGGTAGAAAAGTCATCGTTAATCATTTTCGCAAAGCTGTTTTCGTACCTAAACGAAGAACCCAAAAACACGTTTAATTATTTAAATTGATTGTAATTAATAAATAATAAATCTAGTACATGTATAAATAAATCCTCGATATTTATTTTCGCAAAACGCTTTTCATATCTAAACGAAGAACGCCAAAACATGTTAAATGATTTAAATTTATTGTATTAAATATACCTATTAACAAATCTAGCTAGTGGAAAACTAATAATTATTTATTTTCGCCAACTCTTATGTCTTGAAAACAAATTATTAAAATTAATTGTAATACATAGTTTGAAGCATTGAAATCTTGTAATGAATGGTTCAGGTTTAAGATCTTAATTCAGTTAGCAATCAAAATAAAACTTAACCTGCGAAAAGCGACATAACTTATATTAATCAACGCTCCGAATTATTTACGGTATTGGATTAAGAAAACATTGTTACCTAGAAAAAAATGTAAAAAGAGAGAAATATGCTCCAACGTGAAAACAGGTTAAGAGAATGGGATTCGTGTTCTAAGCTTTAACAATTAGTTTAACTTTGAGTTCAATTACACAGTTGTTGTCGACAATGTTACTGTAATAGCTACATATTCAATTACACAGTTGTTGTCGACAATGTTACTGTAATAGCTACATATTCAATTACACAGTTGTTGTCGACAATGTTACTGTAATAGCTACATATTCAAACACGTGTCGTATCAGCAGTAAAAAAAGAGTTTCTTAAATTGGCTGTTTGTATTTTTTTATTTACATTATCGTTAAAACATTAAAAAATAATTTATCTGCTTACTCAGGATTTTACTATATAAGTAACTTGATGGCTATTTTAATTGAAATTAAACACATTTACAATACAACCATGGCAGTTTCAAATATTTATTGACTAAATGACTTTTAGAAATAAATTGACGAATTCATAAAAAAAAGCAAAGCATAAAGAAGTGGGGACCCCTTTGTATTGCGTATTGTAAACAAAGCATTTTCAATTATTTACTCCCATATTTCTCGACAATAGTAAAAAATGAAAAGAGACGACAGCCTGTAACGTTGCTTCGGTAAGCATTATCTTGTTAAATATACAAAGGTTCTTTTATCGATTGAATTCTAATACACAAACATCTGGATATGCCAAGATATCAATTTGGTGGATAAGACGGGCAGTGAGAAACACGATACTTGTTTAACAGAAGCAAATGTTTGTTCGGACCCACAATGAACATCTGGCGACCTCTTTGTTTGTTCTTTGGCTTTTATTCACAAGACTTAAGGCAAGCTATTTGTGAGATTTACATTTCTCTATTTTTTTCTCAAAACAAAAAAAACGTGATTGAAAAAAATCATGGGAGAAATCAATTTAAAAACAAGCTAGGTAATAAAAAAATAGTATTTTACTTATTTATTCGTATGGAACCCTTCCACACATCCAAATTGGTAACTCGGATATATTGAAGGAGTGTCAGTGTCACAACGTGGTCAGGAGACCACATTGTCCTCAACGAGCCTTCGGGCTAAGAACCACTGAGTAGTCACGCATCTTGAGGATTGTCAGCGCACATGTTGGCAATAAAACCTCGCACGTGAAGAAGGAACGACATAAACACACGTCTAGAGGTCGCGCTCGTGAGCATTGTTACCAGACGATTTTTTTAGTTCCAGTAGGGATCCTTATTATATTTTTTTCGGGTACATTCGGGAATCGAACCCGAAGCCCTCGGATTGCGTTTCATGCGAAATCATGCGTTTTACCAATTAGGCCACGGAGGTCGCCAATGATGTTCGCCATTTGCTGTACCTGCTCTTTACTATATATTTTCATGATAACATTGTATAGATGAAAAAAATTAAAAAACATGATCAAGTCTTAATGGAGGTTTTTCACTTATAATAATAGTTACTTTACCAATGCCTCGACAAGTTCTCTAGAGAATATGTATGAGTCGTTATCAAGTTCCAATAAACAAGTATGTCTCTCGAAATTTTATTTTTTGTGCATTTTTGTTATTCACAAGATGGATTTAAGGACATGGTTATATGTATCAGAATTAGTACGCCATGCCACGTTACTCCAAAATGTTACGGTGGACATCACCTTGACAGACACTCAAAACACAACCTACTGGCTTCAGTGGTCGCCGAATTTAAAAAATCGACATCTTGCTCGAAACCAAAGTCGGAGAATGTGAACGTAAACATACGCAAGAAGCATTATTGGACAGTTAAATATTTTCATTTGTTTTTTTTTGTGCACTGAGAAGGCAATGCGGTGTATGTTATATATGAAAGACAGAAAAAGAAGTGTAATAATTAAGGATAAATATGAGTTAGAATAGATGTGTTAAGTAGGGTGAAAACGAGCGTGATAAGATGGTTTGGACATGTTTAACGGATGGTGACGAAAGACTGACAAAGCAAATTTATGGTAGAGAACGATGGAAAAAGTTTGGATGGACCAAGTGAATGATTGTTTTAAATAAGTAAAGGTAAGGAATAAGAGAAACAGAAGGAAGTATATGAGAAAATACATGAATGTGGAGGAGACGAAGAAAGTACGTCGTGATAGGAAAGTTTGGCGTACAGTCCTATCCGCCTAATCCAACAGAGAAATAGCGTGATGGTGTGTATATTTTGAGAACCTATTAGAAACTAAAACTTCCGATTTTTTTTTTATTTTCTTTAATCAATGTCAATAATATTTCATGCATAAATAAGCATTCAAGAGATCTCAATCGAGCTAACCGCTTGAATAAAACTTGATGATTTCTAACATAATACGACCAATTCCACACTAACAACGTCTAACAAAAGTAACCGCAGAGCCAACGGAGGAGGACCGTTTCGGATTTCCATTTGTAAGGTCCGGTGGAGCAAATGATGTGGCGGGTCTTGCCTTGCGATATGTTGGCTAAAATTTAATGACGGTTACCTAAATCAATTACTTAAACCATTTTTTTATTTTGTTTATATTTCAAATATATAATTTCTCTTATGTGTGTGACAAATAAAAATATTATTTGGTATATAAGTTTTAGGCATTTTAAGAAGCTTTGTAATCATTATATGTCGTTCCTCATTACTGACGGTCGTGATTTATGGAATTAAGTCGTGCAGGTTGCGACGACACGTCTCTACTCCTCTTAGTCACTTGCCGTTTGCATGGCAGTGTTCAACGTTCCTCATTACTGACGGTCGTGATTTATGGAATTAAGTCGTGCAGGTTGCGACGACACGTCTCTACTCCTCTTAGTCACTTGCCGTTTGCATGGCAGTGTTCAACGTTCCTCATTACTGACGGTCGTGATTTATGGAATTAAGTCGTGCAGGTTGCGACGACACGTCTCTACTCCTCTTAGTCACTTGCCGTTTGCATGGCAGTGTTCAACGTTCCCCTCAGTAAATTCCTTTGCCTGATCAGTCCATATTGCTGTCGCTTTGCGACTCCCTCTTCGTCCTGGCACACTTCATATGTATCCGAAAAAAACTACAGGATAAGCTGGAAGAATATTGCGTACCGTCATATTTAACTCCTGGAGTATGGTTTTTCTGGACGCCCACGAGATTTTCAGGTTCCGACTCCATGACAACATCTCAAACAAATTTATTTATGCAGGTTCTCAAGCTTTTATTATCCACATTTCAGCGCCATACACGAATACGAGAAATATTTGAGTTAGATCTACCACTGATTTTGTACGAAAAATACCCCGATCTCTCTTTATTTTTACTTATCAGATCATGCTATTTTTAGCAATAGCTTTTTAAAGAAAAAGTATAACTAAATACTTATTTTCGTCAGTAAAAAATCAAGATTTTTGTGATTTCTTTCAGTGAAGTGTATCGTTTGTTAGTGCATATAATAAATGCAACTGAATATACAACAAACTGTGCAAAAAATAATAAAATAAAGTCTGAAAAGGGAAAAGAGAAAAGGTAACATAGAAATAATCAGAAAGAGATTAAAACCTGAGCTACAGATATATTAAAATACGAGATTATTAAAAATTTAATGTTTCATAATATTTATATAGCATAAAATATGCAAGAAACACCCTTCTGTTAAAATAAAATGTATTTCTATACGTACGACGTTTTCAATACTTGCTTCTCTTCCGCGGAATGATCTTTTCTCAGAACTTTATACGAGGCACGCATTCATATAAATACACTTCAAGGATGAAAACGAAAAGATTTTTCCAAACATATTTATCAAGATAACCTTCGCCCTAAGCCATTTTGAGCTGAAAACATCATAATACGAGGTGCTTACAGCATTTTAGCAAAGTATACGCATTTGAATGGGTAATCCAACCCTGTAAAAGGGGGCAGGAGAGAGAATCCCGGGCTCGAACACCCTCCAGAGATGATGCGTCTAAAATAACATACCCTCTAATTGGCTAATACGAACAAAATAATTAAAAACAAATAACTACTGAGAGAATCGAGATAATGGTTCGATTCGAAGTTGTTAACGAAAATAAAGCCAAAAGAAATATTTTAAATTAACCAATACACGTTTAAACAACAGGATTATAATGATGTTACGGTGTGAGTTTTTCTTAAAACATTTTGTTCGCTACTATGTCCTTAATATAACTTAAAATTAAGAAATTATATTTTTTCAAACGTTTAAGATTAAACAAAGCACTTTATAAATTTTAACTGCAAAGTATTATATTTTTTTTTATAAACTGTTACGTAATAATGACTGCATATTACTACATAACAATTATTACAACTTGGCCGAGATAGACCACAAAACAGATGGATTAACCAAGTCAGGTAAGCAATATTCTCTGTGACGGCAGCACTCCAAGAGGGTCAATGTAGGGAAAGGTGGAGAATGGTCGTAAGTAGGGCTGGGCTGACGGACCGGGAAAATCATGAGGAAGAGGAAAAAACTTGCAAAAAGATGATCAAAGAATTAAAAACATCAAGAAGATAATCAAGACACAATAAACGCGAAACTCATCATCATAAAAATATTAACAAGAGGACTTAATTTAGCAGATGTAGCAATGAGACTCAAATTCGTCAAATATGAAGTAAAAAATCTAAATATATTGAATGGCAGTATATTTGTCTGATTTATTTTTCGCAATATACATACATAAAGCACAGTAAAAATGTTTTCTCAATATTCTTAAGAGTTTATTTTACAAGAATACATTAATAAAAAATCCATACTTACAGCACAATTAATCCAAAAATAATCATATATAAGCATATTCTTTTACGATTCGCATATATATATATATATATATATATATATATATATATATATATATATATATATATATATATATATATATATATATATATATAACCTTATAATTTATATCAATAATCACAAAATACACAATCAATGCGTGGAGTGGTGTTTATTGCGAAGGTGGAATATAATTGACCGTGAATTGTTTTGATATGTGTAAATATGAAACTATTCCCGGACAGCAAACGTTCAATTTTACAAGAGAAAAACAATATCATAAACTAAACGGGTTATCATTTTCAGTTAAAGAGGGCTTTCAAGAAGCATACGAGTATGTTGGTAGGTAGATATTGAATAAATAGACTGATCGAAATGATATTTAAATAAAATTAATCACCATTAACACAGGTCACGTTAATCAACTCTATATTATCTGCAGTCAGGCTCCTCCAGTTTGAAGTACAGTCTATCAAGTCACTGACAGTTGGACATTCTCGTAAATCTACTACCTCAGAATAATGTTTCATCAGAGGGTGTTTGGTATATTGAGCGAAAGAAAATATTTTTATAGAGTAATATTTTTTACATTCTTTGGTTATTTGAGTTACACTCTTGAATTTAAAAATAACCAAGGGTTTAACTATTTAATAAAATTTATAATTGGTGGGACTCGCGTAAACCGAACTCTCAATAAGTAATCAGTGTCAAATGTCAGCAATGGGTGAAATATTAAACAAAAACATTACCAAATATGTTTATTTTGGGACACGTACCTATATATATACTCGTATATATGTTCCACCATAAATAGACTGAAATGTATACAACAGTCTTGCACCTACATTAGAGTGTCCCTTATTTTGTCAAAAAATCGTTTCATTTCCACCCCCTAAATATTTTACATTTGGTTTGATTTATCCAAAAACAAAATTTTATTACAATAGGATGACGTTAACCCGATCCGACTTGAGCGTCAAATTTGAATGTTTGGAATTAAAGGTTTTTTAGTTCAAGTCAGTAATTAAATACATTTTTACTCTTTAGAGTGCACTATGGTTTTAAGTATTCTTTATTTAAATTTAAAAAGAATAGATATTATACATTCATCACTATATTATACGTTCAATAGGAACATAAGTACTGGCATGGTACTGCTGGACCTCGAGAAGGCTTTTGATACTGTCTGGCATGATGGCCTTCTACACAAACTTCTCCTTACTGGCACTCCACTCTATCTTGTGAAACTAATTCAATCCTACCTTTCCAATAGAAGTGTCACAGTCACCACTCATCATTCTACATCATCCGCCAGGCCCATCCCTATGGGTGTCCCCCAAGGCAGTATACTTGGACCATGTCTATTTAACATTTACACACACGACATTCCTACTCCCCCAAACTGTAAGCTCGCACTCTTTGCTGACAATGCGGCATGCTACGCATCGTCACTCAAGGTGGATCGAGCTGGTCGCCGTCTTCAGATTGCTCTTGAGATCCTTGAGAAATACTACCAGGACTGGAGGCTCAAAATCAATGACGCCAAAACTGAGGCCATCATGTTCTCCCGAAAAATCAAGGAGAGTGCCTTCGATGCCCTTATTCATCGGTGGTTGCCTGGTTGAGTGGCAGGACGTGGTTAAATACCTCGGCCTGCACCTTGACCGGTGACTGGCGTGGAAAACCCATTTGAATACCATCAGACAGAAGGGTCACAAAGGCATAGGGGCTATCAGTTCGATATTTCATCGACGCAGCTTCCTTTCACCCAAAAATACGCTCCTCCTCTATAAAACCCTTATTCGTCCTATCTTGACCTATGCTGCACCCGTTTGGGGTAGTGTGAGCAACACGGATCACCTGAAACTCCAGAGAGTGCAGAACAAGGCATTCAAGATATCTTTTAACACCCATCCCAGAACAAACCTTACCCGACTTCACGCCGAACAGCGAGAAGAAACCCTACAACACCACATCCTCGCTTGGACCGTGAAGTTCTATAAAAGCCAACAAAATCACAGCAATCCCTTAGTCGCTGCCCTGGGGGCTTACGAGAGTAAATCCGACCTACCCTTTCATTATAAGCACAAGCTCCCGAAGCATTATCTGTTGCCTGACTAGTCCACCTACAGTATTAGCTGGGACGACCAAGGTCTGAGTGAATGTGATGGAATACAAGTAGCCTGGACGAGTGGACTTGTTTTTGATAAATAATTAGTGTAAGAATTGTTATCTAGTTAAAAGTAGTATGTAGGTGTTAATTATTTCCAAGATCTCATATATTAAGATTGAATAAATAAAATAAAATATGTAGGAATATAAGATTAAGTAAGTTCATAAATTATAACATATAATTAAGATTAGTTAAGTAGTAAATTTGTATATAGGTATAGCCTTGACAAATGTTTGTACAAATTTACTTTGTTTAATAAAAAAAAAAAAACATTCATCACTCATTTTTTACATTGACTTAGAACTAATAAACCTATAATTCCTAAAATTCAAATTTGGCACTCAACTTAGCACGCGTTAACGTCATCCTATTGAGATAAAAATTTGTTTTTGAGTAAATCAAACCAAATAAGAAATATTTAGGGGATGAAAGCAAAAAAAATCATTTTGATAAAATAAGGGACACCCTAACCTACTCGTACATGTTAGATTACACAAATATGGTGTACAATACTCTCAACATGACATGATGTTGTGTAAACAATACAGTACAAGAAGTATATACATATGTTACATGCTCCATAAACTGCCTTCCTGGAGGATTTGAAGTTATAACAACTAAGGTACACTGAAATATGTTGATGTTTTATGAAAATAACATATTGTATTGTACAATAATACCGTTAATTTATATAATATAACCTGGCGGACTTGGTGCCATGCGGCTATTTCTCCAAAGTAACAACAAATATGTTTTAGAAGTCTTAAGTTAATTTTACATAGGAAACCTTAAAAAAAAATCTGGGTTCCACGGGAATTGCACCCCCGCGATGAAAGGCACGCGTCTTGCCAACAAGGCCATGAAGGTCGTTAAATACAAGTGAAGATTAATTTATCAGAATATAAGAATTTATTTCAACCTCATCAAAAATATTTATCAACAGCTCAGTGAACCAAAACGACAAACATAAAAATTAAAATAAAATTAAACTGATCATACATCAGACACAGTATATTATGCAGCAAAAGCTGATGTTACACATTATGTTGATTCATTTTAATGGCCTAAAACATATATATACACAAAGCGTGTAGAAGCCAAAGTATAAAAATCCTATCCATATTTATTCAAAGAAGACACATTTCACTAAGCAAACATAAAGTTCGTTTATTTGACATTCAAAGCTTCAAGTTGGAAATTTACTTAAAAAAAATTCAACAGAAATTATCAAGACTATGTAAATGAAGAATAATCCCGAAAAGTTTATTTATCGCCCGTGATGGGGAAAGATCAAAATCTTTTGAAGCTTGAATAACTAACGAACTGGTAGCTATTGCTACAGGCCAGTCGATAATGGATACAGAACGTGCGTCGACTCTGGGCGTCAGTAATGAAAATCGAATGTTTTAAAGGTCGGTTAAAATCAAGAGGTTTTAGTAACATTTATTATGTTTATTTCTTAACCACAATATATGCAATGAATCAATTATGTTCTAGAAATATTAAACGTATTGTTCAAATTTAAGTATTGTACTTCCATAGCATAGTTCATAAGATATTATACATTACGGCTTCAATTCCCGTTCCTACCCATTTTAAAAAAAGGGTTTAAGTCGGACTTTCACTTCAGACCTCTTGAACAATTTTCTGATTGGTTGGAAGAGATACCACATAGCGATAAAAAGTCAGGTTGTATTATATACAACGAAAGTATAATACATTACAATTTACAATGTAATTTCAAGTTTACGAGTAATTAATATCAATATTTATTTTTGTAACTTGTATGTCAATTATTTATCAATGAAGAGTTAGTCATAAAGGAAATTTTATAAACATAAAACATTTTTCATGGGGTTTTCAGTCAGGGCATATAACATACAAAGATTATATATATATATAAAAGTAAATACTATAATGTAAATAAAAAACGTTTGCAGCAAGCAGGATAAAATAATTCATACGATAATTAGCATGAAGATATACTATACTTCATAAAATAGGATTTTAAATAAATAAGACATCTTAAAGCAACATCACAATATTTTTATATAAAGATGTATAGAAAATATCGATAGATATATTTTTATTACAAATCGATTTGATTTAAACTTAAATTTAGTAGTCGTTAACTAACTACGAGTACTACGCCCGATTATATTCCCTATGAATCAATTCAATTTTGAAAACGCGAAATAAAGTGTTTAAAATAAAAAGTAGGAAAGTTCCTAGTTCCAATTATATTGGTATCCGGGCCCACAAATAACTTAGAACGTTCCAAGGTATTGGGGTGCGCTTCAATGGAAACGGAAAGGAACGGGAAAATACCCGAAGAATGAGGGGTTGCGGAGGGACAAATGGTCTCAAAAGAAATTTTCCGGGGAAGGTTAACTGAAATAATTTGGTCACAAAAAGAGCCACGGTTTTATTATGAAGAGAAAACTGGGCGCGTTTACATTGAAAAATAATGATAATTATCTTTTCAGCTAATTGTTCCCATTAATAATGAAATATTTGAAGAAAACCGTTTAATTTTTTTTTTTAAGTATCGCTAGCAATATATTCTCGTTTTGAAGAAGTTCAAATTCAATAATAAGGTTTATTGTAAGTGGTTTTAATGTTGAAGAAAAAAAACCCCTTTGACGACACACAATAAGTGTATTGGCATTTTATTTTTTTAAACACTTAAGACAGACAAAAATCTTATATATACTCGTATATTCAATCAATCATTCTAATTAATACGAATACCATTTAAAATTTTCAAGGACCCAGAAATCGAAAACAATTTAATAAGACACAAATTTGCTTTTGAATAATACAGGTACTTGACTAAAATAAACTAAACATCGGTGGAAAAATCTTTCAAATTATCAAATAACATCGTTATACTGTATTATATTTCCGTTGCATACCTGGCGGAGTTATTGCCATGTAGCAATCTTTTTCAACCAACAAGAAAGATGTTAAAATAGCTTGAAGTGAAAACCAGAATGGAATTCTTTAGAAAAATATCTGAATTCCAGCGACAATCGAACCCACATCCCTCGGTTGAAAAACAGACGTCTTACCAATCAGGCTACGGAGGTAGTTTTTTAAGAAAAAAAACATTCAAGTTCTATTTCAACTGATTTTTTTAAGTAAATATAAAATAAATAAATATAAGTACACACATACCATCACGTACAGGCATGCTTGCTAAAACCACACTTAGCTAATATTTTAACTTTATTATTTTCATAAGCGTTTGATTCATAGCAAAATATTATTTCGTACACAAAAAAATAATTTTAGGTCATTCGTTTAAGATACAATTCGACAAAATATTTTATATCACAGATATAAAGGCGAAGCGAAAAATAATTTGCATCCTCTGTTGGCTTTAAAATGTCAAATATTCATATCGCAATACCACGGGCCATTCGTACATTTTTTAAGCGCGGAAGCAAAACCTGATCAAAAGATGAAAGATGTCCCATTGTGCTTTATCCTGGAAGCGTGGGGGATTTTTTAGGGGAGATGTTCCAGAATTTGTAAGTATAAATGTTTGTAATAAAAATGGTCAAGAAATGCAGCAACCCACTTCAGAAATAAAGAGAAAGAGTGGAAATACTTCCATATACAATATTCATCTCGCGTATCGGCCAGAGGCGAGCTTTATGCAAAGGAAAAGTTCTTCAAAGTGTATATAAAAGACCCTGTGACTTGAATACGAGATTTTTTCATACCCGCCCAAGTTATTTCAACAACTAAACGTAATTAAAATATGCCATCAAAGAGAGAGAGAGACAGAGAAGAGAACGAAAGTTTAAGATAAATGCGAGTTTTGTTTTATCAAGTGTTTTATAATAACGATAATTTTGAGAACTGGATATCACACTGGATTCAGTTATTATTTTTATGAATTTTCATATAAAAAGATAACTGTTTTAATGGAAAAACAAACCTAACACTCAAGGACGATAAATGAGTGTGATATAATCAAATTTCTTAAAATTTAAAGCAAATAAATCAAAAATTTAAAAAATGTATACTTTTTTGCAAAAAGTATTGTTCTTTCGAATGTTTCATTCGATCTGAAAAGTGCAACTTTTATCACGTCGTTTCCCTGCTGGAGTAGGCCGTAAGAACAGAATGTCAGATTTTCCTATCGGGGCACATATACTCGTATGTCACCTTTTCGACATCTACACCTCTCATGCAACTCCTATGATTTTTTCTGACTTTTAACATTTCCTTCTTTCAAAATCTCAGAGGCTTGATCCAACCACATTTTCCTAGATCTTCATCTACCACGCCTTCCAATCACATTTGCACTGCATATTTGTTTCATTAGGCATTCTCTATTCATTCGTTCGAAATGCCCAAAACATCTGAGAGTGGTCTCCTTCATCTTTAAATCCACATTCATCCTCAATTACTTATCTCCGTATTCTGTTATACATTGTCACCCCATGTATTATTCTCAGTGCGCGCATTTCTACATCATTTATCGTCAGTAGAAAACTAATGTTATGGACTATCTACCCTTAACAGATTTTGACACCGTTCAGTTTGAATATATAATTTTTAGCGCCCCGTTGACTTAAATGTGCCCTCGTTTCATAATAGTACGCACTATTCAATGTCCTTCTAAACTCCTTCGTAAAAGTAATAATTCAAAAATTTGTAATAAAACTCTTTCATTAACTTATGAAAGGGTGAAAAATGTATACATCGTCAAAGAAAACAACTCAAAAGTTACAATTTCTAATAATCAATATTATACCGGCATAAAATTTGAAAAACAGTAAATATGTTCAAATCATCACATATTGTAAATATCGGTATATAATAATAGCTCAGCTAAACGCTTTATTTGTAGACCAATTTGAAAGAAAACTGATACAGTTCATTGGATTGAAGTGTCAATTTCCTTTGAAATACGAATCACTTTTATATACGAGGGCGGTCCGATAAGTACTTAGCCTCACCGCCCGATGGCACCACTATCGCAAGAGCAACGTGCTCCGAAGAAGGCGAAGACTGTCCTATCGGCCGGATAGGTGATGGCCATCGTTTTCTGGGATTCAAAAGGTGTGATCTACATCGACTTCCTGGAGAAGGGCAAAACGGTCACAGGGCTCTACTATGCCGAATTTTGGGCCGATTCGACGCCGAATTGCAGAAAAAACGGCCCCATTTGGCGAAAAAAAAAGTGCTCTTCCATCATGACAACGCACCGGCTCACACCTCCGCCGTCGCCACGGCCAAATTGGTAGAATTAGGCTACGAACTGCTGCCCCATCCACCGTATTCTCCGGATTTGGCCCCGTGCGACTTATTTTTGTTTCCAAATTTGAAAAAGTCACTCGCCGGGTAGAAATTTGAGTCGAATGAGGAGGTTATCGCCGCCACGGAGGCCTACTTTGCAGACCTTCAGAAAACGTATTTTTCAGACGGGTTAAAGAAGTTGGAGCATCGCTGGGTCAAGTGTATCGAACTCAAAGGAGATTATGTTGAGAAATAAATAGCCATTTTTCCAAAATTTTTGTTATTCTTTTGTAGGCTAAGTACTTATCGGACCACCGTCGTATATACATGCTTTTGGTTCTGAACTTATAATAGTAATATTATGTAGGTAGAGGATTTAAAATTATTCGGGCATCTACTTTTTAAAAATATTTATTACTTTTTAAAAACTATTTGTAAAAACAAATATTTCTCAATTTTAGACACTTCAATGTATGTTTATGTTTTATCCTTCACGAAAGTTCAAAATATGGAAAATCAAACTGAAAAAAAAACGTATAAATAAAAAAGGCAGAAACAATGCAGAGTTCGCCAGTCAAGTAACTTTGAATATAATTCGTGAAAGAAGTGCTCCACAACAATCTCAAGCACACTGTGAAGCTGCGGTTAGTCAGCACTCAGCCCAAAAGCGTCAAAATCAAATGGTTCGAGAAGAAGCCAGTTATTTTGTTGAAGCACGTGTTAACGCTCATAACTTTGGTGCATTAAAGGAAACTTTCTAGTTCTGTAAATCTAAGAATTTTCGCGCAGAACGCCTGGCAGATACAAAGTTCAACAGCTGCTGCCGCAAGGAAAGTCAAGCAGCTGAAGCCGCCAATGGATGAAAATTGTATTGATTTGGCATACCCAGACTTTCTGCAAATGTTTTTGTCGAACATAGCTTCTTCCAGTCAAACAGTTTTGGTGAGCATATCCCCTCAAATGATGCATTGATAATTGATGAACAAAATGGATTCAGAGATAAACTCTCAACTTAGACGAACTTGGTTGCATTCACCAACTATGTAGCTTAATCACTAGATAAAAAAACACACATAGACTGTGTATATAGTGACTGTAAAAGCGTTTGACAAAGTTACTTATGGCATACTTTTCCAAGAATTGAGCAAATCTGTGACTTACCACTTTTTAAGTTATTCGCAGATTTTTTTAGAAATCGAAAATAGTTTGTTTCTTATGGAATATTTACATCTGGTCAATTCCATGTTAACTCAGGTGTTCTCCAGGGGTCAACTCTAGGGTCAATACTTTTTCTTATTTTCATTAAGGATATGAAAAAATGCATAACTCACTCAAATGTTTTACTTTTTGCGGATAATTTTAAATTGTTCCTAAAAATATCGAGCGTTGATGACTGTCGGAAATTCCAGGATGGTATCAATAATATATATGAAATTCCAGGATGGTATCAATAATATATATGAGCATTCGTAACTAACTCTTCTTTAACGTTTCAAAATGTTTTGTTATTTAATTTGTAACAGCAAGAACTACTTATTTTCGTTTTCTTATGAATGGTCAACAACTGTCTAGGACGGATAAAACAAAGGACTTTGGTATTTTATTTGAAAGTGACCTTTCGTGTGATTTGCAAATCAAATTAGTCTGCAATAAGACAAATGCGATGCATGGGTTTGTAATTCATACCACCAAAGTATTCACAGATATCTACGTACTCAGAATATTATCATATATTCGATAATTATTTGGCCATAAGTCATTTGGGATATTGCTCTATAATATGGGCGCCAACAAGGATTACGTATTCACTAATACTAGAAAGGGTCCAGAAAAGATTGCTCATTGAAAGATGCATTAAGTCAAGTAATTTGTGGAGAAGCATTGTTCACTTCAATACGCCCTGTGTCAGCTAGGAATAACATAACAATTGGCTCCTTCGAGTTGGTATGAGCGAGCTACACTATTGGCATCAATAATGGCTACATTACTAAAATTCCACAACAAACAATCGATACAGAAGGCCTCATAAATTCCATATTTGGCACCCAAATTAACGAATTATCCAAACGAGTTATTTTAGCACCTAAAAGTTAGCAGAAACTTGATCTGAACCGAAATATTATTGATATGATGCCTGGTCAAGGAGAAAGTAACTACAGCGCTGACTCGATCATTTCAGATAACCTTAACAATGCGTCAGCTACCCTATTGAGTACTTAAACAATCAAACTCCATTATGCTGAAATAGCACAATGATACTTTCTTGTTACTGAAAAAAGAAAGTATCATTGTGCTATTTCGTAATCTGAATAAAAAAACAACGAATGTAGAATGCAACGCGACTTATCTTGAGATCTTCATCAGAACTCATAACAGCGGAGATCAATTCCGAGTGTAATTATAAAGACATTAATCATTCCACGAATATATTTGTCATCGACTGATACGATATTGCCATGTTCGGCAATGTTTACATAATTTCTGTATATGCCATCACTATCGTCATCATAAAGTCGCAAGGACAAACATTCGAGTACATCGACATTGACCTGCAGACCGCGGTTTCTTCGCTTTAGTAGATTATCTCAATTAAAAAATCTAGATTAGGTAAAAGTCTGGATGTAAGGGAACCCATAACATGGACAGCTTCAGACAGACGTTCATCAACTTACACAGAATATGGTACTCAATGAGGTGTTTGAAATGTAAATCTAAATTAATCAAGAGTTATCAAAGCAACATTATGAAACTATGTATAAATTCTATTTTTATTTGTAACATCTATTTTTACACACGTTCTTCCACATAACGTCTTAGAATAGGCAAACCCCTTTATTATATAGTAGAATTACTATTAAAATAAAATATAGACATAACGTCATAGGACGGGTAACTCCTAGTTTCGTAATATAACTGTAAATACGAGGCGTATCCAGAAAGTAAGTATACTGAGGCTCTCACGACCGGATGGATTTTATTTTCGACATGTTGGCTACACTTCCGTGTAGCCTGACCCTTCCCCTCCGCAACGAGACCGGTTCGAGGTCAGTACGTTGAGAAGTGTCGACGCGACAACACGTTTCGTGAAAAATGTCAAACCAATCTCCCGCCAAGTGCGAAATACGCGGCGTCATCCGTTATCTCGTTTGGAAGGGAAAACCTCCGGTTGAGGTTTATAATGAGGGGAAAACTGCATATGGTGATAAAGCTATGAATCGTACGAGTGTGTACAAGTGGTGTCGCGAGTTTAAAAACGGTCGTACGTCTGTGCATGATGATCAGAGGAGCGGAAGACCTTCAATTGTGACTGACGAAATTGACGAAATTGTTTTGGGACTGTCAAGGCATAATTTTAATTGAATATATGCCTCAAGGGGAGACCATCAACTCTGCAAGATACTGTGAGACCCTAAAAAAATTGCGGGGGGCGATTCAGAACAAGAGGAGAGGCATGCTGACAAAGGGAGTCTGCCTGCTGCACGACAATGCCAGACCACACACGAAGGAACTGCTCGCCTCATTTAAATGGGATGTCCTGAACTATCCCGCGCATTCCCCTGACCTAGCACCTTCAGATTACTATCTCTTTACCTCCCTGAAGCTGCACATGGGTGGAAAAAGATTTTCGGCCGACGAGGAGGTAAAGGAGGAGGTGGAGAAGTGGACGGAGGGGTTGGCGGGAAACTACTTCGAGGAAGGCATCAAAAAGTTGATACCCCGCTTCACCACCTGCATTGAGAGGAATGGCGACTATGTCGAAAAATAGCTTACATATGTATTACGGTAACCACGTAATTTTTAGGTTTAAATAAAAAAAATTGTAACCTACAAAAATTCAGTACACTTACTTTCTGGACTTACCTAGTACATGGATATTTAAAAAAAAAATGCTGTCTTGAGGAAACATGGGAAAAGTTTAAGGTCTATTATTTGAAAAGGGGAGGATTATGTTTTTTTAGTTGGTATATTCATGAACTGCTCAACTAGAAATAAGGAGAAGTGGCACACAAAATTCGAGAATCATTCCTTGCGAGAAATTTGATTAATGAAAAATACTGCCTTATCCATATTTCAAATGTTACCCTTCCTACAGGGCTACTTTATAACTGGGATTTTAAGGGTCATTATGATTTATCCGTTCCACAATTTGACATTATGAAAAGAAATAAATCTACCCACTTTTACGAGAGACTGAGGACCGTATAAATTATGAAAATATGCAAACTCATATAAGCCGCTCTGAACCCCAAGCACATTAACCCTAAACACGGGGTTAACATTATTACATTCGGAACTATTTCATTCAAAGAGAAATCTGTCAAAATATTCCCAAACATGTAAAAACTAACATTAAAAGGCGAGAAATGGATTCGGTGAAAAGTTTTCGGATTATGTAGTTAATCCCGACCGGGATGGATGATAGATTTAAGCGCATATCCCGAACTTCGGACATTGGCATTGCCAAGGCATATCCTCACGTACGAATCCATCACTAAAATGAAGTTGACATTTAAAAAAACTTTTGAGCACTTGCGTAATTAACTGAATACGAACTAAATGAGAATCTAAAAATGATAAAATGGAAATTTAAAATCAGAATTTTATAATTATTAATACAGAAAATAATTCGAATGAATCAATATCTATATAAATTAAAATGTAAATGTTCGTATATTAAAAATCTCTAATCTCCGAAAGTTCTTCATCGATTGCTTTGAAATTTTGACAATAGGTTGCATTCGTACACAAGCATGTTTATATATTTTTTTATAAACGGTTGTGTATAAAAAAGTATATAAAACAGACGAAATAACGGGAGCGCCCCCTACAGCGACACACGCAAATTAAACAATTATCATTGACAGTTATGTCACATTGCATTTTCGACGTTTCTGATTCTTTCATTTCGTTTTTTAACTGTTTGTCTTATTTTTCATTGCTTTGAAATTTTGACAAAAGGTTACATTCGTATACAAGCATGTTTATATTATGTATATTTTTTCTATACAGTTGTATTTCAAAAAGTATATAAAACATACGAAATAATGGGAGCGCCTCCTGTTGAACGTGACGGCAACACACGCAATATAGATCTCGACTTATTTTCATTTTGATTTAGAATATTAAATAATGAAATAATAAATATAAAATTTTCAAATAGTTCGTGTTCAAAAACCAGACTGAGCCACAGCAACGCGTGGCTGGGTACAGCTAGTTTATTATAAAATTTGAAGGTGGTATAAATAAAAGAAAGTCTAATTTCATAAAAATGTCGAAAAATAGCAATGCGTTGGTTTCAAATTTGTTTAATGTTTGAACGTATTCTTCAGATTGGTGGAACCGACACCTGAGTTTCTATAATGTTAATGGTTTAATTGGATTTTGGAATTAAATGCAAACACAGATATCATTCCTCGATTTTCTACGAACTATTTCCTCGAACCATTCAAAGAAAAACATCAACACTTCCGATATTAAATTGATTACCTGCGACAAATGCTTGTTTGATAAATTACATCGGAAAAAAAATGATACTCGTATAACTATGGAAGTCCATAATACTATTTTGGTGTCAACTTTGATTAAAGCTCCATTTAAACTCTTTTTAATTAATTTTTCAAGTCCTTTGCACATTACAGGTTTCCCTAATTCATACAAGGGCCAAACATAAAAGTACAAAAATAAACATGTATTAAACAATTCAAAATGTTAAGACTTATTGGATAAGAATAATAGTAAAAATATATATGAAGTAATAAGACATTATTACAAAATGTTAAGACTTATTGGCTAGGAATAATAGTAAAAATATATATGAAGTAATAAGACATCATTACAAAATGTTAAGACTTATTGGATAAGAATAATAGTAAAAATATATATATGAAGTAATAAGACATCATTACAAAATGTTAAGACTTATTGGATAAGAATAATAGTAAAAATATATATGAAGTAATAAGACATCATTACAAAATGAGCATGTTAGATATTATAAAAATGAAATTATTTCAAGTACTACACTAAATTTTAGATATTTTTCCTGAAGAATATGAACGACACATGAAACACGTCTATATGAGGACACACACGTTGATGTATGGGAGCGAAACGTAGACGTGGAAAAATCTGAGAGGAGCCAAATAAATGCTGTAGAAAGTGCATTGAGAAAAATACACGGTGTGACCATGCATGACAGAATAAAGTAATTACGGGTGAATGTGAACTTAAGACTGATGTGTTCAGTAAAATGAAGAGCATGCTGAGATGTTTTGGGCATGTGGAACGAATGAATGAAGAAAGACTAACAAAAAACTATTATTGTGCAAATGTGAGTGGAAAGTGTGTAGGCCAAGACCAAGGAAAGTATGGTTGTATCAAATGCAGAAAGTCAGAGAAATCGTAGAAGTTTTATGAGAAGTTGTATGGATGTAGAATAAGCTAAAGATGTGTGTCGAGGTGGGAAAATCTGACCTCCGTGGCCTGGTGGTAAGACACTTGTCTGCCGATCCGGAGGTTGCGGGTTCGATCCCCGCTGGAACCCAGATTTTTTTTTAAATATGATGGTTAACACTTAGGGCCAATAAAAACATATTTCTGGTTGGTTGGAAGAGATTGGCACATGGCAATAAACTCGCCAGGTTAAAAAAAACTGGTGCTATATCCTATCTGCCTTTCCTGACTGAAATGTCGTGATGGAAAGTAAGACACTACAAGCTACTGCAACTGTTTATTAACTGTATTTGTAAAGTAAGAACGAACGAAAAATTAAAAAAATACCCTACTTAATACATCGTAAAAATTTAACAAGAAAATAATCAACCTTTCTTTCTATTCAGTTATTAAAAATATAGGTAATATACAACTCACATCCAAGAATATTCAACGCATGCCAGCCAGCCGAACCACGTGGCGGTGGAAGGTGCTCGCTCGTATACAGTATTATGATAAAGCAATAAATTATTGTAGCCCGGCACGTGATAGTGTCTTTGTATATGGTATACACCGCATTATAGCGCGTGTTTCCAAATAACAGCTCGCTGACCCCTTCACCCTTCATTCTTACTAAGAAAAGCAACAATGAAAGGAAACACGGAAGATTTTCACACGCCTTTCTAGTCATAAAAATAAGAAAAACCGCCGTCATATTCGTTAATGTTTTTCTTTAACATTTTTTTAAATGTCATTAGACAGTTGAATATCTAAGTAAACAAAAAAATACAAAAATAGCACCACTCTAAGATTTTTCAAGTTACAGATTAACAAAAAATATTTCCGTGGCTTAGTTGGTAAGAATCCTATTGTCCGACCCGGAGGTTGCGGGTTCGAATCCGTTGCTATACATTTATATTAAAAAAGGGTTACAGTCTGGTTTCACTCAATGAATCTATAACAAATTTCTGGTAATTTGGAGAAAATTTCCATTTGGCAATAAACTCGCCGGATTGCGGACATAGCAAGAAAAATATATTATCGACGATATTATAAGCATTCATGGAGTCAATAAAATATATTATCGACGATATTATAAGCATTCATGGAGTCAATAAAAAATATTATCGATGATATTATAAGCATTCATGGAGTCAATAAAACATATTATCGACGATATTATAAGCATTCATGGAGTCAATAAAAAATATTATCGACGGTATTATAAGCATTCATGGAGTCAATAAAAAATAATCATTGTTGAATTTCACAAATAAAGAAGTCTTAAAAACACTAAAAAAAAGACTAGAACTCTGCAAAAATCGTTGCTGGCTTCGCCATTCTAACGTCAATGCTGGAAAGCGAAACTGTGTCGTGGAGTTTTCGTCTCTTTCTTATTTTTTCTTATCTAAGCGAGTGAGCCGATGCACACCAGAAAACTCACCAGCCACACCGCTGTACTGGATCCGATGGCACACCTTAAGTGAGACGATCGAAGCACACCGGCGCCTTTTTTACCTGTATTTGTAAATAATAAATATGACCGAAGTCATAGGTATCCTTATAGCTCCGAATACTAGATGGGAAAAATGCGTGTCATTTGAGGGGAGTAGCACAGCGAGGGGTTCGAACCGGCGACCTTTTGCAAGCGAGTCCAGCCCGTTTTCCTACTGGGGTAAAATATCGAATTTCGTTAGATGTTTTTGGGACTTTTTATGCTTATTTATGGGTAATTGTTCTGTTCAGATGTATGGGTAATGTCAATTGATGTGTGATATACAATCGTTTTGTATGTTTTTTTTTTTGAAAAAAAAACTTTTATAAATGCATACATTGTTATTATAATAATATATTTCAGGATTCAGGCAGAAAAAAATAAACATGAGTACATTTTTGGAAACAACTTGACTATCCCTTCGTTAAGCGCGCACGCATCGCCTTTGATGGGGTTACAATAGGTGGTAATTCCAACGGGCAACTTTATTAAATGGAATAATGGAGAGAGCGAAGAAGCCACGATCGCCGCCACACAAAAGATAACAATTACAAAGTAAACAATAACTCGTTCGGTTTTCCGCTTAATCGTTTAGGCTCAGAAGTGAGTACAGTAGTGAAGATTCGTATTAATGTTGCTTCGTTGTGATGCAAAACTAATCGTTTTAAAGAGTTATTATTTGAAATAGGCTAATTCCAGTGTTCGCATAATACAGACATTTTTTAAATGATAAGAGTTCCTTCTCTATATATTTACGCGGTAAGTCGAAATATGTTTTAGCAATAAGATTCCGTCTCGTAAAAATGTTTACGCTCACATATGAGAAAAAAATAATAAAAAAATATATTGTGCAGTTACATTGCATCAGTTAAATGATTGCGTAATACACACTCAGATAAAACCGGACTTTTATAAAATAAATCATTGCTCCGTATAAAACTCGAATATTACAATAAAAATAATCATAATATGTTTTAACTATCATTTATCAGCTAAATAAGACTCGTACCATTATTTACGTATTCAAAATCGAAAAAAACGTTCATCGCTTCAATGCATATAATTATCGAATTAAATTATTTAATGGTATTAAACTGTAATAAACATAAGTAATGTGCACATTGTTAACAATCCAATTTATAAAATTTTATATAAGGACAAATATAATATATAAAAATATACAATGTGTGTGCGGTAATAAATGGTAAAATAGAAAAGTTTGCAAAAAACAAATGTCAGAATGTCGGATCGTGATAAATGTATTTTAGTACAGATCCTCATGTGCGGTATCAATTTAACAAAACGTATCAACGAATGAAAAATAAAAAGGGAAGAAAACAAATCAGAAATCACCAAAACTCGCATACCATATTCAAAGTTGTTACTACAGCAATGACGTCAATATCGAAACGGGGTGTTTTTTCAGCCGGTCCATAATTCATTCCAATTGGAGTCGTTTCACGGAAAAACACAACTGAAATTCTCCCCATCGAAATAAATTACAAGAGACAGCTATTGATGTACCCCTTCTATGAACACGCGTAATTGACACGTATGTTTTTTCACATTCATATTATATGAACGCCCCTTAGGTGATGGCGGAATGGACTGTGTGTTTGTTCAAAAACAAATGTTCGTGATGATAAATTGTCCGTGTTAACTTTAAAAAGCCAAACCGCGTACCAACGTTAAAAACACAGTAAAATGTACATTTCGGACCGTTAAATCCACTACTTTTATTATGATCTACGTAGGTGAACGCATTTGTGAAAAAATAAAAATTAGCTCTGACATGCATGGAAAAATGAAAACTGGTTGCCAAAAAATATAATTGTGAGTATTTTTCTCTATATAAGACCGTATTGACAGTTTGATACGTTTAAAATGCCTATGCTTAAAAGCAATATGAAATACTGTAAAAAAGTTCATGGTGTTCAATGTCTCAGAACAACATTAAAATTTGTTATTATTTATGAAGGCACTTTATTGTAAAATATACATATGGCGAGTTTAAAGCATACGATTCACTTAACTTAAATATCTTTAGATAAATTAAAACTAAGATCATCATCATCTTAGGGCAAAACGACTTTTGTTGGCCTTGGCAAGTTGACTACGAATCGTCATCAAGTTTTAACACATATTTTTTTTATTTTGAAAGGAATTTACAGAACATGTGGAAATGTCGAAAATATCTTTGAAAAAAAACTTAACTACATACATAAAAATCCAAGTATAAGAGTCTGGTACTTTCTCATTGAAGAATACAACATTTTTGCAAGTATTTCATAAAAAACCCTCCTAATTTGAATGATAAATGTGATGAAAAATTGAAAGGAAGAAATATGTTTGAGTTATTGGTTGTTACGATAAAAATAAACTAAATTGGAATTAAATTAAAATTGAAAATTAGCAAAAACTTTTTCGAAAAACCAATAACAAAAATATGATATGATAACACTGAATTTATTTCCAATACATAGATTAAACTTATCTGCTTAGTACTAAAACTAGTTATATCTGAAGTTAAATTCAGATAAAAGAGGAAAATTAACTGATTCCCTAATGCAAACACTTTAAGGTGTGTTTTTCTACCATGAGTAAAAGTTATGTTTAATATAGTGTGAAAAGAATAAGATAAACGTAAACGATTTTTCTTAAAAACGTAACCAATTTAAGGGCCATTACTTGAACATGCCTACACATATAGTGAAGCACAAATACCATTTCCGACAAACTCCTGAAAAATATAGATGACTTGGCAGTGATCCATCTATTTCCTTGCCTCGAGGCCAAGAAGTCGAACGAATGGAAAAACTTATATATATTTGCGCCGTAACCCGGACATTCATTTCGATTTTCCCTTAAATCCTATTCCCAATACCTGAGTCCGCCGATACTTTTATTTTACTTTCTAGATCAAAATATAATATCACAGAGTGAATACATGGCGACAACAAAATAAATTCCCTTTTTTTTTCAAGAAAATTGAAAATTATTGAGCCCTCCAAGTTTTCATTTCAGCTGAAAATATGAATAATATAAGCAAAAAAATGTTTAAAAATGTATAGATAAACCAGTTGTTGCTGATTATTTAAAATTAATTGTTTATCAAAGTATTAAAAATATACCAAACTTTTAATTCAATAATCGGAACCACGTATTTTGTTGCCTTTTATCTTAAGCTTTGCAGAATCCATTTAAAAGTTTGAAACATTCGATTAGACGGGTAGGATATTAGGATATTGAAATCTATTATATAATTTAACCCGCTGTCCTGCTCGTTAAACAACCCTAGGAATTCCTTGGAGAGCCACTTAAAATAGCCAGCCGGCATCCCAAGCGGGTTCCAAGTGATTTTAGCTGAACGTTGTTGAAATTATAACAAGCAATACAGCTACACCAGATACTGGTGTATAACACGAGGTACAATAAAAAAATAATGAATACGTATCAGTCGTATCATATAAAGAAGACAAATTTCCAGAAGAGGTTTCTTAAATAATACTGGGAGAAATCATTAATATTCAGTTATAAATGTCGATAAACTGCTTTGCAGTTTGGCAAACGCTTGATTAAATTTTGTAAAAAAAAACAATTAACATTTTTTGGAAGCAAAACGAAATCAATTTTCAAATGATTCCTCTGACATTTTTATTTTTATGTCGATGGATGTAATGTGTAAAACATAATAAACGTCCGTTTAATCAGAAGCTTTAAGAGTAGACCAGTAACTGATGCAGGAAGTAGAGAGACTTCAGACTAAATTGTTAAATTATATAAGAAACACGGTACTCGCAGAGATTCGATCTATTAGTATAGTATTTGACTAATTCGATCTATTAGTATAGTATTTGACTTGCAATATTAAATTAAGGAATTGTGTTTTTATTTGATATTCAATGAAATTTGATTTCATTTACATTTATTTAATAGATATTAGATGTTAACAAAAGTTGTGTCCGTTTTTTTTTTTCAAATTTAAAAATGAGCACCAAAAGTAAAACAAAATGGTAAAGGTTATACGTCATTCAAAATAAAGATTTTCTGCTCTACAAGATATTGTGTTTGCTTTTACATTACATATATTATTTTATTTGATTACAAGTCTTCAAAATGGAACGTCAAGTAGACGAAAGTGAGCATTTTCGACACTTCCTTCTGTTCGCGTTCAATCGAGGGAATAAAGCTGCCAAAGCTGCTCGCGATATTTGCGAAGTGTACGGTGAAGATGCTATGAATGAAAGGACAGCCCGTCGATGATTTTTGCGTTTCAAATACTGTAATTTCGACCTGAATGACATGGAGCGTTCCGGACGACCAGTGGACATCGATGAGGACCGCTTAAACAATATTATTTATGAAGATGCCTTTCAAACCACCGTAGAATTGGCTGAGCAGATGAATTGTAGTCACATTACTGTATACCGCCATTTTAAATCAATGAGAAAAGTCCAGAAGTTCGGCGCTTGGGTTCCACATGCTTTGAGTAAAAACAAAAAAATCAACGTTCGACAAAGTGACTACACAATATCTTGTAGAGCAGAAAATTTTCTTTCGAATGACGTATAACCTTTACCATTTTGTTTTACTTTTGGTGCTCATTTTTAAATTTGAAAAAAAAAACGGACACAACTTTTGTTAACACCTAATATCTATTAAATAAATGTAAATGATATCAAATTTCATTGAATATCAAATAAAAACACAATTCCTTAATTTAATATTGCAAGTCAAATACTATACTAATAGATCGAATTAGTCAAATACTATACTAATAGATCGAATCTCTGCGAGTACCGTGTATCTTATATAATTTAACAATTTAGTCTGAAGTCTCTCTACTTCCTGCATCAGTTACTGGTCTACTCTTAAAGCTTCTGATTAAACGGACGTTTATTATGTTTTACACATTACATCCATTGACATAAAAATAAAAATGTCCGAGGAATCATTTGAAAATTGATTTCGTTTTGCTTCCAAAAAGTTTTACTTTTAGTGCTCATTTTTAAATTTGGAAAAAACGGACACAACTTATGTTAACACCCAATACATAAACCGTGGATACAACCATATTTGGAAACAAATCTTATTTCTAGACTATATACGTACTAACACCAAACCACGTCAGTTCCAATAGTTCTTTCAACTGTCTCATTGAAAGTACACATTCTCTCAAGCGATAAATGCAATGCTAATTTTAGCATGTATCTGTAACAACGGCCAAGCAAAGTGTGTTTGTTACAAGCAAAAAGAGCAAATTTATTGCACTTCAACCTGCAGGCAGGGCAATAAAAAGGAAAATGCAATAGGCTGAACATTCAGAGTGCAGATAACGTCACACCAACTAGCGTAGTGGATGTATTAAATGAATGGGAGTCGGATTTAATTAGCTAGCGGAAGAAATAATTCCACGATTACACGAAGATAACAATTGGTAGCAAAATTCATATGTTAGAAAATTGTGGAACTTGGAACAATTATTATGAAATTATTGAGTTGGTATATTAAAAAAATTAAATTATAAAGTCATTCGCTATCCTTATATTCATGACGGTGTGTTCAGTTAAGGAATTCGTGTTGAGTTCAAAACCGTTATAGATTAAAAATTTAAGTACTGATAAAGTTATTCGCTATCTTAAAATTTATGACGGTATGTATAGTTTTAGAATTCGTATGTGTCAATTTAACATATGATATTCGCTATCTTTAAATTTATATGTTCAGTTTAAAAATCGTATAATGAGTTAATAATCGTGATGAATTGGACATTTCAGTAATAATAAAGTTTTTCGCCACTTTTAAATTAATACGATATGTTTAGTTTAATACGAGGCGTATCCAGGAAGTAAGTGTACTGAGGCTCTCACGACCGGATGGATTTTATTTTCGACATGTTGGCTACACTTCCGTGTAGCCTGACCCTTCCCCTCCGCAACGAGACCGGTTCGAGGTCAGTACGTTGAGAAATGTCGACGCGACAACACGTTTCGTGAAAAATGTCAAACCAATCTCCCGCCAAGAGCGAAATTTTGTAAAAAGGCAAGAGTTTTTGAGGCGCTGCAAACTCCATGGAGATGAATTTCTCCGCTCCATCGTTACTGGAGATGAAACTTGGGTTGCACACTACACGCCTGAAACCAAAAGGCAGTCTCAACAGTGGCGTCACACCTCTTCACCCTCCGCCAAAAAGTTCAAAACCACAATTTCAGCCAAGCAAATCATGGCATCCGTGTTTTGGGACTGTCAAGGCATAATTTTAATTGAATATATGCCTCAAGGGGAGACCATCAACTCTGCAAGATACTGTGAGACCCTAAAAAAAATGCGGAGGGCGATTCAGAACAAGAGGAGAGGCATGCTGACAAAGGGAGTCTGCCTGCTGCACGACAATGCAAGACCACACACGGCCAACGCCACGCAGGAACTGCTCGCCTCGTTTAAATGGGATGTCCTGAACCATCCCGCGCATTCCCCTGACCTAGCACCTTCAGATTACTATCTCTTTACCTCCCTGAAGCTGCACATGGGTGGAAAAAGGTTTTCAACCGACGAGGAGGTAAAGGAGGAGGTGGAGAAGTGGACGAAGGGGTTGGCGGGAAACTACTTCGAGGAAGGCATCAAAAAGTTGATACCCCGCTTCACCACCTGCATTGAGATGAATGGCGACTATGTCGAAAAATAGCTTACATATGTACTACGGTAACCACGTAATTTTTTTGTTTAAATAAAAAAAATTGTAACCTACAAAAATTCAGTACACTTAGTTT